>OY755204.1:12788576-13207883 GCA_963576765.1 Draba incana | reverse complement strand
CCGCCCCCGATAGCTCCAATCGCAAAGCTTCCCCTCCGTTGAACGACTACGTAATGCGACGACGGACCTGACGGCAACAGACTGCGGTGAAGCAGCAACGATAGTGTTGGGAGTATCCTGAAATCATTTGTACTTTACTGTAGTCAAAGTTGTATATAATATTGGGTGGTTATAATGTCTTGCTACATACCTCTTATAATCTATAGGTTACAAAATCTATTGCTAATATTATATGATCCTATATGGTCACACACTTAAACAAAGTGGATCAAATTATAATTTGATTATAGATATGTTTGGTTTTATATAGATTATATAATATATGTAAGATATGTTATATATATGTGCACATGATATAAAGAAGTTATAATTGTCTCTGATTGTAAAAGACAATCACGTGCATGGGCTTGCCCATTTAGCTAACCGCCTAAGCCTAATTGGATTAGGTTATGTGTATCATTATAAATAGGGGTACGTAATGAGGTTTATGAAATTAATAGTAATCAATACGGCTCGCCGAATCTAAACCCTAAAAGAAGAAAAGTTCTTCAAGTTCTTGGAGATTAGATCTCTACGGTACTAGCATCCCGTCTCGATCCATTTTGTGTGTGTGTGTGTGTGGATACCGATAGCGGCACGACACTTGGAGTGCTAAAGTAACCTCAAATCGTTTGATTTATCTTTTCCGCTGCAAAATATCCAGGTATATTCAAACTCTAAGATCTAGATGTAATTCAAGTATTTGCACGAATCCTTGCAATTAAATTCTTAATTAATAATTTATAAAGAGTTATAAACCGGTACGAATTCCAACAGGTGGGTGCGTACAGATCGAGATCAGTCGAGATCTGCAAAGCAGCGACGAACAATAGCGGTAGAGCGGGTCAACGGCATTGCGATCGACATCGACTGCAGATCTTGCGAGGACAAATTGAGATCAGGCGAGCTCCGTCGACTGGTGCGGCAGACATCGATGTCAGATCGGAGAGGAGGAAGATGAGGCCACAAAAAGACAATAAAAATAAAAAAAAAATCAATTTTTTACCTCTTTACTGCAAAAGAAGTGATTTGGTTAAAAAAAAAAGAAACTTGGAAAGAGACCTATTTATACTAAGGGATTTCTTAAAATCCCTAGGTTTTTTTGAAAAAATCCAGAAACTTTTCAAATTGGTCTCAAAGTTCAATAAAGAAAAGTCTGATAGCCTTTTCAGTCTGCTAAGCTTATTTTCAACAAAGAAAGTAAGTTCAGGAAGACACGGCAACATCGACTCAACGTGAAATAACCGCAACTTCCCGAGTTCGATGACAAGACGTCATAATTTTCAGAGAAAAATAATAAAAGCTTTCTTAACAACATAAACAAGTCTTACATCTTTTCGCATTTGTGATTTACTCGGAAGTCTCACATTTCCTCAACAGCCCTTACAAATTCAATTGTGCGAGTTACGACTCTTACATATACTATTTCAAGTAAATGTATATTCTTCATTAAACGTAAATGATGTACATAGTTAGGCTTAAATACACAATACCAAAACAGTAAATTAAAGATATCTAAACCAACTCTAATAACCAAGTAAACCAATAATCTATGTATTCTAATAACAAGATACATGAAACGGCATGATTTAGTTATATACTTGTGTATATATTCATGTTATCACAGTTCATTTTTTTCATTTTGAGTTTTGTTTATCGGAAAAACAACAGTGAAGCTCATCTTTTGGCCCAATGTAGCCTCAAGAGTGTAATGGACTAGGCCCAATCGAATTGATTTGAGTAATAGAATGTGTTGCACAAAAAAAATAAAGGATTAAAGCTGGGATCAAACTTAAACACTTAATATCCAAGTTAATAATCATCAAATCAAAAGAAAAACCTAAACAATTATTTTAATATAATTTTTTTTGTCAAGGTATGTTTCTTGAGAGATCTTACCACTTTTATATTTTCTCTTCTTGAATTCCAAAAGATTCAGAGCATAAACAAATTAATTTGCTTAATTGTTACATGAACACTATCAATCTTTTTCTTCTATGCATAAACATCATTTTATTTTGTTGCGACATTCTCTTAATTTATGATCTATCAACGTCTTGAGTGAACTCATTAAAAAATATCATATTTCAGTTTACTAATGAATTTTTGTTACATCAAATACCTTGAAAAGTCGATTCTTCAAAATAATCTTGAAACAATTTCATATTATGTTGACAAACTAACAATCAAAGAATATTAATGTTTCCGCGATATCCACCAAGATTTTTCTTCACTGTTTTTTTTATCAGTAAGACTATAACCTTTCATCTACAAGACTTCATGCGAAACATGAGGTCCATTAGTTTTCTACTAAATTCATAAATTGGTTTCAAATCCTTCATTTTAATATATGTATATTATTTTCTTAGATCAATTAATTTTATAGCTTGAGATATAAGAACACAAAGTGATCTCACAAACCAAAGTTCATATGCTTCTCTTGATGATGTGGTCGAAGTCATCCATGGAAACATATGCAAAATTTCATACCTTCTAGAGAATGAAGCGTTATCGTGTTGTTCATATTTATATACTGTTTCCACTAGCTAGGCAGAATAATAGCTAGAGGAAACTTAACTTTCTTTTCGAGTCCAAGGGATATTTTTAAGAGTATTTACAGAGAGGAGCAACGAAAGATTGAATATTTAGCTAACAAGGAATTTTTCATTTTTTCGAAATCCAAGTTTAACTCTATAACTACAAAATATAGTGGTAGCATATTCTTCCGTGTGTATGTGCTTCGGTGGTGTGTGTATTTATGTGTATATGCGGTAGTGTATGTAGTTGTGTTTGTATTTAACCGGTCCGGGTTTGAAAAAGTAGATATTAATTGTATTTGTCATCGATAACTATTTAATTGGTTATCCAATTTAATTTGTGTGTCTGAATGCTAGTGTTACAATTTTATTGGTAAATGACTAAGCCAAATTTAAAAAAAAACATTTGTACTTAAGTTTAGGGTTTAGCAAATATTTTTTCTTTAAATGTTTGAATTTGGGTTATGATATTTAATTGGGGTATAGTATTAAGTTCAAATTTACTAGTAGAGATAAGGTTGGATAATTATTTAATTAGCATGTTCATAGATTGTGTGGACGAAACAATGCCGCATGCAACCCTATTATAGCTTCTCAAAAACCTATATCCACTTGATGAGACACTACACATCTATGATGAGGCTACAAAAGCGTGTGGGCTGACAACATAAAATTATTATCGTCCGGATTGGGGGAAAAATTGGCACTCGACCAGAGTTTTGAGTTTTCGTTCCTTCTGACCTAATTTCCCAAGACTTTGGGATTTTTCCTTTAATTAACTCTATTTTTAAAAGAAGATCTACAAAATTTTAACCTAAAAGATAATTGTTGGCAAAGGAGTAATTTGGATGTGTGTGATACAGTGTCATATCTTAAACCGCGGTTCAACTTTTATCGAAGATGTTTTACCTAAGATCATAGATAGCGTAAAATATGTTAATATTTAAAATTTATAATGATTTCACGCATGAGATATGTAGAGGGTGATGGTTCATTTGTTTATAGATAAATAAATGTCCGAACTAGAAGGGATTAAACTTACATAATGCTTGAGAAGTATTTGAACTAGCAACTGCTTTTAATATGTACAAAAATGGTCTGCAAATGCTACAAGATTTCAAATGATATCGTTTAACATGTTTTTATAGGGAGGACAATCACATGATATATTTAAGTACCTTTTCATGAACTTTATCTTGAACTTATTATCTTTTGTATTCGCCTTATGGTTCAAAATATTATATGAATTAAAAAATTTAACGTAATTAACTATAGTAATTAACTCAAGTAATTAACTAATTTATTAAGCTTATTAACGTAATTAACTATTGAGTTCAAAATCTTGAGCTTATGTAATATCATATAATTAATTATGTAAGATTTTGAGCTTATCATAAGAGGAAATTGTAATTCTGGAGATGGTATAACCATTTCTTGAGCCAAAGACCTGCATTAAGTTGATTTCAACAATACAAATAGACACCTAATAAAATTTCAATATCTATTATCATGGATTTAGAGTATTTGATTCACAACCATAATTCTTCATGGGCCTTTAGGCCTAGTGCTTAATGAGCTCAAAATCTTACATAATTAATTATAGTAATTAACTAATTTTATAAGAAAGTGAACATAAAGGTGTCTTTGACTAATCTTTAAAATGTCAATAAATTACTTATCGCGTACGTGACGCTCAATAAATAATCAAAAATCTCTCTCTCTCTTTTCTTCTCTACCTATCTCTCAATAATAAATAACCTTGTTCCATGTACCATCGGGACGCTAATTACCGCATTCTCGGCCATTGGCTGTCTTTGAGACTTCTCCAAATCCTAAGTATAAAAGAGGACGCACGTTCCTATTCCAAAACAACATTGCGAATTTGAAAGCCACCTCATGACTATGAACCACCATATCTAGATCCTTCGATAGAGGAAGGCCGAGGTGCTTGCCAGCCGCACCGTAATACTCGTTCCATGTGATTGATTGGAGCAAACCACGACCATAGTAGCATTTCCCCGGTTCACAAGAGTACTTCTTGCTCTTTGAACCATACCTCTCGGTCGATATTTCTTATCGGTTACAAAAAGCCTTTACATATAAGCAAATTAATAAGAGGTTTCCAAATAAAAAACATAACATTGCCATCTACAGGTCATGATATTATTGATATACATTGTTTTAAACGTATGGTGAATGTTCGCATGTAGTCGTGATTTTCGAATTTTAGATGCAAATGTAAATGGAAATGTAAAGTACTTACTTTTATATCCATATGAGAAATGCGCTAATATGGCAGCGATATCGCGTTTAGCCACTTTTCCTTTGTAAGCTCCAAACGATTTGAATGCGGTAATGAAAGCTTTCTAAGTGTAGAATCCTTTTGCTGAGCAGTTGCTTTCGATTTTGCTCATGATGTTGTCAAACAATGCTGGTGTAATGACAATCTCTATTTTATCTTGTGGACCGGCATCAACGTTATAGTCATATCTGTAGCCTTTGCCTTTATATTGCAAGGGCTACAGTAATCGTCTTCCGTGCCACAATAGCCCCATCTGTTGCAGCATTCCTTAAGTCCAGCACAACTAGTATCTTGGTAATTTTGCGAGAGCGCGGTCTCAGTCAAGATGGCTAAAGTGAAGAGGGAAATGAGAGTGTAGTTTAGAATCGTGTTTTGGATCGCCATTTTTGTTTCTTGGGTGTTGACTTATAGCAAGTTAGTGATTTGAAATGAGGATTTTGGTGAAGAGGGGAGGATGGTTTGCGAACTTATATTTGTGCTACAATTTGGTAGACTTGTAATTCATTTGGTTAACTATAATAAGATACTATCCTTTACAAGTACTACAACGATCTTCTTAAAACACACCATTTTTTTTTTAACACACTTCAAAGCTTTTTATTAAATTTCTTTATAGTTACAATATTAAGCTTTTGTTAGCCATGGTGGAGACTACATAAATTGCTCACTAAATGCACTATGTGTACACTATAAAGTCAACTATATACCCTAAATACTGAAAAGTTGAAACTATAATCAATCTTTCACGGGAAAATATGTTGCTTTGTTATGAAAATTCCATCCCTATGAGCTTCATATATTAACAACAACAACAACAAAAAACGTAGAAAAGAAAAGGGGACAAATTATAAGTTTATAACCACATGTAAAATTTAAAAGAATCATTAAATATGAATGGTGAGTTATAAGAAACTAAATTCATCTACGAGCAGGAAGTTTCGATCGCTTGCTAGTTCGGGGCATGTAATATAGGAAAATAATGTGATTTTTTTGAGTTACTGGAGAGATTTAGATCGAAATTCATACAATTATCTATCGAAATTCAAACTCCTTCTATACAAAGTTTGGTTCTCGAATTAATATGTCTTTTAGTATGTTTAATCCAAGAAACTAGTCCATGTTTGAAAATTAGAAACAAATAAAACAATTATATTCCAATTCTTCTTTCAGAATCCTAACATTAGCTTAAATCTTCTACCCTTTATCCAATTTTTTTTAATGTACATTCAGCTCTCCTTTTTTTTTATTTTTATGGACTCCATTTTGTTTGTTTTTTGTCTGCCTACATGCATGTATATTTTTGAATACATGCAATATATATTTCTTATTACAATATATATAGCTAAAAAATAGTATATATACATATCTAAGAAATATATATTGCATATATATACTATTTTTTAGCTATATATATTGTAATAAGAAATATATATTGCATGTATTCAAAAATCTACATGCATGTAGGCAGAAAAAAACAAACAAAATGGAGTCCATAAAAATAAAAAAAACGAGAGCTGAATATATATTAAAAAAAATTGGATAAAGGGTAGGAGATTTATATATATATATATGCATAAAAGTTAAAAAAATAGTATAAATCTAATCAAATATTATGCATAAAAGTTATCGGATCTTGTGTTCACGCTCATTTTTTCTCAACAATTGTTTACATTAGTACACTTTTTTTTCTTTTTCTTGAAACCTTGATGAGAAAAGATGCACGTGATAACACAATATAAAAAAATAACAATTCGTTGCTTCTATGCTTCTCTAGTGTGAAACACAGGGAAATATGTTTATTGGATAATGCGATATAGTTCAGAGGATACAAACAACACAATACTAGTTACCTCAAGACGACAAGACACACAACATAATATGACTTCTAATCTCTTATTTGATCTTGTTTAACATATTTTAATTTTTATTATTTGAGACATGACAACTTCAATCCACAAGACACTTAAACCCCACATTACCTAGTAGTGTCTTCAACAACTGAGGTTGGTTCCAGGAGTGACTCCAAGCTTCTTGCAGAAATCCAAGTAATGGTTAACCCTGCTCTGCACCGCGGCTGGACGCCCACCATCACACTCACCACCGTTTATCCTTCTCGTGGTGGCGCCAAACCCTCTGCTCAATACCGGACGCACATTCTTGTTCCAGAACCACATGGCACACTTGAAAGCCACGGTTGGGTTACGAGCAACTATATCTGGATCCGTCAAGAGAGGAAGTCCAAGGAACTTTCCGGCTGCACCGTTGTTATAGTTCCATGTGATTTGGATCGGACCGCGACCGTAGTAGTTCTTTCCCGGTTGACATGGGTACGTTGTGCTTGGTGAGCAGTACCTTCCTCTAGCTATCTCTTCTTTGTAGCATAAAAAGCTTGACCATCTATGGTGGGTCTTCTTGTATTGTCCATGTCGAATTCCATGACAACATCACCAAGGTCAAGCTTGATCTTTCCTCCTCTACAGTCAATAGTCGCTCCTGCTGTGGCTAAGAAAGATCGTCCCAGAAGCAAAGGATCTTGAGGTTCTTTATCGTATTCCAAAACGACAAAGTCTGTTGGAATAACGCAGTCTTGAACGCTGATTGGCACATCCTCTAGAACCCCTTTAGGGAATCTCCTAGAACGATCTGCTAGGATAAGAGACATCCTAGTCTTCTTGAAGTCCGTCAATCGAAGCCTCGCAGCAACGGAGAGTGGCATCAAGTTAATACCGGACCCTGTATCGCAGAGGGAGTGAGAAAATCTCTCTTCAGAGATCGAACAATTAAGAACGAAGCTTCCTGGATCAGGTAGCTTCACAAGATCCTGCTCTGGATCATTGCACTAACTTAATCTCCAAGTAATCGGAGGTTGGTAATCTCTTCGGTTAATAAAACAAAAAGGCCTATTTGTCTTCATAATGGGCTTTATCATCCGGCCTGAGATCCATCACGGCGCTCCCCACTTCATTTTCGGGTCGGATAAATCCTAAGTCGGGTCTGGGTAGAGGGTGCCAAACCCGGTACCACCAAAAATAAATAAAAAAATGTTGTTGAACGATGTAGTTATCACATTATAGTATAATATTATAATAATACTAGGTATGGACCCGTGCGATGCACGGGTATTTTTTTATTTGAATCACAAACTCTATGAATTAAACAATACTGGTTATATACGATTTGAATCACATATGAAATTTTAATCTCAGTAAGGTAAATACGTTATTAAAAAACCATGTTATTAAAAATGTTTTTATATAATGTATAGGAGCCTAATCAGAAAAATATAATACGAAACCGCTTGTATTAAAAAATTTTTGGCATTATAATACTATATTTCAACCTTGAACAAAATTACAAAAGGTAAAAAAGCAAAAATTTAATATAATATTTTTAGTTATCTTAGTATTAAAATAATACAGAATGTTTTAATCCATTTTTTATTTTGAATTTTTTTTCGCATTACTCTCGTTTGTATTAATGTATAGCAACCGGTTTGTTTAATAATAAGATAAGACGTATCTAGGTGACAGTAATGTTTATAGTTTATACATTGGTATTGCACTATATATATATTTTTTTTAAAGGAATCAATACAGTGTTGAACATAAAAAAAATGTACTTGCAATGAGGCACTATAATTACTGTGAATCTTTGTAACGACTTTATAACTAAATTAACCTTTGAAGTAGGAAAAAACTATCTTGATATTTACGGCTTGTGGACCAAAATATTTTTTTATGGCTTGAACTTATCCTCAATAAAGAACCGAACCATAAACCAATTGGGTTCACACTTTCCTTCTCCATCATCACCCCTTTCCATTTTGACTTTTTTTAATAATTCTCTGAATCAGATGTATAATTAGTTTCCATCATTTTGTTTTTCCGGTGTATCAAATGATTATCTGAAATCAAACATATTTGGTTACGAAAGGCGATAAGATTATTATTGATGTTTCATCTGAAATCCTCTTCCATTGATAACGTTGAGTTCAAGGTGAGATTCAGATTTACACAATTGAATTTTAAAGCTTTATAAAGGAATTTTCAAATCTGTGTGATGATGGTTTAAATGAGGAATTATACTGGGGTTTTGTGATTAGTTGCTCATTTTGGTATTGTTACAGGTTGCTATTGAATTTGGTTTGGGTGAGATGTTGAACTCTAAGACTATAAGGCGTGAGCTTGCTCCTAAAGATGGCAAAATTGATTTCAGATCTTCAAGCTATGTTTCCTCAGGGAATGGTGGATAGTAATATTGGTATGGTTTATTAAGAGGTGATCTGTGTAGGACATTTCAATTAGTGATTTTGTTCGTATTTAGTAATATGAACATGTTTCGTTTGTTCTTTTCTCTCTCAGTTGGCAAAATGGGAACACTGTGGTAATTTGGAAAGATCGATATGTTAAAGTTGTGAAAGCTCTTGCGGATAAGTATCCTTTAGAGAACTTGCTATTAGTCATTTGCAGCCTGTACGATCCCATTGCTTCTCTCTTTATTTTTATGCATTACAATTTTTTTTTCAAATCATATGTTATTGAAAACTTCTTGGTATACAATGTTTTCCAAAACATCATTGTCGTATTTTTTTGTTTCAACGTTAAGAATCTTAAGTCCCGAAGTTGTTGTTACTCTTGACAACGCAACATATAACTGCCCGTGAGAGAAGACTGGACTTGGCAAATATAAACCTACTTTGTTCAAGCTTTGACCTTGGCTCTTGTTGATAGTCATTGCGTAACAAACTCGCACAGGAAATTGATGTCTTTTTAGTTTGAAAGGCCATCTTGCATCTGTTGGTGTAAGAATAATCCTAGGAATAAGAACCCTGTTCCCAACTTTAGTTCCAGTAAGTATTTCGCCTTCGATAACCCTTGCGCCTAAGCGAGTTACTATTAATCTTGTACCGTTGCAAAGACCCTCTCTTTGATTTAAATTCCTTAGTAACATGATTGGTGCATTTATCTTCAAAGTTAGTTGGTGATTAGGAATACCTGAAAATTTTAGAGTATTTAGAAACTCTGTGGGGTAAAGAATATGTTGATTTGCCACTTCTTCTTTGTCGTCACCGATACTATCAGAACTCAAGTATTCCTTTGCTTCTTCTTCTAGGCAAGATAACATGTAGTTATTAACTATATCTACCGTCTTGTTTCTTTGCGTAAGAATTGCACGTTCGTTTAGATAATCCTTGTCTTTATATGAAGCATCGAAATCGTGATACGTTGACTTTGCAATGTGTTCCTCAAAATCTGCATCGTTCTGCAAAAGCAAGTCCCTGTCTATTTGTACCATGGATGCTCCATCATTTAGGGTTTTTTTTTAAGAGGTTTAGGTGCTGTGCCATCACCAATACGTAGTATCCATCTTGCAAAATCTTTTTCCGCTTGATGCAGCCTCATATTTCTTTGAAGAGTGAATACATAGCAATAGTTCCATAAATACGAACGGTTGATTGTTGCCATAACAGTTTCTTGCCTACTACCTTGCGGTATGACTGGAAGAATTTGTCTAAAATCACCTCCTAGAAGCACTGTTTTCCCACCAAAGGGTTTCGATGCTGCATCTGCATCTGTCATTGAGAGTACATCACGGAGACTCTTATCCAGAGCTTCGAAAGCAAATTGATGACACATCGGTGCTTCATCCCAAATAATAAGATCTGTTTGCTTAAGTAATTCAGCGAGCATGGAACTACGGCTGGTTACACATGATGTCTTGATGAAGATCTATTGGAATCTTAAACCGGGAATGTGCCGTTCGACCATTAGGTAAAAGTGTAGCTGCAATTCCAGATGAAGCCACCGGTAGCACTATTTTTCGCTGGGATCTTAACCTTGAGATGGTCGTCTTGTATACGTATGTCTTTCCTGTACCACCGGGTCCATTGAGGAAAAAGAGTTTTCCTTTCTTATTGTCAACTGAGTCGATAACACTCTCATAAACTTCTTTCTGTTCAGCATTTAATGTTTTGATCAACTTGGAATGTTCTTCTTCTTCTTTATCAACATTGTAAGAATTCTCGTCAGTGAGCATTGAGTTTGCCATTTTTTTCAACAACTCCTTGTCTAGTTTTGGCATATCTTCAAACTCAGTTAGCGATCTATCATTTGTTGCCATGATTTTCTCTATCTCTATTAGTGTATAACTTTGTAACACTTCATCAAGGAATTTCATATTATCGAAAGATAATGTCTTCCTTTGTAGATGTGGTATGTCCTCTGCTAGGTGGCACCAACAATGTTCCCATAGAGAAAGAGGGCTACTTAATTCGCAAAATAGTAAGAATGTCACAAAAAGATCACGAAGCTGGAAAGGAAATGCATATAGTGCTGCTTCATCCATGACCTCTTTCCATTCTGAATCATCGTTCAACAATCCTCTAGCATAGCATGCTGCTTTGAATGAGGTGTGTTTCACATGGTCCACGGTAAGTATATCATCAAAGCTTGTTGGACCTCTGATTGTGTTAACCAACATTTGCAAATAATACAGATCTCCTTCTTTAGGATGAATGTTCACTAATCTTCCAATGTTGAATCCTTGTTTTCTTTCTGTCCATATTTTTGCATCTGAATTACACACATATCTTGTTGGAAACTGGCTGTATAGTAATTTTCTTGCTTCAGGGCATCGTTTGCACATTTCCAAATACTCTGTAAACATTGTTCTTTCAATGCCATCCTGTGAAATGATGTTTTCTAAACTGCTCCCTTCGGGGTATACGATTCTCTGTTGGTTTGGTAAGTGTAATGGTAACCTTGTTACTGCAGATTTTCGTTCGTGTATATCGAATGCGAAAATTCGCCATGTAGCTTCACATGCTGAGAGATAACGACATTCCAAGTAATTTTTTATCTCATTAATCTCATTTGTTGCTTTACTTTCTTCCGTATTCTGCGGACATGCTTGTACTTTCTCGATCACCATTGTAGCCATGTTTACTCCTTTTGTGATATATTTGAATAAATACTTTATGGCAGATGATCTATTGCACCATTCGACATTGATGTGAGCTTTGTATTTCTTCAGGAGTAAGAGATTGTGAGGTACAACAAAGCGATTATCAAGTTTCGTATCCCCTTTCATCACAAATTTGGATTCATCATATCTCCGACGGTATGTAATGTAGCCACTCTCACTGATATTTGTGGTGTCATTGTATGGTCTTGGAAACTTTTTTGTGCATTTATTATCTTCCATACACTTTCTTCCGCATGGTCCATGCATCATAAGTTGCTCAACCAATAGAAACCCTTCTAAATCAGTCTCTTTATCCGGTAACTCAGAGGAAATGAAGTTGTCAATTTCTTCGGCAGATGGATTTTGTTTAGAATCTTGTAGCCACAAAAGTATATGAGCATGAGGAAGACCACATTTTTGAAACTCGATCATGTGAACAACTATTTAGAAAATGAAAACGAATATGTAAGTAAATCTTAAGATAAGTAATAGATGTAAATAATAAAATTAGTACCTGCAGAAATAGGTCCGAAGAAGACGCCATCTTGAAGATCTGTTAGTAGTTCTTCTAGCTTCATTTTAAATACACGACATACAATATCTGGTCTGTCATTTGCATTCTGTTGTCCTGCTTTCTTTACATGATCAATCACTTCTTCCCAATTTGGATTTGCAGTTATAGTAATGAAGAGGTCTGGATTTCCATACCATCTGCATATTGCCATGGCATCTCGATAATTCTCTACCATGTACCGCGGTCCGCCTGTGAATGAAGATGGCAAAACTATTCGTTGACCAAGTTTTCTCGAATCCGAGTCGCCTTGTACAACTGCATCACACATATTGTTGTAGAGATCTGCTCTTAGCTTCTTCTGATTACGATGGTAAAAGTCCATACGTTCTTGTTCGATAGTAGTATATGCATCAACGACGTATTGGTGGAAAAGACGGCCTGAACGAACTATTGTTCCTGGAGATGGTAATCTAGTTTGTATTTGATATGCATAATACTCTCGCATTGTAACATATGATCTCTTGATTGCAGATGCTTGAGAACTGTATGGAATGCTTTTCTCCATGTAGCCTTGTTCGCCGTACGGAAATAGCAGAGGATACTGCAATGACATATATGATGGATGTAAAATACTTATCCATTGAGGTTTCTCCATTTTAGGGTACACAACAATATCTCTGTCACAATTGGGAATAAAGATGTCACCAACAATAAGACCAGCAATCTCATCTCCTTGTGGTAGGTCAAACTGTCTCCCACCTTCTTTATTCTTGATTAGTCTGATTGAGAATTCTTCTCCTGTTTGAGACTCATATTTATCTCTAGCGCTTCTGAACAATTTAGCTAGCTCGTTGTTTGTGTCCAACATTTCTATCAATGCTCTAATGACATCTTTATCGAGTTCGTTTGTCTTCCGGCGTTCATTTTTTTCCCCATTTGATAGTGCGATGAGACGGTTTTCAATTTCATGGGCAATATCATATATGTATAACTGTGCAAAACGCGGAATATCATCGCTCGTTGGTAGTAGAGATCCAAGTTTGTGGTAGTTCTGCCCATGCATACGAAAAGTGTATGGTCCATTTCCTGAATTGATATCATTTGATGTAAATGCAAGCATCGAATTGTATGCTCGAATATTGTTACGGAATGATGATGAATCTGATAGTAATTTGTCTAGGTAAGCCGGAGGTTCTCGAGATGGTGGCAGTACGACTCTACCTTGTTGACAGCAAAGTGAGAATTTGAAATCTATTTTTGGTTTTTTCAAACTTTCATTTCTCCACATTAGTGCATGACAAAAGCTGCAGTTTACCAAGTATTGGATTTCCTTTTCCTCTCTGTATTATTTCCTGTATCAAAAGAAACTTTTGAGAAAGACAATTAAAGAAGTTAAAAGTCATTTAAACAATCTAGGACTGAATTGTTGACGTTTGGTTTTATGTATTAAACGTAACTTTTTGTTGAAGTTTTATCTCTTGTTTGGAAGCTTGTGTAATAGAAAAGTTTTTGACTTGATTGGAAGATTTTGTATATGTGGTGCCTGCACATTGAATTCAAGTTATTAATTAGTACCATATTAAAATAATTGATTTTTGGTATATTACATTAGATTAGAATGCATACCTGATTCTTTTGATTTTCTGAGTTGTCGTCTTTTGTCTCGATTATTTGTATGGTGGTTTTCATGGAAACCTACTCTGATGTGTGAACTATTTTCTAACTGGTGGTTAGAGAGGGGGATTTCAGCAATATTTTCTAGCCTTGGTTGTTTGCTAGTTCGAACCTGCTTCCTTCTTCTGTTGTAAAGCCTGGAATTTTTTTAAATGTTAGATTAAAAGTGTAGTAGTAATTTTTGAGTAGTTCGGGAAAGAATATCTAACCAATCTTTTAACTGTGTACTTGTAGGCTGAGATCCCTACAAAGAAAAAAAAAGAGAATAAATTGTCAGGTGACAGATGGTAATGAAATTAGCATGATATATATCCAAGAGAACGACCATAAGAAACATGAAACTCACAATTTGACCTAGTTTGTCTGCCCATGATTGTAGCGAAGGTAAGTTTAATCGCATATCAGGTTCTTCTATAAGCGCTTTCTCAATGAGAGCGATCTGTTCTTCATTCAAAAGAGAACGCTTTCTTTTATTGTTTGATTTTTCAACTTTCTCATCAATTTTGGGTGGTTCTTCAATCCGATTTGTCTCTGTATCGGCCATGGTCAGAGGAGGACAATTTAGCGTTTTTCTTTTGCTTTTCTTTTTAGTTGGTAACCCCTTTCATCTAATGATAAGGCTTATATAGATCTTATTTAAGCTAATTCAAACTTTAAGGTAATTTAGTTTTCTTGATACACTGTTTCCTTTTTCTTGTTTTAAGGTAAGGTTGGATTTCTATGTCTCCCATTGTAGTTTCCTTTTCCGACGTTTTATAGAGAATTTCTTTTTATGATCTTTTACTCTTTTTAATATTTGACATTTTTACTCTGACTAATTAGCTGTTTTTTAATATATACATATATATAATATATTTTTACTTATTTATATTTTCAGTGGCCTTTAGACTCCTTTACATAATAAATTATAATATACTTTACTCATTTATCTTTTTAGTGACCTTTGGACTCCTTTTTTGTTTAAAATTAAACTATTTCTTTTTTTACAATGCTCGTTCATTTCGATCGCATCTTGTTTGATATATAGAAATAAAATATGTAAATAAATAAATTATCAATGATTTATATAGAAAGGGACAACAATTTTATAATAAAGTTTTTAAATATATAGAAAAGCTCTTAAACCAAAAAGTATTAAATATGAGTATATCTACTCGGTTCTTAGTTTCTTTGGAAGATATGTAGCAATCTGTTCTTCACGTTCTTGACGCTTCCTTTCACATTCATTAGCTTCCGATCTTGTCTGAAGAAAAGTAAAATTAAAATATGAGCATCAAGCTATGGAACATGTATAATGCATCGTGAAACTGGTTGAATAATATATCCTTATGTGTAAATAGATATTTAAATACCTTTAACTCCTTGTCGATGACTTTTAAAACTGAGAAGCTCTGGTACAATGCATCGAAATCGGTCTCAGTAACCTTAATTCGGAATAAATAAGTCTTTCCAACAATTGATTTCACACATGTAGGAACGCTGGTTGGTTCTTTGTCGCTTGATGCATCTTCAATCTATATCAACCATATTTATATTTTTAATAGCAATGATTTGTAGCAGAAATTTCATATGTAGATATAGATAATACTTACATCTTCTACTGCAATTTTTTCTGCAGTAGTTCCAAGGAGTTTTGAAGCTTCTGGATCCCATAGTATCAAGTTTGCATAATCACGTCCGTCGTCGACAATTATTTCAATTTTAAAGCTACAAAGGTAATCAGTTGTGTAAATATACATATCTTATATAGCTTCAATAGGTATCTTACTATATAATAGTAAATAATTAAAAGTTATTTAACTTACCTTAGCATTCCTACGGCTTGTGATTTATCACACTTTGGGCAAAAAAGAGAGGTCTCTTGCTTTATTAATTTTTTCTGACATGTTGAACATGAGATGTAGTTCCACCCATTACGTGAAACAATTTCCGTGATAGTTGCTTCGCACAAAAATTCTTTTGCCTGTAATTATTTAAATTACAAATATGTCAGAAATAATATAATAACAAACTTATGAATAATGTTGGGATTTAAAAGGAAATAGGGAAAATTGCATTACCATACGATTATCCGATGAAACATGGTCCCATATATGACCAATGGACTGTTGTTCCTCATCAGCTTTATCATGTTGAATCATAGTGCGAAGATTAATTGAGCAACCACCATCATACTTGAACCTAATTTTAAAAAGAGTGAAATTATGGGGTATATTGTTTAAATCTATCGTTCACGTATGATATTTACAATATGCACAACATAGAGTAATATAGATAACCTTTTCCTGAATTCAGTAACGTGATTAGAATCATGATTCAAATAAAACTTAGTTGAGGACGATGCATTAAACTGTAATGCTCCTTGATACAGCTTAACCAAAACACTTGTCATAATGAGCACAATATTTTTATCTTCTATCACACGATATTTGTCCTCAAATAATTCAGCTTGTTCTGCCCATATGATAACAGGGACCTCAATTCCTCTGTAGTAATCAAAAGAACAATCAAATTAAAAAATTGCATAAAATTAATAAGAATGGAGACATGGTGTTGGTGGTATAAAAACTTACTGCTCGAGTAGGAGGGTCACTTCTACCTTCCTTAGCGTTGTTGTTGGAGTGGTTCTACTACGAACATCACCTTTGTCCACTTTGACGATGTATCCAATGGTATCTATATAAGATTAAATTTTTTTTTTTGATTATTTAAACATGGTTTTAAAAATTTGAAATTATATAATGATTAGGAAAGAAAGAAATCAAGCAATAGAATATACCATATAAGTCATCTGTGACATCTTGTAATTGGACTAAGTCGGGATAAGTTCGTAGACAAAACTTTTCTTGAGAAATCTTACAAAATTCTTGTCCAACACTCCCAATCCTTGTTCTTGCTGTTACTCGTATGGAAAACGGATGGCTAGTCACTTTATATTTTTTGTTGTTAGTTGATTGTACATTAAAATTGCAAATCTCTATGATGTTCCCTTCGCATAGTTGATTTCCATATTTTTGAAGAAGAGAATGATGCACGGAGCATTGAATGGTATTCTCCTGCGTAAAGAAGTTAAAAACATGTTAAGATTACGATCGTACGCAAACACGTTAAGATTATGATCGTACGCATGCATGTATTATTTTAGGAAGAATGAACCAATCTTAATATTAAAAAGTAGATACAACAGACGTAACAAATCTTGAAGAAGAACAAAAGTTATATTCATTAAAATTACGTTCTATATATTTTTTGTGAGAATTTAATAGAATACTAACCTTTTCATCGAGTAGAAGAAGTTCTTCTCCCATGAGTACATTGTTCTCTTTAAGATTTCTAGCTTCCCACTTTCGAATAACACGTCTGATACTACGACGATAAACACGATTTCGATCTAACTGAGTAAAAGTTAAATAGCTTTCATTGGTTTGTGCAATACTTGAATTCATGATTGCTTGTCGATGACTGCTTGGAATAGAATATGAAAATTTAGCACAAAATTGAAGTAAGTTGGTTTGGTTATTATATAGAGTTTGGTGTGGTAATACAAAATTTGGTAACGTGCCTTTTTCCAAGTATTAACATTTTCTCATGTTTAACATATCCACTAATGATGTAGTTTTCTTTAATTTTTTTTTTATGTTAAACATGTCTTCGTACTTTTTTTTCCCAAGTAATAACATTTTTTCATCTTTAACGTAGCCACTAATGGTGTAATTTTCTAGAGTTTGGTGTGGTAATACAAAATTTGGTAATATGCCTTTTTCCAAGTATTAACATTTTCTCATGTTTAACATATCCACTAATGATGTAGTTTTCCTTCTTCTTTTTTTTATGTTAAACATGTCTTCGTACTTTTTTTTTCCCCAAGTAATAACATTTTTTCATCTTTAACGTAGCCACTAATGGTGTAATTTTCCTTTTTTATGTCTTTTTCAGTTTCATGTTTCATATCTAATTGTAAATTTTGTTACATGTTTTCAGTAATATTTCTTTTGTAATGTAAGGTTATTTGGTATTTTATTTTGTAATGTAAAGTAAGGAAAATTTTATGTTTTTTTACTTGATATTTATTTTGTTAGTTTTCTTTTTTTAATTAAATTTTTTGTAAACTAAATATAAATGTTGACACGTGTCACCATCCGAACAATCTTTGACAAATGTCGCGATCTCGTGAGTTACAATTTCGCTTACGTGTCTTGTTCTCATCGACCAGACTCTCTTTTATATAATAAGATATCTACAATACCAGGGACGGATCAAAGAACTTTTTCAAACCGAGGCAAAATTTTTAATAAATATTAAAAGAAATTAAATAATAAATAAAACATTTGTGGTTTTAAATGAAAAACTAAGAAAACATAAGTGAGTTTATGACTTGAATTGATTTTTTTCTGTTTTTGATAAATAGATTTAATTTTTTTTCCTTCTCTTGGTTTTATTTGATAATTTTGAATGAGTTTATTGAACAATACAAAATAATGGTGCACAAATTTGAAATTTAATTGGTGCTTAATACCTAACACTTGCATTCTTTTTTAAAAAAAAAACAATGGGTGCATAATTTTGATTAATTATGATTGGTGCTATAAACAATGGGTACATATCAAAGTTTGAAACAAAAATTATGATTGGTTTCTCGATGTTTTAGACGACCAATTGGCGTAGATAATTCAATAAGATTATATTATTTTTTGTAACATAGTAGAGGAATATATATATAGCTTACTTACGTTCCAAGTATAAAATCAAGGTATGTGATACAACTATTATTTTCGAACTTTTGTGATACAAATTATTTGAAATTAGGGTACATGAATCCGTCTTATAATTTGTAAAAATATCCCACATTTAATTTCAATTTGTCATACTACATCTTTTTCATTTGTGGTCACTTTGTTTTCCAATACTAACCTTAAATAATTACTAAAAATTTTAAAAATGATTTTCAATGTTTTTAAAAAATCTGAAAATTAGAAACCATTTTCAATAGTCCATATATATATTGTGAAAAAACAATATCGTATAAATTAAAATTTTAGAAAGAAATTTTGTTTCCTTCTACGGCTATATGATTTCATTTTCTGCGTCTACGAGGATGTAAAATATTTGCCCTGCTTTTTAGACTATATCTACCATCCCTATAATGTTAGTTCTATTACATGGTTTTCTACGTTTTTTCAGAATGTTTCTTTTTCTATTTTGTCTGTTACCTACCGCATGCAAAACATAGAATCCACCATTTTCTATATCGTCTACCATATCCTGCACATAGAATCTACCACATTAACTACCTCCTACCACTGTGGTAAAATATGTTGTCTGCAAGGTAGTTAAAATTTGCATAAATCTAGGAAGTGAATATTCTAGATTCCTAAATAAATATTTTTAAAATATTTCAATATTTGAATTTCTTTTTTCCCCCCAATTTGACTACCACATTATATGAAAAAGTTGTTTTTCTTTTTTTATTATTTAAATATTTTATCTTTATATCAAAAAAAAATTTTGTTACATTATTTTGATTTTATTGATTTTTAAATTTTAAGTAAACAAATTTTCAAACAAATAACAAAAGTAAAAACGGAATATTATAAAATAAAATTCTAATGAAACAAAGGTATGAAAAAAAAAGTATAGTAAGACAAGCAGAAGTTCAATGTGGGATTTATTGTTTCATTTTGTTTTAATCTATTTGCAGGCGAATATGCCAATAGAATGTAAGCACGTACTGACGTACATTAGTTTTCAACTTTCAAAGAACTTGAGATGGATTTGAAATGGTAATGTTAACTATAAAGGGGTTTACTTGGCGAATCACGACAATAAAGAGGTTTACTTCAGCGCTAATTAAGGGTTCTTGGATGCGTTGACGTAGCCCTATCCATTCAAAGTCAACTGAAGCATTTCACATGCTCATGACGGAACTCTTTTTTCTTTTGTCAAAGATGTAAGAATTTATAACTATTTCTTTTGACAGCCATGTGTTTTTTCCTAACAAAAAAAAGTCCAGTCTTTGACTCGTAATTTTAAATCTGAAATTATAGTATTTTATGATGATTCCACGATATCAAATCTTATCTTTAAAATTGCAATACAATCCAATTCGGATTCGAACTTATCTAGTTAAAGAAACTTGTATTTGCACTCCATCAAATAACCATCTAATTCTTGATTTCAAATTCCTCTACAGAGACTAAAAAGAGTCATGAGTTCTTTAAAGAGAAATTTACATAATCTGCCATTTGTTTTGCAATTTCGTTCACCAAATGCCATAGCTTGAAAATGATAAACAAAATTGCAATAATTTTGTCTTTTAGTAGAAACAAAATTATAATTTTACCCACGGTTCTAAACCATACATTTTCTCTCTCTCTCTCTCTCTCTCTCTCTCTCTCTCTCTCTCTCTCTCTCTCTCTCTCTCTCTCTCAAGATGGTATATGGTGGTGGCCGACGGTGGAGTCGAAAATAAGACTATGACGTAGACAGAGACCGGACGGTGGACAAATACAGACAAGATTGTGGACAAAAACGGAAACAATGACATAAACAATGGACAATAGACGAAATAGAAATCATAACAGTATACAAAAAAGGTAGTGGACTTAACCGGAGATGCTGGCGGACATAGTTGAAGATGACTGAACTGTGAACGGTGGACGATATGAAAACCGTGAACGGTGGACAAATACAAAAACGGTGGCAAAACGGTGGACAAAATTGATAGAGATAGTGGTTGATACAGTCTCCGATTGTACGAACATAAAACCGGAGCCGAGGACAAGTTGTTGTGGTGGACATAAACATACACAACATCATCATTTGTCATCATTTAAAGTCAAATATATAACAGTCATTTTGCTTCCAACAAAATCATGGCATTTCCTTATACATTAGGGGAAAATGGCATTTTTTGAATGTTTTCCAAACAAATGGCAATTAAGACAATTCTCTCTTCTTAAAACGACCTCCTCTTCAAACAATCTCTGAAAGGAACGATTAGGAGCTGCTTCTGAACATCCTCTAATTTATCAAAAGGTCCTTTTGTCCTTGCTTAAACATTGTTAAAACTCTTGTGATTTAGATCATTACAACAAAGCTTTGCTGCCCTCAATCTCTAATAAAGAGAAAACAAAGGGCTACCAATAATGATCAAGGTTTGTCAAGACTTCCGATTTAACCGATTATAGTCAGGTCAGTAGTGAAGAAAAGAAAGAAGTTGAATCTAGTATTCTTCATTCCGACCTCGTTAGAAAAAGATACCAAGCAAAATGAATGGTCAGAATCACCTAGCGCATAAAAAAAGACATCAAAATCCAGAAAAACATCTTGTCAAGCCTCATTAACAAGAGCTTTGTCAAATTTCCTAACCTTTGAACTTTGTGGACATCTATTTGTCCAAGTGAAATGGCATCCTTTGATAGACTTATCAAAGAGTCCACACTCAGAGAGACAATCTTGAAAATCGGACATTCCTTGCAAGGAGATAGAGGCATAATATTGAGAGAAAACTTCTGATAGAGAGAATTTGATTAAAGTCACCCAATAACAACAGAGAGGAGTCTCTAAGAAGAGAAGATGATGTTAATTCTTTTAAAAAAGTCCAGAAAGACACTCTTTCCAATATTCTATTTCTTGCATAAATAAAACCACTAAATAAAACCACTACAAATGACTCATTTGTAATAAAATTGAAGAATTCACAAAGGACCAGTTGTGGAGTTTTCAAATACGTACCGAAAGCACTAGATTCCATATAACAACAATTCTTCTATTAATTGCCTCATCCGGGTAATTTGCCTCAAAATTCCAACCATGAAAGGACCTTCGTATAAGGTCACCCAAAAAAAGTTGTTTCACATGCATTTCTAAAATCCGCCTATCAAAGGGTGATTTACTGGTATCCACTTCTTAACTACTAATTGTCTTGCATTGCTATTAAGGCCTTTAACATTCCAAACAAGCGCTTCATTATGGACACAAAAGGAAATGTGCTAACCACTCAAACTTCCTCGAGCTGGACAGACCGCTAAGGATTTAGTGTTTGTATTTTTTAGAATCCTAGATGACACATATTTTCCGAGATACATAAAGTTTTAGTTTGTTTTTCTATTGGATTAAATATAAAAAAATCAGTTTCTCTCTTTCAAATTTTAATTTTCTTAGAAATAAATAAATATATATATATATATATGTAAATATTAATTATGAACATCTTAGTTAGGGGCGTCTCCCTTTTATCTACTACTATGGTAACTAGGAGGATTTATAAGCTTCCTGGACTATATGATAAATATTTATCAACATCTTGCTCCAATTCCACAAATAAAATTCCAAGGCATTCGTTAAATCCAGTTGACCTCAAAAACCAACTGACCTTCTCTGATATCAAGACATGTGATTAGTTTAAATTAAGTTAAAGCCTTTTTTTTTTGTTTAACAAAAGTATAAGCATGTACTAATTGGGAACTTACAAAATCAAAACCTATTCTTCAATTCTACACTATATATGAAGTTTGAGGGATATGTGAAGCCAGAGAGTAAGTGAGAACATAACCATTATCTTTCTATGTCTCTATATAGAAAAACAAATTGAAAGATAGGATAAATTGAATAAATCTTTCATATTCTCGGACACTATAAACCATCATTATAACATTATATACAAAATCACTTTTATAAAAAAATTAAATTTTAATTTGATATTTCAAATACAATATTTGACTTCGAGTTTTCTTTTTTCATAACTACAATTGTGCTTCTCTTGATTCAAACCTCATCGAGGAACTTTCACAGATTTACAATGGCTTCAGATTCACACTAGTTGATCAAGCTCATCAATTCTAACGCATTCTACTAGGAAATTTATGGAACCATCCACGATATCGTTGATATACTCCATTTTTGGCGTATTCTAACCATTGTTTTGTAGGGTTTTATCGAGTCTTTCTCCTTTGTATTGAGTCTTTTTAGGTCTAAAGGTGGCTGGAATGAAGAATTGGAGTTTGCTAGGAGGCTTGGTGGAAAAGAAAAGAAAACAAGATCTTTTGGAAGATTTTGGAGATAAAGGAGCACCCGCTCCCCGATTCGACTGACCTGCTCCCCAGAAGATTTACTAAAGGGAATATTCACTAAATCAAATATTCACCTAGAAGATTTACCCTAGATTCACCTTTGATTCACCCAACCGCCGTGGGCCCTATAAAAGGGGACTCTCTTCACATCTTTTTAGCCATCTCTTGGCACGCCCCCTTCACCCCTTTTTTACACGTTTTTCAGAGATTCACGTTCACTGTTCACGATTACTGTTCACGATTACTGTTCACGAGTATTTTTTCCAGCTTTTGGATTTGCAATTTGGAGATTCATTCCACAACATTCTATTGAGAAGAATTCTAAACCCTAATCTCTTTCCATATCATCATGAATTCTCTTTATTGCTTTGTTGTGCTTGATTTCACCATGTGCGAGTAGTCATCTTTGTTAGATTAGGGTTTTCAAAGGGAACTTAGAGATTCATGAACTAAGCATATATAGGATTATACATATATTTTGATATCTTCATCTAATGTCGAATTTAATGCCTACACTAGCTTGATCACCTAGCCTTTGATTTTAGGTTTATTTTACTCATCAAAAGTGTAGTAGATTGCTTGAATAGACTTAGATGGGCGATTTGACCCTTAGCCAACGACAGTTGAAGTTAAGGCAAATCGTGAACTTATCAATCTTAACCGCTAATGCTTGTTAATCTCTTTAGGCTCAAACGACAGTTTAGGGTGCTAGATCGATTGATAAAGTTGTTGATGCCACGACAGTGGATCCTCATAAAATCGTGATTGTGTTCTAGATTGGTACTTGAATTAATATCCTGAATAATTGCTTGGTTCTTGATGATCTATTCCCTGACATATTTGTTTACAACCAATTTTTACTTTGTTTTGCTATTTAAATTCGTGACACTAAATCCAACTTGAATTACTTAACTAAATTTGTATTTGCATAAGATTAGAGTGTATTGCCGGTCCTTGAAAAGAACCTGACTATTCTACATCTGATTAGAATAGGTTTGAAATCTTAGATAGGATAAAAACCTGTTATCAAATTGGCGCCGTTGCGACTTGGACCTACTTCGATACCTCTAGTTTTAAAATACGTTTTTAGACTAAGTACTAACTTGTTCTTGTTTTCTTCTCTTGTGTGTGTTTCAGGTGTAATCAAGGTTCTCAAAACCTTCCCGCACTCGACAATCAAGAGTTAGAAAGGGTAGAACGAGCAGAAAAAAAAGAGAAGTCGAATCTAGCCAACATGGGCGACGAAACCGACAACCGAGCTACAAATGGTCATGTAGCTGCTGCTATTCGGAGGCTGGAACAACAAATGCAGCAGCTGCAACAGCAGTAAAAGCCACAGCAGCAGCGTGCCATTGGGGATATGGACAATCCTCATGCTTTCTACCGGAACCGAGCGGCAATCGTTCCACCTGCTGATGCGAGGCAAGATTATGAGATTAAGCCTCAGCCGATATCACTGGTTAAGCAGCATTTGTACCATGGACTTCCCGCAGAAATTTCGATGGACCATATAGAGAACTTCGAGGAGATTTGCTCCACGACGAGCTCTAATGGGATGAACCCGGATTTCTTGAAGTGCAAGCTTTTTCCTTTCTCACTCGCGGACAAAGCTTCCCGTTGGCTCAAGTCGCTACCAGCTGGATCCATCACGACTTGGCCGCAATGTAGAGCTACTTTCTTGGACCACTTCTACACCAAAACCATGACCGCGAATCTAAGGAACAAGATCTCCACGTTTCAACAATATTTAGGAGAGTCCTTTTGTGAGGCATGGGAACGGTTCAAAGAGTATAAGAGGGAGTGTCCACACCATGGGTTTACCGATGAGAACTTGTTGAGTATCTTCTATGATGGTGTTGATTGGGATTATAGGAACACTTTGAATGCTGCAAGTGATGGTAATTTTATGACCAGGATCAAGAAGGGTGCGTATAAGCTCATAGAGAACTTGGCTGCAAGTTCCAGGAATCACTGCCATAAGTATGATGAGCCTATATATGTCAGCAGTGTTGAGTTACGGAAGATTGATGAGCTGACTGCGAAGGTGGACCTGTTGTTGAAGAAAAATCAGAGAAGTGTCCAGCTTTGTGAGAACAAAAGAGATGTGAAGTGTGCTGAGGTGAACTATGTGGGTGGAAACTATATGCAGAATCAAAGCTTTCAAGCTCAAGCGTCTAACTCTCAAGACGAGCTGAAGTCCCTTATGCAATCGGTTTTGCTCAGCCAGCAGAAATATGCTAATGAGATCAATGTCAAGGTGGACAGCATGTACAATGATCTCAATAGTAAGTTTGAAGCTGTTTGCACTCATGTGAAAAAGCTTGAAATTAAGGTTGCTCAAACTGCTGAGGCATCAGGAATTCCTCTTGGGAAAGCAGAGGTGAATCCTAGTGATGGATATGTCGATGCAGTTGAGATGAGAAGTGGAAGGATACTGGATCCTGCAGTGGAAAATGTCATAGCCTCGGACAAGGTTATGGAGCAGGCTGAGGAGCGCCTGCTCCCACGACGTGCTCTAATCAAACCTGCAGAAAATCCTCCAGCGAGGGTTTATACTCCTAAGGCTCCTTACCCAGTTCCACCTAGAGATCAGAGGGATTCCATCAGTGGAGAGAAGCTGGATAGTTTTAAGAAGATGGCGAGAAGGATTCCTAAAGAAATCTCCTTTGAAGAGGCTTTGGAAAATCATCCCATACATGATTTCTTTTGGAATTGCAGAGAGACTCAAGAAGAGATAAGGGAAATATTTGCGCAAGCGAGGGGAACACCACCACTATTGAGGGTATTGCCTAAGGTTGAAGATCCTGGGAAGTTTGTTGTTCCATGCTCCATTACAGGAGTTGAGTTTAAAGAATCTCTCTGCGATTCTGGGTCTTCTATCAATCTCATGTCAAAGGCTACTGCAGAAAAGTTGAAAATTGCCGAGGTAAAACCTAGTCATATGACTCTTAGATTTGCAGACTCCTCCTCAACAACATCGTATGGCATCATTCGCGATTTACCTATCCAAATAGGGGATTGCCTAGTTCGAACTGATTTTGAGGTTTGTAGAGATGAGAGACGGTCATGATAGGCCTTTGCTTCTTGGGAGACCATTCATGGCTACAGTGGGTGCGATCATTGATATGCCTAATAAGCGAGTCTCCTTTTCCAACGTCAACAAAAAGGTTTTCTACAACGCCATTCCCAAAAGAACCACCCCACACGCCTTTTGCATCTCGGCAGTAGATAGTGAGGATATGTCAGTTGATATGGTGAAAGAGCTTGGTGATAAGAGTGAGATCAGTGAGGTTTTAGATGGACATCATCCTCATATCACCAAGAAACTTAGGGAGAAGGCAAAGGTGCAGGGGAAAGTGCAGTGCAAAAGGATCATGAGTATTCCTAAAATGACTTTAATCCCTCAAGGATATGATGGAAACTCGGTTGAATACAAGTTAAAGTGCAAAAGTACTCCTAAACCTTTTTCCAGAGTTAGAGTTATTCTTCCGTTAGAGTTAAAAGAGAAGGGTATTGGTGTTGTGAGTGGAATGGTGAGTAAGGTTCTGAACATGAGGATGTCTAGTTGTGGAGCTTGTTTTGGAACAAGTTTTCAAGTCCAACCTGGTTGATACATGGCACCAAAGTCAAGCTAGTGACTTAAACCAAGCGCTTGGTGGGAGGCAACCCACCGGTAAGGTTTCTTGTACATAATTCGATTTTTATCTTCCTTTTATTACTGACATTTTACTTGTGTTTTCAGTACTTGAATTCTAAATAAATAAATAAAAAAAAAGGTTTTTGCAGCGAGCACCCCAGGAAGTCACACCGAGCACCTGCTCGGTCAGGTTTGAAGTCGACGAAAATTCTCCAGGGAGTTCTCTGTCGATTGACAAGGATCAGAGTCGATCGACACTGATCGGAGCTGCGACTCAGAATTTTTCAGGGACTCCTCTGTCGATCGACACTCTTATCCGTCGATCGACACTGGCAGCGAAAAAACCCTGGAATACATGGTAGACAGGAGCGCCTGCTCCCTATTACAGAGCACCTGTTCTCGAGGGTAACAAAAACAAAAACAATTTTATGCTTTTCCTTCTGATTTATTTTCACTCTCTCTTTTCTTATTTTCACACCGAGACGGTGTGAAGTAAGTCTGGGGGGAGTTGCTACTAATCCCGTTTATTTTGGATGTTTTCTTTTCTTATGTCCTTTTGAGTTGGTTTTTCTTTGTTTGATTTTATTGAGTCAAGACTTTTTAGTTGGGAATTAGGACTTTATTCTATGACGATTTCTGAACCATTTATGCTAATTAACTCTCTTTCTAGTGACCATTTCTTCAGAGCGCGGATTATAAGGAATAGGTGGAACACTTCGACACACTATCTTCCAGGTTTCAGATTGACCAAAACTTCTCTCGCTATTGGCACTAGACTAGGGAAACAAATCATATTCAGGACTTCTTTTTCCTTTTTACCACTCTTGTTGATCCTGAATAGCTAGCTCATTTTTAGCTAGTACCCTCCTTTAACCTTACCTCTTTTCAAACCCCTTGCATTCTTGTTACTTCATTGTCACATGTGCAACATATGCGCAAAAGGGCCGGAGAGAGTTTGGGTCGACGCAGCCTTTAAATCACTTGTTCCAAGGAAGAAGAGCACCTGCTCTTATTTGCAAGGCTGAACCATAAGAAGGAGCAGGAGGGAATGACAGAAAGATTTCCACTTGGGTATGTACAATAACTCTGATATTTTCAGTGTTTGAGAGACATATGCGTGTAATTAAAAATCCTCTTCATCATCATCAAATCTATGTTCCAAAAAAGAAAAGAAAAAAGAAAAAAAAAATCCGATGATGAAGAGTGGCAAGTCTGTAAAATTGTCTCTCTGCACAGCGAGTATACCCAAGGTGGATGATGGTTGGTTGAGAAGTTAGAAAGGAAGAAGGAAGGAATGAGTGATTTAGAGTATGTGGAGCATCAACGTACCCGCTCTCTCTTGCAATTTTGTGCGATATCCTGCATCCTCTACGAAACATCGGGTAACCCTTAAACACTCTAAACACCTTTAACTCCACCCTTAAATGGCCTTAAACCCTTAGCGTTGTTTTCTCTGAGAAGGTGCCTTTAGCGAGATCCTCACGCATACTTTAAGTGCGTTGAGTTTGTGTTTGGGAAATGGCTTGGTTGAAAAATGTGTTGAGGTTGTTTTGGCGAAGCTTTGTTGTTCGTAATCTGGATTATGTGGTCTGCAGATTGAAAGCCAAAGGTACGGTTCACTGAGAATAAAAGAGTTCCCACGTTTTCAAACCTTTTTCCTTTAATTAGTTTTGAGTTTGTTTGAGGACAAACAAAGATCTAAGTCTGGGGGAATTGATATACTCCATTTTTGGCGTATTCTAACCATTGTTTTGTAGGGTTTTATCGAGTCTTTCTCCTTTGTATTGAGTCTTTTTAGGTCTAAAGGTGGCTGGAATGAAGAATTGGAGTTTGCTAGGAGGCTTAGTGGAAAAGAAAGGAAAACAAGATCTTTTGGAAGATTTTGGAGCTAAAGGAGCACCCGCTCCCCGATTCGACTGACCTGCTCCCTAGAAGATTTACTAAAGGGAATATTCACTAAATCAAATATTCACCTAGAAGATTTACCCTAGATTCACCTTTGATTCACCCAGCCGCCGTGGGCCCTATAAAAGGGGACTCTCTTCACATCTTTTTAGCCATCTCTTGGCACACCCCCTTCACCCCTTTTTTACACGTTTTTCAGAGATTCACGTTCACTGTTCACGATTACTGTTCACGATTACTATTCACGATTACTGTTCACGAGTATTTTTTCCAGCTTTTGGATTTGCAATTTGGAGATTCATTCCACAACATTCTATTGAGAAGAATTCTAAACGCTAATCTCTTTCCATATCATCATGAATTCTCTTTATTGCTTTGTTGTGCTTGATTTCACCATGTGCGAGTAGTCATCTTTGTTAGATTAGGGTTTTCAAAGGGAACTTAGAGATTCATGAACTAAGCATAGATAGGATTATACATATATTTTGATATCTTCATCTAATGTCGAATTTAATGCCTAGACTAGCTTGATCACCTAGCCTTTGATTTTAGGTTTAATTTACTCATCAAAAGTGTAGTAGATTGCTTGAATAGACTTAGATGGGCGATTTGACCCTTAGCCAACGACACTTGAAGTTAAGGCAAATCATGAACTTATCAATCTTAACCGCAATGCTTGTTAATCTCTTTAGGCTCAAACGACAGTTTAGGGTGCTAGATTGATTGATAAAGTTGTTGATGCCACGACAGTGGATCCTCATAAAATCGTGATTGTGTTCTAGATTGGTACTTGAATTAATATCCTGAATAATTGCTTGGTTCTTGATGATCTATTCCCTGAGATAATTGCCCTAGTCTAACGCCTTAATCATATTTGTTTACAACCGATTTTTACTTTGTTTTGCTATTTAAATTCGTGACACTAAATCCAACTTGAATTACTTAGCTAAATTTGTATTTGCATAAGATTAGAGTGTATTGCCGGTCCTTGAAAAGAACCTGACTATTCTACATCTGATTAGAATAGGTTTGAAATCTTAGATAGGATAAAAACCTGTTACCAATCGTTCAAATTTCTCTGAATCTATATATAATCTGTGTATATCTCTCGATCCAAAAACAAAGATGCTGATCTACTTGCAAAATCAGCGTTAAATGTTGTACCAATTCAAACCGGTTCACAAACAGTCTAATGAATGAAAACCAGAGCTTTCAAAAAAAATATTTCAACCATTCAAGCCCAGAGCAGTTATGTTTAGTTACCTTTATCTTTATGTGGATAAAGCCTGTACAAACTTACCACATAGTAAAAATATGATTTGAATTATAAGTCAAATTGTGATTTAAACTAAGAGCTAAATTAATTTCACAATATGTGGTTCTTCAAAACTTGATACAGTCTTGTATAGAGATATATTTGTCGATATTCATAGAAAGATACATGAAAAGAAATGATTTGGTCATATAAATGTGTATATATTCATGTTATCACAGTTTGTATGACTATTAGTTTCTTTGTAATCAAGAAGGAAGCTGGGATCAAATTCAAACACTTAATATCCAAGTTAATAATTATCATTTGTAGATCAAAAGAAAAACCAAAATCAAACTAAAACAATTATTTTAATACAATTATCTTTGTCAAGGTATGTTTCTTTAGAGATTTTACCACTTTTATATGTTTTCTTCTTGGATTCCAAAGATTCAGAGCATAAAAAAAATTTGCGTTATTGTTACATTAACACTATCAATCTTTTTCGTATATGTATCAACATCATTTTATTTTATTGTGACATTCTCTTACTCTGTGAACAATTAATCTCTTGAGTGAAGTCATTAAATTAAAAAATATAACATTTCAGTTTACTATTGATTTTTTGTTAGATCAATACCTTGAATGGTCGATTCTTCAAAATAATCTTGAAATAATTTCACATTTTGTTGACAAACTAACAATTAAAGAATACTAATTAATGTTTCCGTGATATCCATTAAGATTTTTCTTCACTGTTTTTATATCAGTAAGACTATAATTCCTTTCATCTACAAGACTATAACATGTTTTGATAATATGTTCTCATTAGTTCTTATATATAGCCTCCTCTTTATTTCATAACACCTAATCAAAGCATTCTCTTTGCTATTTTATTTTTGTAATTGTACGTTTTTTTTTTCGCATTTGTTCTTCTTCTTGACTATTGTTTGTGTAATGGTTTCTTAACCATCGTTTGATTGGTCTCTGTTATAACATTGGTTTGTGTAGTGATTTGTACTGACGACTTTGTTTGGTTTCTCTTTTGTAGTTTTGTAGACTTCGTGTATTTATATTACGATTAAGGAGTTATTTTTATGTTTCGTTTTTTATTTGTTTCCTTTCTAATCGTTGGATCAATGTTTGTTATATATACGAAGTCGTTAGCTTCATCTTTTCTTTATGAATTTGTTCGTTGTATGATTTATACCTTTTTGATAATTTAATTGTTTTGTCAATGATACGGTTTGTGTTATTATGTTTTGTAGGTTTTTACGTGTTAGTTCTCCTATTGTAACTGTTTTCGCCTTCACCTTCAAGTACAATCGGAATTCGGTGAATGAAGATTCTTCTCTTAAAATTTTTTGATTTTGTATATGAGACATGAAGGTGAAGGCTACAACATGACGATGAAGGTTGTCACATAATACATAGTTCCCAAAACCACATTGAAGATGTTTTCAAGAAACACTTTATAATAATTGATAGCTCTTATTTAAGTTTAATTGTTTTGTCTCTCTCATAGAGATGCAAGGAAGTCCCTTGACTCGACGGGGTAGTTCATACTGCAAGACACACCACAATATTAGATTTTTTATTCTACTTTTAGAAATATGACATAGGAAGAGGAGGGAATCACAAGATATTTGGTTTGATTTGGAATCATATAAGATGGTAGCCTTATTGCAGAATATTAATTGGACACGTATGGAGATTGACATATGGTTTTCGTTTGTTGTTGATTCATGCTACTGATGGTTTCTAATAGTATAAGTTGTTCTTATCTACATGTTGTTATATTTATCTGTGTAGATTGCAATCTCTTTTTGTAAAAGATCCTAACTGTATTGTGTATACAAAAACATACTCATCATCAATACAAATCATCATTCATAATATCTTTATGGTATTAAAAACATCTCTCTCTCAAATCTCTTCTCTCTTTCTCTTCGCCTCCTCTCAAAATCTTCTCTCAGTCTTCGCCTCTCTTCCTATATCACCAGCATGTATGTTGATTTTTCATCCTCCACAGCTGAATCAGCTCCTATCTTCAACATCTCAGACCCAAAGAGCACATTAATCTCTTTAAACTTGTCCAGCGTTACTAAGCTCTCTGCCACAAACTATCTCACGTGGCTTCTTCAGATTCAATCGTTTCTCGAGCCACATTAGCTCCATCTCTTCATCACCGATGAAGATTACTCTCCTGCAGCCACAATCACAAACGCATCGGGTATGGTCTCAGCCAATCCCGATCTCGCTGCGTGGAAACGTCAAGATAAGTTGTTATTCAGCAACCTACTTGGCTCTCTCTCATTGTCTATTCAACCAATTGTTGCACGAGCAACAACGTCCAAAGAGATTTGGCAAATTCTCCATCGCACATATGAGACACCATCTCGTGGCCATATTCGACAGCTCCGTGAACATCTCAAAGGTATCCCCAAAGGTAATAAATCAATCCATGATTACATGATGAGCATCATCAGGAAAGCAGATCAATTGGCCCTTCTTGGATCACCGGTTGCACATGAGGATCTCTTGAACTTTATCACAAATGGACTTGGTGATGACTATCGTGTTGTGGTCGAAATGGTTTAAGGTCGCGACACACCTATCACAATTGACGAGCTTCATGAAAAGCTTATCAATCGGGAGACTACGCTCACTCTCTCCAACAACGACGTTTCGACTCCGGTTACTGCTAATGCTATGCAATTCCTTTCTTCTCCATCTTATGTTCGTGGTAATTCGCGTGGTGGCTATGGAGGACGTGGAAACTCTGGTCGTGGTACCTTTGGCTGTGGCTAGCAAGGCAAATGTCAAATTTGCGGTGTCTATGGCCATAGTGCTCGCCGTTGCCCGCAATACAGTTATACTGCACCATCTACACCTCGGTTCAGCTCCACTTCTCCTCCTCCATTACCTCCACCACAATGGCAACATCAGGCTCATCATACGACCTCCAGCCCCATTGACCCTGCTCCATGGCTTCTCGACAGTGGTGCTTCCCACCACAGACGTCACCAACATGTCCTTCCACACACCATACAACGGTGGTGAGGATGTCATGATCGGTAACGGCACAGGTTTAAAAATCACCCATACGGGTTCCACTAAACTCTCTTCCAATACCCGTGATTTACTTCTTGTGAAGAAGAATCTTATATCTGTCAACAAGTTATGCAAGACTAATAATGTTATGGTTCAACTCTGTCCCTATGATTTTTAGGTGAAGGATCTCAACTCGGGGGCAACGGTTCTCAACGGCAAAGCCAATGAAGAGGTGTATGAGTGGCCGATGACAGACGTTTCTCCTTCCATTTCTACTTTTTCTTACTCTAAAAATTCTTTGTCGGATTGGCACTCTCGATTAGGCCATCCGAATTCTCAAACTCTTCGTCATATTATTTCTAAATTTCGTTTACCAGTTTCAGATTTGCCATCAACTCTTATTTGCAACTAGATAAAAGGACCCGCATATATGCAGGTGTATGATAAAATCTTATTATACAGAGAATTTTATAACTCATAGAAAGTCAAAAACAAATTTAATCACTCATGAAAGTAAACAAAGTAAATTTAAAATTACCCTTTATCTTGATTTTTTTCCTAATTATGTAACTAATCTATTTTCCCAAAATTTGAACGAATTGAATCACATATTTTTAATTACATACTAAAACAAAAAAATTCAATAAGAATTTCTTCGCAAAATTGCTTTCCAAATTTTTGCAAGAAGCGAATGATGCACAGAGTCTTGAATAATATATTTTTTTTCTACATTAAAATAAAAATATATTGTATTCTCACTGTCATTCATATAAAATAAAATTATGCTAACCTATTGATCAAGTAGTAGAAAATCCATCAATATAAATTTATTAGTTTCTAAAAAAATATTACCTCTCATTTTTAGATAAGACGTACTATAATATAACGCTAAATACATTTTTTTGAGTAATGATTGATGTGATGATATCTATGTTGTGAAAAATAAAATAAAACAAAATAAAGTTAGAATCTTTTTATTAATCTCACAAACTAAAATAGATCATCGTAATGTATCTCAACTATCTCAAAATAGAGTAATCAATGTTATCTTTCTAATAAAAAGCTAAAATAAAATTTGTAGAAGAGATTAGAGAAATTTAAAATTGTTTGATGAGAAGATTGAGAGAGCAAAAAAAAAATTATATAAAGAAAAAATATTATATTCCATAAAGATTTGGGTATGTAAACCTAACTCTATTTGAACTAAAAAAAAAAAATGTATTAATTAATATTATTATGAGAAAATCTTAAAACGAAAAAAGGAAAAAAAAAAAAGACATATGATAACTAAAAATTAAAAGATAAAACCTAGCTTATCAACACATTATTTAAATGAATTATTCATTAGATATTATTTGATTTTCTTTTGACATATATTGATTTTTGTAAACAACTTGATAATTATAAATATATAAATTTGTTAAAAAAGATAAGATTTTTATGATATATATAGCAAAATCTAATTGGAAACAAATTTAACACGTGTCAAAATCTCGGATCGATCGATTTGACACGTGTCGCGATCGTGTTAATTATCATGTTCGACGCATACAGCTTTATATAATAAGATCTTGTTGTAGTAATAAAAGTCACAAGCTACCATTTTCTCATTCCTCCTTTCTTAAATCTTCGGTTCCTCTTGAAATAATATTTTCCGATGTTTGGACTTCTCCGATCACTTCTATCGATGGATTCAAATACTATGTTATTTTTGTAAATCACTTTACAAAATACTCATGGTTTTATCCACTAAAGGCAAAAATCCAAGTTGCAAACACGGGGTCGTGGTTCTCTCGAATTTTAGGGCAGAGAGGGTCGTATCAATCGACACAGGGTGTGTTTGTCGATCGACACGAGTTGAAATCAGACCTAGGGTTTGATTTTTATGTCCGATTTGATTTTGGCCGGTTTGGAAACGCGTTTTCTCATGTTTTTGGCCGACTTTTGTGACCAGAGAAGGGGAGGGAGAGAATTGAGAGATTTTAGAGAGGATTTGAGAATTTCAAGAGATTCTTGTGAATTCTTCCTTGTTCTCTTCCTCTAGATTGTGGGTTCGTGGGTTGGGGAAGGATAGAATCGATCTGGTTCGTGCTATTCGCGTGGAGAAGTAGGATTTCGGATCTGTTCTTCGTGTTCTTCGCGAGTTCTTCGTGTTCTTCATCTTTCCTTCCCAAATTCGAGGTGAGTGCATGATCGTGGATATGGGATTAGATTATTAGGTTATCGGATTGTTTGATTGTGTTGTTTGGATTGAATTGGAACGTTCTGTGATTGTTCTTGTGGATTGTGTGATTTGAGCCGTGAATAGTCTCGCACGATGAAACGGAATCAAGTCTCGAGAGGATTTGACTCGGTTTAGGTTTATGCGAGAGGTGTCAATCGACACCTAGAGGTAGTGTCGATCGACACCACTGTTTCTGATCATGAGGCTTGTGTTTGAGAATGGAGTGTCGATCGATACCAAGTGGGTGCGTCGATCGACACTCAGTCGTTAAGTGTGCATTTTGGTTTGGGGTGTCGATCGACGCACCCACGTGGTGTCGATTGACACCCCAAACCAAAACACACACTTAATGACTGAGTGTCGATCGACACACCCACTTGGTGTCGATCGATACTCCATTCTCAAACACAAGCCTCGTGATCAGAAACAGTAGTGTTGATCGACACTACCTCTAGGTGTCTATCGACACCTCTCGCAGAAACCTAAACTGAGTCAAATCCTCTCGAGACTCGATTCCATTTCATCGTGCGAGACTATTCACGGCTCAAATCACACAATCCACAAGAACAATCACAGAACAATCCAATTCAATCCAAACAACACAATCAAACAATCCGATAGCCTAATAATCTAATCCCATATCCACAATCACGCACTCATCTCGAATTTGGGAAGGAAAGACGAAGAACACGAAGAACTCGCGAAGAACACGAAGAACAGATCTGAAATCCTACTTCTCCACGCGAATAGCACGAACCAGATCGATTATATCCTTCCCCAACCCACGAACCCACAATCTAGAGGAAGAGAACAAGGAAGAATTCACAAGAATCTCTTAAACTTCTCAAATCCTCTCTAAAATCTCTCAATTCTCTCCCTCCCCTTCTCTGGTCACAAAAGTCGGCCAAAAACATGAGAAAACGCTTTTCTCCTCTTAAATACAAAACCCTAGGTTCCTTCTAAACCGGCCCAAATCAAATCGAACATAAAAATCAAACCCTAGGTCTGATTTCAACTCGTGTCGATCGACAGACACACCCTGTGTCGATCGACACGACCCACTTTTCCCAAAACTTCGAGAGAACCACGACCCCGTGCCGATCGACGCACCCACACTGTGTCGATCGACACTCACCAAAAACACATTTTTGGTTCACGGGCGTTACAATTCTCCCCCACTAACACTGGATTCGTCCTCGAATCCCAAAACACAAGTCTACCCGAGACTCCACTCTGGCCCGCATCGGCCAACCACTGGGAAAAGCACGCCTAATCCCCAAAACACAAGTCTACTCGAGACTCCACTCTGGCCCGCACCGGCCAAACCACTAGAGATTTACACAAAAATCTCAACACTCCACCACCAACCCACACTATACACGCGTTTCTAGACATTTATTTCATTGAACTCATCACACAACACACACACGCTAGGGAACCCACCGTCCCTTCGAGAGAACCACCGTCTCTCTGCACTATAGAGGAAACCACCGTCCCAATATAAGCACTCCATACTATAAAGGAAACCACCGTCCCAATATCAGTACATAGGAAAACCACTGTCTCCTGGAGAGAACCACCGTCTCTCAGTATGTATACAGGAAACCACCGTCCCCGATACAAACTCTGGAAAACAACCGTCTCCAGATCATGAGTCATCCGTAATAAATTCCAAAACACCTATCCACCTTCACAACACGAATCTAAAGACACGCGCAAGGTCTCTAACCCGAACTACCAAAATGTAATGTTTCTTAATCCTGCCCATGTCTGTCCAACTGATCGCACAACAATCAAACAAGAACATGTACAACCAGCAGTAGACCCAGAATTGGATCGATCGATTATGCAACAATCAAACAAGAACATGCACAACCAAGACACTACATCCGATATCCCGGTCGTCGGAACCGAACGCAAAAGAATATCATCGAGGTATGTATCCCATGTCGATTCTCCTGTCACGGTCAGCTATTGATTACTCATGTTACCGTCATCATCACACTCTCAGGACGTCTCCCTCGAGGTAACAATGCCGATGCCACTGCACTCTCAGGACGTCTCCCTCAAGCTCTGGCTCTATCTAGGAAAGATACTTCCTTAGAGTAATCAACACATACGTGAACAAGCATCCGGAACTAAGAATACCTCCCTTGATAACAACACGCAACACACAATCTATTCTAGCAAAACAAAACTACTCATGCCGAACACACGGCCACACAACTGACTTCCCAGAATAACCAAACCACAACCTCGAAGCACAACAACACCCCAAACTCCTCGCACTCCCAGATATCTATTGCTCTTAACTCTGTCTACACCTAACACCCATAGGACGCATCCTACAGCCCACCAGGAAACACATACCACTCGCACTCTCGGGACGCATCCTTTGAGTCAACGGTATCTGGGAATTTCACATCCCCACACAACACACAGGATAGCTCACCTCTCCTCACAACACATGAGTTATTCGGGACCGCAGTCCCTAGAGCAATAAATACCAAGCACTAAACACCGCAACTGATCTTCCCAACAAGGGCCCAAAACCACTCCTGACGCCTTAGCGTACACGGCCACCCGCCGATACCCTGCCTGTCCCGTTCGAAGGGACCAGAAACCGAACTGACTGCTTCAAAACAAGTTACGACTCGAATTCCTCCCCTGAACCCCACAATGCTCTAAGCACTCCTGAACGCGTGATGATACGCAATCCCTGCTGATTTTTGATCCTGATAACTCTCATTGATAACCCAACCAAACTTCCGATAACTGAAACGCTCCTTGCTCGCTCTGCACAGAGTCCTCCTGATCCAGACTAGGTCTAACGGATTGACCGCATGACAATCAAACAAGAACACGCACGATCAATCGTAAACCCAGAATTGGATTTCTCACCGCGCCATAACCAACCAGCCCCAACTTCCTTGAAAACAAACCATAATGCCATCCACGACGAACCTTGAAACCTTTGGATACTCCCATCTGTCTTCTCGCAACAAAAATCGGCGCTCCTCTAAACCGTACTGCTCGACTCTGCATCCAGCTTTTGCTCCCGATTCTCTCCAGAACCAAACACCATGAACTACAACTCTAACTGCTCCACAGATTCTTGAGGAAAATATCTGGCATTAAACTCGCCCAAGAATTCTCCCCAAGTCCACAATGTTCGCCTCCTCCTGGCTTGCACTCCCAAAATAACCAGTTCACAATGAATAATTCATAACAATCCATAATCCACCAGATTCCAATTAACAACACTTAACCAACAATACACAATTTCCCAGTACACACAACTCAATAATGCAATAATCAATTCACAGCACATAATTTATCGAATAACACAATCGATAATTCACAATTCAGCATCTGGTGTCGATCGACGCACCCACGTGGTGTCGATGCCCCAAACCAAAACGCACACTTAACGACTGAGTGTCGATCGACACACCCACTTGGTGTCGATCGATACTCCATTCTCAAACATAAGCCTCGTGATCAGAAACAGTAGTGTCGATCAACACCTCTCGCAGAAACTTAAACCGAGTCAAATCCTCTCGAGACTCGATTCCATTTCATCGTGCGAGACTATTCACAGCTCAAATCACACAATCCACAAGAACAATCACAGAACGATCCAATTCAATCTAAACAATACAATCAAACAATCAGATAACCTAATAATCTAATCCCATATCCACGATCACGCACTCACCTCGAATTTGGGAAGGAAAGACGAAGAACACGAAGAACTCGCGAAGAACACGAAGAACATATCTGAAATCCTACTTCTCCACGCGAATAGCACGAACCAGATCGATTCTATCCTTCCCCAACCCACGAACCCACAATATAGAGGAAGAGAACAAGGAAGAATTCACAAGAATCTCTTGAACTTCTCAAATCCTCTCTAAAATCTCTCAATTCTCTCCCTCCCCTTTTCTGGTCACAAAAGTCGGCCAAAAACATGAGAAAACGCGTTTCTCCTCTTAAATACGGAACCCTAGGTTCCTACCAAACCGGCCCAAATCAAATCGAACATAAAAATCAAACCCTAGGTCTGATTTCAACTCGTGTTGATCGACAGACATACCTTATGTCGATCGACACGGCCCTCTCTGCCCAAAACTTTGAGAGAACCACGACCCCGTGTCAATCGACGCACCCATACTGTGTCGATCGACACTCACCAAAAACACATTTTTGGTTTACGGGCGTTACATGATCACCTGGTCCGAACACAACGGGATGGCACAACGTCGCCACCGACATATCGTAGAAATTGGATTGTCTTTGCTCACTCACGCCGGTATTCCAAACACATATTGGACATACTCGTTCACCATGGCAGTCTATCTTATAAATCGCATGACGACGCCAAACCTGAGTCACTCATCGCCGTTTCGTCTTCTCTTTGGCACTGACCCAAATTACACAAAGCTAAAGGCGTTTGGTTGCCTCTGTTATCCCTGGATTCGGCCTTACGGCACCAACAAGTTCAACGCGAAGTCCATACCATGTATCTTCCTCGGATACTCACTTTCTCAAAGTGCATTCCTATGTGTTGATGTTTCCACAAATCGAGTTTATGTTTCGCATCATGTTCAATTCCATGAATCGGTATTTCCTTTCTCTACTCTCATCTCTAAACTGTCACTTTCATCTTCTTCATGTGAATCTCATTCCGATTCACCATCTGCTACTCGTGCTCCTGTCTATCATCGGCCTCATTACACAACCGTTGCACCATATTTGGACTCTTCACCTGCATCTTGTGGCCACAACATTAACGTGTCTTCTCCTGTCACCGTCACCTCACCAGCTCCTGCCTCTTCCACCGATGCGTCTCTCTCTGAGGCTTCTCTTTCTCCGATCACAGACTCTGAGACCACGCAGCCGCAATCTGCTCCGGTTCTAAACAAACACACAATGAAGGATAACATTGTAAAACCAAATCCTAAGTTTGGTTTGGCAGCAATATTGAAGGAAATCGAACCGGCTAGTCATACTCAAGCACTTAAAGAGGAGAAATGGTGAAAGCCAATGAGTCTTGAGTATGATGCACACAGTAAACAAGGCACTTGGGAGCTTGTCGATCGATCACATGCAATTGATATATAAATATAAGTATCGATTAATTATAGAAATGATATCATGATTATGTTTGTTAATGTGGGCCAAGTCCAAGAGACATGCAGAGCTTCCATACGTTGCGACGAGCTATCCCATGAAGCTGATAATCGAATTCAAGAATTGAAAATTGAGTATAGGCGAGATTCAAGGAGTAAAAACAAAAAAATAAAGCAAAAGGAGATCTTGAACGAGGGAATTTATTGAGCTTTGGGGAAGCTTAACCCTCAATGTATCTTAAAGGATATTTTTTGCTTCCTATTGTTAATGTGTAATATTGAGTAATGGAATTAGATGATTCTTTATTGATGGAGTATACTCTGTTTATATACAGAGAGGAGATCTCTTTACATGGGAATCAAATATACAATATTAACTACAAAGTCAATGACGAGAGCAATTAGAGATATTGCCTTGATACTCTGACTCATGATGACTCATAGTTTCCATATTCTATCACACCCTCTCAAGATGGACGGCCATTAGTGCGTCTAATCTTGACAGAGAGAGTTTGAAATCGAGCGCGTGAGAGCGGCTTAGTGAGTGCATCGGCCAACTGATCTGCAGAGGTAACATGTGTAACACATAGTTGACCGCTTTGAACAAATTGACGAACAAAGTGAAAGTCAAGGCAATGTGCTTCATTCTTGAGTGGAAAACAGGATTTGCAGCCAAGTAAGTAGCAACAAGGTTATCGCAATAGATGACTGGTTTTGGAGCAGCATTAATGCCAAGTTCTGACAAGAGAGATACAATCCAACATATTTCCGCCGTTGTGGAAGGTAGTGCACGGTATTCTACCTCGGTGGAAGAACGTGCGACTCTAGTTTGTTTCTTTGAGGACCAAGCAATTGGATGGCTTCCAAGATAGATGATGTATGCACTTGTGGAGGTGTAGTCATCTCTATTTCCAGCCCAATCAGGATCGATGAAAGCATGTAGATCAGGTTTGTTAGCAGCCTTCATGTAGATGCCTTCATTCATCGTTTCAACTAGATAAAGGAGGATACGTTTAACGGCAGACCAATGGTCATTGGTAGGGCGATGCATGAATTGTGAAAGCTTGTTGATAGCGAAAGATATGTCCGGTCTCGTAAGAGATAAGTACTGCAAACTTCCAACGACAGTGCGGTATTACGATGGATCATCCAAGGCAGTTCCCGAGAGTAGTGTGAGAGAATAATTAGCCTCCATTGGAGTTGATATCGACTTTGCATTTATCATGTGAACTTTGTGAAGGAGATCTGCAACATAACGACGTTGTGTGAGATGTAATCCATCTTTTGTACGAGTGACTTCAATTCCTAAAAAATAAGATAAATCACCCAAATCCTTAAGAGAAAAACGATTAGAAAGGGAAGTGATAAACCGAGTAATATGAGTAGGGCTGTTTCCCGTGATAATTATATTATCAACATAGACAAGCATGTAGAGAAGAATTATATTCTTGTTATAGATGAAAAGAGAAGCATCGGCCACTGAATTGGTAAAACCGGTTTGGAGAAGAAACGTGCAGAGTTCGTTATACCAAGCTCGGGGAGCTTGTTTTAGACCATAGATCGCCTTGTTGAGCTTGCATACTGCCTCCGGATTATCTTTGTCTTTAAATCCAGCCGGTTGCTTCGTATAAACTTCATCTTGTAAGTGCCCTTGTAAGAAACCATTGTTGATGTCGAGTTGTTTTAGAGGCCAATTCCTTGTGACTGCCGTGCTTAGAACTATACGGATCGTTGCTGGTTTAACCATGATAACAAGGTTTTACCCCGATTAAGAACTCAATTCCTAAATTACTAATCCGAGGTAGAAATAGATTTAGGTTCGTTCAGGGACTGGCAATACACTTTAATTCCTTTAAACACAATTCTAGCTAAGTGATTCGAGTTGTTTTTAAAGTGTCACGAAATAAAATAACAAAGCAAAGTAAAATTCGGTTGTAAGCAAATATGATAAAAGCGTTAGACAAGGGAATTATCTCAGGGAATAGATCATCAAGAACCAAGCAATTATTCAGGATATTAATTCAAGCACCAATCTAGAACACAATCACGATTTCATGAGAATCCACTGTCGTGGTATCAACAACTTTATTAATAAATCTAGCACCCTAAACTGTCGTTTGAGACTAAAGAAATTAACAAGCATTAACGAGTGAGATTGATAAGTTCACGATTTGCCTTAACTTCAACTGTCGTTGGCTAAGGGTCAAATCGCCCATCTAAGTTTGTTCAAGCAATTTACTACACTTTAATTTGATGAGTAAATTAAACTTAATATCAAAGGCTAGGTGATCAATCTAGTATAGGCAATAAGCTTAACATTAGATGAAGATATCAAAATATAAGTATGATCCTATCTATGCCGAGTTCATGAATCTCTAAATCCCTTTGAAAAAAACCCTAATCTAACAAGAGTAACTACTCGCGCATGATAGAACGAAAAACACAAAGAGAGATGAAAGTATTCATAGAATAAATTAAAAGATAAGGTTCAAGAAAAACTCGGTAACAAGTAGATGAACAACTCTTGAAATCCAAAGCAAAGAAATCGAAAATCTCTCTAGGGTTCTTAGATCCAAAACGTGAAAAGCAAGTAAAAGTTTGTGAAAGAATTTTGCGTGTAAACTTGTGTATCAAAAGTAAAGGAAAAAGCACATATTTATTCTCCAAGATGTTTCCTTCTTTTAAGGTCGGCGGCGGTTGGGTAAATCCAAGGTGGATCTAGGGTAAATCTTCTAGGTGAATATTTCCATTAAGTGAATATTCCCTTTTATGAATCTTCTGGGAGCAGGTCGGTCAGATCAGGGAGCGAGTGCTCCTCCAGTTCCAGAATTCTCCAAAAGATCGTGTTTTCCTATCTTTTCCACCAAGACTCCTAGCAAACTCCAATTCTTCATTCCGGCCACCTTTGGACCTAAAAATTCTCGATACAAAGGAGAAAGACTCGATAAAACCCTACAAAACAATGGTTAGAATACGCCAAAAATGGAGTATATCAATTCCCCCAGACTTGGATCTTTGTTTGTCCTCAAATAAACTCAAAACTAAGTAAAGGAAAAAGGTTTGAAAACGTGGAAACTCTTTTATTCTCAGCGAACCGTACCTTTGGCTTTCAATCTGCAGACCACATAATCCAGATTACGAACGACAAAGCTTCGCCAAAACAATCTCAACACACTTCCCAACCAGGCCATTTCCCAAACAATTCGTTGTAATAACACAAACCAAACGCACTCAAAGTATGCGTGAGGAACTCGCTAAAGACACCTTCTCAGAGAATACGACGCTAAGGGTTTAAGGCCATTTAAGGGTGGAGTTAAAGGTGTTTAGAGTGTTTAAGGGTTACCAGATGTTTCGTAGAGAATGCAGGATATCGCACAAAATTGCAAGAGAGAGCGGGTCTGTTTGATGTCCACATTCTCTAAATCACTCATTCCATCCTTCTTTGTTTCCTCCTTTCTCTCGTGAACTGCTGTTTCCCTTGGGTATAATCACCGGGTTTGAGAGACATATATTCTTATAGATTCCCACTCTTCATCACCGAAATTTAAATTTTTTGTTTTTTTTTTTTTTTTGAAAGTAGATGATGATGATGAAGAGGGTCGTGATTACATAGTTATGCCTCCCTAAAATATCAGAATTAATGTACATACCCAAGTGAATCTCGATAATGTTCCTTCCACTCCTTCGTCCACAAATCCTCATAAATAAGAGCGGGTGATCTGTCCTTCAGAACAAGTGATCTAGAGGCTGCGTCGACCCTTCTCTCTCCGGCCCTTTTGCACATATGCTGCACATATGACAATGAAGTAACAAGACGGCAAGGGGTTTGAAAAGAGGTAAGGTTAAAGGAGGGTACTAGCTAAAAATGAGCTAGCTATTGAGGATCAGCAAGAGTGGTAAAAAGGAAAAAGAAGTCCTGAATATTAATCGTTTCCCTAGTCTAGTGCCAATAACGAGAGAATGTTTGGTCAATCTGAAACCTGGAAGATGGTCCATTGAAGTGTTCCAGCTAATCCTTGTAATCCGCGTTCTGTAAGAATGGTCACTAGAAAGAGAGTTAATTAGCACAAGTGGTTCAGAAATCGTCATAGAATAAAGTCCTAGTTTCCAACTAAAAAGTCTTGACTCAATAAAACAAAGAAAAACAGACTCAAAAGGACATAAGAAAAGAAAACATCCAAAATAAACAACATCAGCAACAACTCCCCCCAGACTTACTTCACACCGACCCGGTGTGAAAATAAGAAAAGGAAGAGATAAAAAGAGAAATAAATAAGTCCAAATGAAAAGAAAAGTGCAGGAAAGAAAATGCCTTAGCGTAAACGGAAAGAGGGTGGGATAGAAAAGTGACTAAGCACTCGCGGTATGCTCAGAATCCTTGTCATCAGTGGTGGGCTTCTTTCTCTTGGATGAACGTGTCACACGAACGGAAGATGATGGTATGACAGATGATGGAGCAGGTGCTCTGTGAGCAGACGGCAAAGCAGCAGAGGTAGATGGGGCAGTAGCAGTGGCCTTAGAACTATTGCAACCCTTCTGGAGCATGTGGAGGATACGACGCATAAATCACGGTATTCTCGGTCCGAAGGGTCGTCGGGTAAGTCACGGAGTGTGTACTCACTCTTGTAAGGCCGACGCAGGTTCGCCTTGCTCTTCTTGATCGAGGCGGTATCCATCTCTAAATCCTCTATCTTGTCATCGCTTAAGAAAACAGGGGTACCAGGAGCAGCTGCTCCAGCTCGGGTGTTCTCAGGAGGAATAGGCGCTCCAGCTTCAGTGCAAAGATAAGCATTACCCGGAGTAAAACCGATGTTTTCTCCATCTCTCAAGTTGGTCAATGATGGCTGAGGTAACCTGCAAAACAGTACACGGTCATCGCGTCCAGTGAATCGGTAAACGTTGGAGTCCATCATGATTTGGCACGTGATGAGGAAGTTGGTATCCATGACGCGCTCCTCCTTTTTGCAAGGCGTATCACCGAAATCAACACCCACGTGCTCAAAGAGCTTGATCAGGATGCTGCCTATCCTCTCCGTCTTCGTCTTCCCATCCATGGTCATTTTGTCCGTGATTACTCGAGCAAAGACGGCTCCCATGTTAACATCGAGATCCACATCACAAGCTAACTCCGGTACCGTAGAAAGAACTTCCCGTACCCCATTGTGTAGGAGTATCAACTCCTGAATCCGTACCTTGCTATGGTTCTCTTGAGCAAAGAATATAGTAGACAATGCCTTAGCCGCAATACGGATGGCGGGGTTTCGGATGGATGATTATGCTGAACTACGGGATGCATAGTGGCCATGGGAAACAAATTTCCAAAAGGCATTTCTTGCCGTGAAAGCGGTTGGTAGAGAGACGGCTTCCGATCCTACATCAAAGCCATAAATCTGACAAAAGGGTCCGGGTGGAGACGTTATGCTTTCTTCCGTTGGCGAAGAATGAGAGAGTCCCTTGAGAGGCCACCGGTTGCTTGGGATTGGTGAAGGTCAACTTAGCCGAAGCCAAGCATTGGCGCACGATATCCGGATAGAGCACGTCCGTGCAAGAAGCGAGCTCGAGGAGTTGAGCGCGTTGAAAGATCTCACTGACTTCTCGGTGGATGCCAAGACTCATCAAAGTGGTAGGACATAAGAAACGGGTCGGCTCAACATCGATCTCCAGCCAATTGTTATAGTAATATGCATCGTTTTGATCCCAAACATCATCGGAGTTGAGCGGGAGAGTAGAGTCGGGAAGGTTGAAGCGTTGACCGGCGGTCCTTGGCCATGGGTAAGGCGTATCACTCGAAGTGGCAATTCCCTTGCCTCTTGCATCTTTGCTCTTGGGGTTGCCGTAAGAAATCTTTGTCATCTGCAATAACCACAAAGAACAGACCAAAGACACACGCTTAAGTCCGAGTCTCACCATCAACACACGAATATCAAATTTTTCTCAAGAATAAAATTCACATTCAAATCCCAAAATCCGATGGATGCATGTTTAAACAAGCGAAAACACTAGTTCCAATTCATAACAGTGAGTAGTTCAAGTCCAATTACACCATAAATTACTCAAAAATTTAACTGTTTCAATTCAAATTAGGATTTTACTTTTATATCAAATTATTAGCAATTTCCACAACCTTAAGGTACGAAATCAGTGTAGAAACAAGTTGAAAGGAAACCCAAAGAGATTCAAGCAAGATAAAGCCATCGATTTCACCTTTGTTCTTCAAAATTTTGAACTGAAAAATAGAGATTTGAAGCACATACCCTTGGAGACTCAAAAAACGAAGTGGATAATTGAAATGAGGGCGAAAAATCGAGTCGAATCGAGCTAAAAATCGCACAAATCCGTGAAGATTTCACAAAGTTGTGTTTTAGAGAGAAAAAGCTTGAAGTTTAACAATGGAGGAAAAATCGTGTAAGAAGAAAGAGAGAAGAGAAAGATGGGCGCGAGTATATAGGAAAGAATAAATAAGTGGGCCCCACAGAATCAGTTATTTCCCAAAAAATTAGGAAAATATTCTGATTTAAAGTTTGTTTCCTTTTTTGCAAGATATTCGGCCCATCAAATATTCCCTTTTGGACTTACCTCTTGGTGGGCCTTAATTTGAAATCCGAAAATTCGAAATTCAAAATTGCCCAGGAGAGCAGGCTTTAGTAGAATGGAGCAGGTGCTCTGCCCATCAATGGTTTGCTTTTTGAGCAGTCTATCCATCTCAAATTCCATGATGATGTCTCCCAGCTGGAGAACGATTATACCATTCCTCACATCGATAATTGCACCAGCCGTACGCAGGAAAGGACGTCCCAAAATCAAGGGATCCTTTGGCTCTTCATCAAGTTCCAGCACTACAAAGTCAGCTGGGATCAACGTGTTGCCAATCCTAACATGTAAATCCTCTAGGATCCCCACGGGTAACTTCACTGACCTGTCAGCAAAAACCAAAGAAATACGAGTTGGTTTAAAGTTAGTATAGCCAAGTTTCCTTGCAACCGAATAGGGCATGAGGTTCACGCTGGAACCCAAATCACATAAGGAACACTTGAAACACGTAGAACCAATTTGCACGGCTAACACAAATTTCCCGGGGTCATCGAGCTTCTTAACCATCCGATTTTGCAGCACAACACTGCAATCCTTAGATACCAACGTCGTACCTTTCTTTGATGAAACCTTACCAGTAATCAAACCCTTAACGTACTTCTTCATAGCCGGCATCATCTGTATAGCATCGGTCAGTGTGAGCTTCACCGTAAGTTGATCTAACATCTCCTTACACTTTGCCTCCTCTAAATCTTTATGTGATTTCCTTGGGGGTACTGGGTAAGGGACTGGGGGTTTGTAAACACGAGACCAAACTTGGTCAACTAGCTCATTTGGTCTAAGTATAGGGCGAGACGGTCCAGCAACTGTTTCATCCTGTTTCTCAGCTGGAGCAGGTGCTCCCTGTTGGAGCGGGTGCTCCGCAGATTTTTCTGGGCAGTTTTTAGCTACTGTCCCCACAACCGGGGGTAGAGTTCTTCCACTACGCAGCATGACAGCAGCAACCTCTCTGGGGTTTGTGTTCGGCTTTCCTGGTAGCACTCCCTGTGGGCTTTTAATGGCCTCTGCGGTTTGGGCTACTTGCATGTCAAGCTTCTTAACATGGTTAGTCACGGCTTCAAGTCTACCGTTGAGGTCCGAGTGCATGGAGTCTACCTTAGTGTTCAGTTCAGCAGCTGTCTTATTCTGATTTTCCATCAACTGTTGCATCATGCTCTTGAGTTCATCTTGAGAAGTATTACCGGAGCTCGCAGGAGCTTGAAAGTTGTTGAACTTGGACTTCTGACCTTGAAACGGAACGAATGTCTTGCCTTGAAAACCTTGAGATGCCGTCTTCTGGAAACCTTGATCCTGAGGTTTTTGGTTCTGATAACCGGTTTGCTGCGGGTATACCTGATCCTGCGGATTCTCTACATTTGTACTCCTATAAGAGAAATTCGGATGGTTCTTGTAGTTTGAGTTGAACCCTTGGTTTCGGACATACCCTTGCCCATTCATGTAATTCACTTCCTCCTGATCACCATCTCCTTCATCGGTCATATCTTCAACTAATGCTTCTCCATTCTCATCGGCAAAGTGAACCATCCTTTAGTTCCCTTTGAGCAGCAAGTTAACCTTAGCCGTTAGGTCATCGATCTTACGAGAATCTATTCCATTGAATTTCGTAGTCCGATCATACTCCTGAGATTTGTTGCTTGAGCTTGCGGCTAAGTCTCAATAAGCTTGTAAGCATTCCCCTTTGTCTTGGTCATAAAGTCACCATCACTAGCAGCGTTCAACGTGTTCCGGTAATCCCAATCAACACCGTCGTAGAAAATTCCCAGCAAGTTCTCATATGTGAATCCGTGATGCGGACACTCCCTCTTGTACTCCTTAAATCTCTCCTATGCCTCATAGAAAGATTCTCCAGTTTGTTGCTGAAACGTGAAGATCTTGTTTCTCAATCCCGGGGTCTTAGCTTTGGTGTAGAAGTGATCCAAGAACGCAGCCCTGCATTGTGGCCAAGTCGTGATAGATCCAGCCGGTAAAGACTTGAGCCATCGTGAAGCCTTATCCGCGAGCGAGAAGGGAAAAAGCTTGCACTTTAAGAAATCCGGGTTCATTCCATTAGAGCTTGTCGTGGAGCAGATCTCCTCGAAATTCTCTATTTGGTCCATCGGAATTTCAGCGGGCAGTCCGTGGAATAGATGTTGCTTGACCAGCGTGATCATCTGAGGCTTGATCTCGTAGTCTTGCCTTAAAACACCAGGAGGAACGATTGCAGCTCGGTTCCTATAGAAGGCGTGAGGATTGTCCATATCCCCGATAGCACGTTCTTGCTGTTGGTCACGGTTTTGTTGCTGTTGCAACTGAGCCATCTGATCTTGTAGCCTCTTCATCTCGGCCACCATGTCAATATCTGTTTGGTCACCCATGTCGACCTTATCAGATTTTATCTTTCGGTTTGTTCGTTCTAGTCTTGCAAGTTCCGAGTTACTGAAGTACACGAGAGGTGATTGTCGACTCTTTCGGGTAAACTTTGCTTTCATGCACTTGAAACACAAGCAAGAGAAACAAAAAAGAACGAATTAGTAATTAGTCTAGAAACGTATTTTAAAACTAAAGGTATCGAAGTAGTCCCCGTCGCAACGGCGCCAATTTGATAACAAGGTAATACCCCGATTAAGAACTCAATTCCTAAATTACTAATCCGATGTAGAAATAGATTTAGGTTCGTTCAGGGACTGGCAATACACTTTAATTCCTTTAAACACAATTGTAGCTAAGTGATTTGAGTGGTTTTTAAAGTGTCACGAAATAAAATAACAAAGCAAAGTAAAATTCGGTTGTAAGCAAATATGATAAAAGCGTTAGACAAGGGAATTATCTCAGGGAATAGATCATCAAGAACCAAGCAATTATTCAGGATATTAATTCAAGCACCAATCTAGAACACAATCACGATTTCATGAGAATCCACTGTCGTGGTATCAATAACTTTATTAATAAATCTAGCACCCTAAACTGTCGTTTGAGACTAAAGAAATTAACAAGCATTAACGAGTGAGATTGATAAGTTCACGATTTGCCTTAACTTCAACTGTCGTTGGCTAAGGGTCAAATCGCCCATCTAAGTTTGTTCAAGCAATTTACTACACTTTTGATGAGTAAATTAAACCTAATATCAAAGGCTAGGTGATCAATCTAGTCTAGGCAATAAGCTTAACATTAGATGAAGATATCAAAATATAAGTATGATCCTATCAATGGCGAGTTCATGAATCTCTAAATCCCTTTGAAAAAAACCCTAATCTAACAAGAGTAACTACTCGCACATGATAGAACGAAAAACACAAAGAGAGATGAAAGTATTCATAGAATAAATTAAAAGATAAGGTTCAAGAAAAACTCGGTAACAAGTAGATGAACAACTCTTGAAATCCAAAGCAAAGAAATCGAAAATCTCTCTAGGGTTCTTAGATCCAAAACGTGAAAAGCAAGTAAAAGTTTGTGAAAGAATTTTGCGTGTAAACTTGTGTATCGAAAGTAAAGGAAAAAGCACATATTTATTCTCCAAGATGTTTCCTTCTTTTAAGGTCGGCGGCGGCTGGGTAAATCCAAGGTGGATCTAGGGTAAATCTTCTAGGTGAATATTTCCATTAAGTGAATATTCCCTTTTATGAATCTTCTGGGAGCAGGTCGGTCAGATCAGGGAGCGGGTGCTCCTCCAGTTCCAGAATTCTCCAAAAGATCGTGTTTTCCTATCTTTTCCACCAAGACTCCTAGCAAACTCCAATTCTTCATTCCGGCCACCTTTGGACCTAAAAAGACTCAATACAAAGGAGAAAGACTCGATAAAACCCTACAAAACAATGGTTAGAATACGCCAAAAATGGAGTATATCAAACCACGGGACTGAAAGTTTCATGGAAATCTATGCCAGGTCGTTGATTGTACCCTTGAGCTACCAAACGTGCCTTATATCGTTTAATAGATCCGTCAAGCTTCCGTTTAATCTTAAAAATCCACTTGTTACCAATGAGATTAATATCGTTAGTAAAACGAACCAAATGCCAAGTATGATTTCTAATATGAGAATTTATCTCTTCAAGCATGGCTTTTCGCCAATGAGCATATTTAAAAGCCTCAGCAACAGATTAAAGGATAAGTTCAGAGGTCTGAACGATGATGGTGCTAAGATTTAGCTTTTGGACCAGCTTCCTTTGACGATTGCTGGTTCTTGTCGGAGCTGGTGGTGGTGGAGGAGGAGGAGGAGCAACAACAGGTGACGGAGAAAACGCTGGTGACGGTGTTGGTTCCGGTAATTCAGTAGCGGAAGGGGATGATGAGGATGGGCTCGACGAAACAGATGAGCTCTCTTCCTCATGAGAAGATTCATTCACAACTGCAGGCAATGGTGAAGGAGGCAATGATGAAGGGGGAATAACTGGTTGTGGAATGAGCGTAACAACTGGAAAAGACGATGGTGGTGTCTTCACATGTGTCGGTGTTGCTGTAGATTCAATGGGAGCATTAACTGAAAAAGGAAAAACAGTTTCGTGGAATACTACATGACGAGAAGTATAAATACGAGAAGTAGATCTATCTAGACAGAAATATGCACTTTGTGTAATGGAGTACCCTAGGAAAACACATGGAGTTGATCGTGCATCTAACTTATGAGATGTATAGGGCTTTAACCATGGAAATCATAAGCAACCAAAGACCCGTAACTTCTCATAATTAGGTGAATGACCAAATAACACTTGAAATGGATTTTGGAAATCAAGTGTAGGAGTGGGCATTCGATTTATTAAGTAAACCGCTGCACCAAATGCATAAGTCCAATAAGAGCGTGGAATAGACGCATGAGACATGAGCGATAAGCCCGTTTCGAGAATGCGTTGATGTTTTCTCTCAGCGATACCATTATGCTCCGGCGTATGCGCTGGAATCGTCATATGAGAGATACCGTGAGTGGAGAGAAAAGCCCGTAGACCAATAAATTCACCCCCATTGTCGGTATACAATGTACGTAATTTGAGTGAAAATTGATTTTCCACCAAATTTTTGAATAATGTAAAAACATTTAAAGCTTGCAATTTTTTTTTTTTAAGGATACAACCAAGTGTATCTAGTAAAATGATGAACGAAAATAACATAATATTTGTAACCATCGATCGAAATATGTGGTGATGTCCAAACATCTGAAAACACAATATCAAGAGATTGAGAAGACTTTAAAGTAGAAGTAGAAAACGAAAACTTGTGCATTTTATTAATAGAGCAAGCAGTGCATGGTTGAGCCATTAAAACATTTGAAGCAAGAGGTAAATTGAATTTTGAAACTACTTTATTAAGAATAGGCAAGGCCGGATGGCCTAAACGTGAATGCCAATCAGAAAGAGAGGCTTTGGTAGTAGATGCAAATGCAAGTGATGGTGGAGCAGAGGAGAACGACGTTTTCGGCCACTCATAAGTACCATCTTTAGGCTTGCCTTCCAGTCGAAGGGTCCCCGTTTGTAAATCCCTGACCTGAAAGTAAATTGGTGTAAATGTCACTGCCACACCGTGAGTTTTACAAAATTGGAAAACTGATATGAGATTCTTATCAAGTGAAGGTACACATAAAACATTATTTAAAAAGAAAAGACGTGTATATGAAGGAAAAAAAAGAACCCGAGTGCGTAATCGATAAGGCGGAGCCATCACCAAGAAGCACGTCATCACCACCACCATATGGATTATGGACCATAAGATTTCTGAGGTCTGACGTCATGTGGTGAGAAGCACCGGAATCAATGAGCCAAGTGGAGGGATCAGAAAGCATTGCTACATTCGCCCTTGGTTGCCAAGACTAGACATTGGGCGGAAAGCTTGGAGATTGTTGTTGTTGAGTAGGTATTGAACCACGAACAATACGAAACTTAGGACAGTACTTGGCACTATGGCCAAGAACACCACAAGCTTGACACTTCCCAAGATACGGTTTGGAAAATCGGTTTTGATTGTTGTTATTATTGCCATAGGGTCGTGGCTGAGCATTGTAGTTGTTGAAGCGTTTCTGATTGGAGTTGGTGTGGTGTTTTTGTTGGCGTTGACGTGTGTCAGCAGCATTGGCCACGATGGAAGTAATTGAAGAAGAACCATCGTTGCACAATAACATGGCTTCATGGTTTAAGAGACGCTCATACAACTCATTGTACGAGATTGGGTTGTCACGGCCATTGAATGCGTCAATCTCCGGCTTGTAGTCTTCACTTAGCCCAACAAGAATTTGTTCCGTGAGATCTTCCTGATCCAACTGTTTTCCAAGAAGACTCAGGTCATCGGCTTTTGATTTCATAGCACGTAAGTACTCACTTATCGTCTTCGTTCCTTTTACACAGGTTTTGAGTTGATATTTGAGTTGTCGGATATGTCCACGAGTGGGATTACCAAATGTGAGAGTAAGAGTATCCCACACCTCTTTTGCAGTGGTGGTTGTTGAGACAAGAGATTGAGCAGATTGAGAGACTATAAATTATGTCCACGAGTGGGATTACCAAATATTGGTGTGTAAATATACTGTAAAACCTCTATAAATTATTAATACTCTATAAATTAATAATGACTATAAATTAATAATTTTTTTCAGTCCAGAGACTAATATAAAAATTAAAGAAATTTGATATGATAATAAGATAATAATAATATTTTTTGAAATTCTCATGGAAAATATGATCCTAATAATATTATAAATTAATTATCATATATGATTATGCATATATATAACTATGATAGTGTTTAAAACATGGTTTCAGCGATTTTTGTTTTTGTTTTGACTTAAAGTTAAAATTTGTTGGAACTTATCTTAAATTTTACTTATCTCATCAAAAACATTTAGGATTCCAAAACTTGTGAAAATAATAGATACGACAATTGATCCCTTTTACACGTAACTTTTTCTAACGTGGCTTAATATATATTTCCTTTTAACTGTATCATCACCAATAAAGTTAATAACCATGATTTCTTATGAATTGTGTACCTAAGATCGTGTATAACTGTTTTTTATCTAGATACTCTATTATGATAGTAAATAATTAACATCAATTTAAATGTGATAGCCGCAAGTGTTATTCATAATTTCAATTTAATACTTGTTATTTTTTACTAATGGATTCAATTAGATTAGTGATATAACTTCATTTGATTTTTTAGTTTCCCAAGAAGATCATTAGCCAAAACAAATCTCTCTCTAATTTAATATTTTTTTAAATTTATAAATTTTCAAAGTCTCAACATTATTAATTTATAGAGGAAGAGGTTTGACTGTAGTAGTTTGATGTGACCAAGATTTTTTCCTTCCAATTGGATCTTTTTCATAGTGGGCCATTTTCCCTTTGAGCTAAAAAAAATCCCTGCACTCCAACAATAAGTCTCCCAGACGTCGAATCGTTTACGTGATAGTGCTTAGTATACGTCAAATTGCAAGAAATAAATATTTATTCTTATTTTATCTCTCTGTAAACGTTTAGGTTCCTATGTTAAGTTTAGTATCTCTTAAAATCGATAAATTTTGTCAAATTGATCGCTTTTAATCAATGTTTTGAAAACCGGACCGGCGACCGAACCGGAGAAACTTTTAGGTCATGGGTCAATGTGGTCCGACCGGGTCGAACCGGGTTTAATAATTTTAAAAAAAAATAGTAATATAAATAGTTTTTGTATAACTATAATATCCAGAATTCCAAATATATAATATAGCATCTGAATAAACATCTATTTTTAAAAATTAGGAAAATCATTTTAATTCCAAAAAAATATTCAAAGACAAAATTTAATGAGAAATAGTTAAGTTTATATGTAAACAAAATTAAAACATTAAACCATAACAAAAATTAACTAAATTCAAAACTAGTATTTGTTTCTATAAATTTTAATCATAAAAAAATTAAATATGAAAAAAATGAAAATTTACAAAAAAAAAAAAAAAAAAACTAAAACCCGGGTCAACCCAACCCGGCTAACTGGCCGGTTCACGGTCCGACCCGGTCCGACCCCCGGTCCGGTCCGATTTTCAAAACACTACTTTTAATCATTCAATGTTTTAGGCACATTTGTGAGAGCTTCCATATTAGGGTTTAGTATCACTTAATATCCATTTATTTAGTTAGTTCGATCGTTTAAAATAATACAATATTGTATATATATGTGAGGAGTTAGGTTTCTATATTAGTGTTTAGTAATTAGTACCTCTTATAGTCGGCGAGTTTAGTCAAATCATACTCTATTAATAATTTAATACTTAACGCATATTAGTGAGGGTTTAGGCTCACAATTCAAAGTTTAATGCCTTTTAAAATCGACACATTAAATCAAATCAAATGTTTTAAGTCATTCCATATTTTACGTATATGTTTGTGGGTTTAGACTCCCATACTAGAGTTTAGTATCACTTATAAATCACATATCTAGTTAATCTAATTGTTTAAAATCATTCCATATTATATATACATTTTTGAGGTTTTAGTCTCTTATATTATAATTTAGTACCCCTTTAACTCGATGAGTTTAGTCAGACTATTCTTTTTAAATCATTCAATATTTTACACACATAAGTTGAAACAACCAAGCTTTTTTTTTTTTTGAAGCCTAATACATTTACTGCGGAAATCAATAACTCATTTAAACCATTCAAGCCAACAAAATTAAACCATAATTCAACAACGGTCAAATCCAGAATACCAAGGAAACAACTAGCAATTCTAGCAACCTATCAGGTTCCACTAAAAACGCAATAACAAAACATAATATCCTATCATCCTCCTCCTACTGCCATGATTCCGCGATCACACTTTGCTTCTACCTGCAACACATGGGAATAAGAGTTGCGTGAGTATTATCACAAATACTCAGTGAAGTGGTCATCCCGTCTACTGGTTACAAATAGGGAAATAGATTGCAAAATACTACGCGAGCAATCAACATTCAACAATTAAACAATTCTTCACAATTTAACAAGTGGTGTCGATCGACACTCCCTCGTGGTGTCGATCGACACTTGCATTCCGAAAACAAACCTCGCGATCATCAAAAGGGGGTGTCGATCGACACTACCACTAGGTGTCGATCGACACTCCTTGCAGAAACCTAGACCGAGTCGAATCCTCTCGAGACTCGGTCCCGTTTCATCATACAAGATTGATCACAGCACAGTCACAACATATCACACGAAAAACATAGGAATATCAATCATAATCAACACAATTCACCCATTCAATATCGATCATAATCAACACAATTCAATCATTCAAAAACCTAACGATCTAATCCCGTGACCGCGATCACGCACTCACCTTAGCCTAAAACGGATTTAATTCGGTTCGTACGGATGAATAACACGACGAACGGAAACACCCGCGATCCTAAACTTTCTGATCCGAACAAAAACCACCAAGATCAAACGTTTTCAATAAAAACCAAATTATACTTTCTTAGAACAGAACCGACGCGATTTACTAAAATCAACGCTAAGGATGGAGTTTACCTCGGATATTTGATCGGAAACCTGTTCCGAAAACTAGACACACAAAGCTTTCGAACGCCCTATATATCGTTGTCTAAATCTCTCAGAGTCTCCGGCAAAATACCCCGCAATCTGACTGATTCTTGAACCCGATTCAGCAGAGCCTCCCTCACGAAGACATGAATAACTCTTAGAATACATATCCAAATGACAAACGGATTGGCATCACGGCTAGCTAAGAGGGAGAAGAACTTACCCACAATTTTTCACTCTGATCCAAACAGATCTCCTTATCCGTTTCTCTTCTCTACCAGAAATAAACAGAATTGCTTTCTCTTTTCTCCTGATTTCGACTAGCAAACCCCTTTCAAGAATCCTCAAACTTCTTTCTCTCTTTCTTTCCTCTCAACCACGTTTTCTCTGATCAAAAACATGGCCACAAGGCTGCTAATCCTTTAAATACCCGAGCCCTAGGGCTCTCCCTAAACCGCCGTCCCAAACCGGACCATTAACATAAACCAAAACTTAATCTGAAACATTGGTGTCGATCGACATCCACCACTGGTCTCGATCGACACCCCACCCAAATTACAATAATTTGGTTCCGGGATGTTACATAAGTGAGGGTTTAAGCTCACACTATAGGATTTAGTGCATTTAATAACTAAACATTAAATCAAATCAAATGTTTTAAGTCATATATTTTACGTACATGTGTGAGGGTTTAATAAGGTTCCCATGCTAGGGTTTAGTATCACTTAAAAGTCACCTATTTAATTTACTTGATCGTTTAAAATCATTCCATATTGTGTATACATTTGTAAGGGTTTAGGCTCCCATATTATGATTTATTATTCCATAAAATCGACGAATCTAGTCAAATCATTCTCTTAAATCGTTAGATATACTACACATATACATTAGGGTTTAGGCTACCACTATCGGGTTTTATGTCCTTTAAAATCGACACATTATATCAAATCAAATGTTTTCAATTATTTTATATTTTACATACATGTGTTTGAGTTTAGGCTACCATATTGGCGTTTAGTTCCCTAAAATTTCTTAACGATATATGATAAATATATGTACCATATACGTTCTTAAATGTAACACCCAAACCTTTTTTTTTTTACTAACATTTCTATTGCGGAACTCATAAACAATTAAGACCATATAATAATCCAATAAATAGTAATCCAATAATTCCAACACAACCAATTATCAAGTTCGGAATGAATAAATACTAGCAACTTAACACAACTGGTTCGCTAGACTAAACAACATAAAACAATAAACCCTATCATCCTCTTCTCTCAGCCTTGATTCCACGATCATACTTTTCCTTTACCTGCAACTCAAAAGGAACCCGGGAGTTGCTTGAGTATTATCATAAATACTCAGTGGAGCGGTCATCCCGCCAATAGGAAATACATAAACACAGATAACAATATACCACACCAAAATTAATCTTAATTAAACCAATTTCCAGATTAATTAAACAATTCCCGGTTTACAATAATTTCACACAAAGTTTCGACAAGAAATAACGGGTGTCGATCGACACTTGACAAAACGAGTATCATCTTCCTTGCAGGGTGTCGATCGACACAGCCTCTAGGTGTCGATCGACACTCAGTTCCTTAAACCAGGACTCGAACCTATCCTCACGCGGCTCGTCTCGGTCACAACACAAACCGATACTAACACGTTCCCATACGATTCTCACTCAAAACAGAGACAAAACAATCGATATCACGTCAATCAACAAACAATCAATCCATCATTCGATCACAATCAAATTCCTAGAATTCCTTAGACGATCACGCACTCACCTCGACTTTTCGACGAAAACGACGAACGACGAAGAACGAGTGATGAACAAACAAAAGTACAGCGACGAACGGCGGATTCCTTCGCAAGGATCACCGAGACCATAACTCAAACACCCATTGAAACAGTGATCCCGCAACGACGGAGAGAAAACGACGAACGAATCGTAAAATTATCGAAAACTCGCGAAAACTCTAACCAAAACTTAAATGAGCCTTTTTCTCTCTGATTAATCTTGGGAATGCGGCCACAGAACTGACACAAGCTCCTAAATACTCGAGCCCTAAGCTTCCTTAAACCAACGCATAAACCGACGTTTTAACTTTAAAACCAAACCGCAAATAAAACATGGTGTCGATCGACGCCACTCCCTGGTGTCGATCGACACCCTCTCCAAATTCCTAGCATTTGGTTTCGGGATGTTGCAATTCTCCCCCACTAAACTGGATTCGATCTCGAATCCCAAGACACGAGTCCACACCATACCACACTTTGGCCCGCACCGGCCAATACCGCAAGAGATTCTCACAAAAACCCCAAAGTCCATCACCAACCCACGCTCCACACACGTTTTCAGGTATTTATTACGTTTTAACTCATCCTCACATACACACACCCTAGGGAAAACACCGTCCCGTCCAACGTGGACTAAAATCCTGACCTGACTTGGCCAATACCACACGAGATCCTCCCATGATCTCAGAGGCTCTATCTAATCCACACAAGACAACATACCGCTCGTACTCTCGGGATGCATCCTTCGAGCCAACAGTTTCTGGGAAGCTCACCTCCCCGCAAGAGATCTCACATCCCTCGGTACTTATTCTGGGAACTCACTTCCCAATAAGTATACAGGAGAACACACCTCTCCTCTGATTAGAGCCGCCTCACGTGGTATAGTCTCGATATTCCCAGCCTGGAATAACCTCAAAGAAACGACCCACATAAAAAGACACATCTAAGAACCACACGCCTAAACTTAAATAAAAATAAATAAGGAACACCATCTTATAAATTGTTTTTAAAATGTATATCATTTTAACACCAACGATCATACAAAAGTCCAGAAACAACAACGCAAATCTGAAATTCTTAAACTGAAAACAAACGAAAGCAACTGCGATAAAAGGACGCTTCTCAATCCTCGAACTGATCTCCCAAATCCCGCTCCAATACTGCCGCCGAAACAACCTGCTCCTCTACTACTCAAAACCCTGATGTGCTCCTCGAAACTGAGCCAACAGCTGCTCTACCGCTACCTGAGCCAATGGTTGCGCTGCTATCGGATGAATGATCGTGTCGGATTAGTTTTACCACTTAATCCTACTTCCTGCAAGTGCACATCAATCACAATTAGTATATATAAGGGATCGAATTCCACGAGGATTTGTTAACCACGCTACAAATTGTAATGAATAAAATAAAGCTAGAACAAAATATATTGTCATTTGAGTGATTGTGAATTAACACGGATGCAAATATGAAATAAACTGAAATCAATGGGAGAAAAGCGTTAGGACTTAGGAAATCGCAGAGAATCATGCAACAATAATGATTGATTTAATCTAGGGATTTTAGGATATACCGCACCATCCAGGACTCATAACACGATGGTATAGACATTCCACTTTCGTGGCTCCGACTACTATATTCATTCACCCTAATAGACTCAACTTTTGATGGTTATTACAAGGCAAAAATATGCAAGATAAGTTCAGGTTATGATATTGTCCACCGAACTCCTTAACTAAACTTTTGATTGTTAAGACGCTCGGCTCATCAAATACTAGTTTCGGTCGATATAAAAGCTTTTGGAATCTATATCAACCTAAGTTCAAATCACTAAATGCGCGGTAAAGCAATTATGCATAGAGTACAAGTAAAGATGAAGATTCTATTATTATCCCTAAACAATAATCAATCAATTATCGAATTATGAAACTCATTGAAAACCTAAAACCTAACAAGTGAATTACTCGGACATGTTGCACGAAAAACAGCAAGAGATTGAAGAAAACATGATGATAAACTTTATAAAAAGAGTAGGGATAAGAAGATTTTTCTCTATATCGAAGTACAAAGCGAGATCATCCACCAAAGCTCCTAAAACAAGATCTATGATCAATCCTCCAAAGGAGGCGTGGCTGCTGTCTTATATGAGTAAAAATTGTTTATAAATTTTGGCACACCCTAATCAAGAGGCTAAAAACAAGTATTTATAGTGCTAAGGTCTCCTAGGGTTCTCCATGGGCAAAACGGTCTTTTCGGTCGAAACTGCCTTATCTTGATAACTCCAACCGACCTCCTCTCCAAGGCACGTGGTGGGATTTAAAAAGTCTTCAAATTGGGCTAATAATGGTCAGGAACATTGTCCTTAAGGTCCATCAACGTTTGACTCCTTTCTGCGCCTTCTTCATCTTCGAGGCAGTTTGACATGTCTTCAGTAAATCCAGTATATCTTCTAGCTCACAGCTCTAAATAAGATAATTCCAACTTCATTATAAAGCTAACTCAAAGATATTTAAATTTTTCCATTGTTCATCAAAATCCAACTTGATTTGGTTGTCCGTCCGTAGCAAAACTTCGGACTCATTGCTTCTATCCAAATCGGCAAAGTGTGATATCTTGAGAATTTCGAGGCCGGGAGTAAGTCTTTGGCCCTTTAAACTTGCTGTAGCTTAGAATACACCTTTTTATGCTCCTTTTGCTCCATTTTGATGATTTTCCCTGTTAACACTTTAAAACTACAAATACGAGGAAAAACTACCTCTTTGGTGTAAAACTTTATTAAAATACTTTAGAAAATGATTTAAAATAGATAGTAAAATAGGTGAAATACTAGGTATATCAATGAACCCAAACTTAAATCTTGCTTGTCCTCAAGCAAAATCCAAGAATAGAAGAGAGGTTTGAAAATACGAGAACTTACAATTTCTGATAAACATAGCGTTGACACTATGATTCGCGATCGGTTCGCGGTCTTCCTTTCCATACGCCATCCATGAATTTTGCAGCCTGTTCCATATTTAAATAACAATCCTACCAAGTTTCAATGCCACTTTCAATTGACTCTAAGTGTGGAGTTTCTCATCAAAGAATCGTTAGGTAAACGGCTAGGTATAGAAAGGCTACTTTAGTTGGTGTGGCTAATAAGTGTTTAGGGTTACCATATTCTCCGGGGTTGTGCGATATTATGCAAAATCGCAAGAGAGAACAGACCTATTAAAGTCCACAGTCCTAACCACTTCGATGCCTTTCTCCCCCAAACTTAGATCTTTCTCTGGAAATCGCCGTTTTCTTTAAGATTGCTCCATTCTCCATACCTCTTCGCGTCGCTCCTTTTGGGATATTTATTGGCCTTGGAATCTTTTATAGACACATTTTCCTTTCTCGTTCATCATTTTTTTTTCTCCATATTTTTTGAAACGGGGGAAAACGGTCTTCAAGAATGAGTCTAGATAAAGGCATGAGATTTTACCATTGTTGCTGATCCCAAGTGTTGGTTATGCTCTTCTTGAGCTATTCATTCGTACTCCACCAAATTTTGTAATCGTCGCATCTCTAGTGGTTAGAATTGCGTCGATCCTCTTTCTCTCCGACGTTTTTACATATATCTACATATGGATCATGAAAAAAGGCATGAGGTCTGAAAGAAAGTTTAGGGTAAGGGTGTGGTACCAACTAAAAATGAGCTGGCCATTCAAGACATAGAGAGTGGTAGAAAAGGGGAAAAAGTGTCTTGAACGTATGATACGTTTCCAGGTCTAACTCCTTAATGTGAAACAGTGAATGGTTAGTGTAAGTAGAGCCAAAATCAGATTAGTATCAACGAGATAAAACCAAAATTAGATGGGGCGAGTCTGGTCATGGAGGTTTATGAATCGGCTTTCCTGAACTCATCTGGTGATAAATCACTGAATCATAGCATCTAAGCATACATTCATGAAATTGTTTATATTCCAAAACATAGTGTTTGGACTCAATAAAACTCGAATAACAACATAAGAAAAAGGAAAAATATAAGAAAAAGGAAAAAGAACATTAGTACGATAAATCCCCCCAGACTTAATTCACACCGTCCCGGAGTGAAAATAAGTTACAAGCGGGAGAGATTTGACACAATAAAGTAAAAATAAAAATAAAAAAATAAAAATAAAGGATAGATAGTTGTCGAAACACCTGGCTCAAAAGGTAGGCGAGAGTGATTCTGGAGTATATGGAACTTCGGTGGGAAAATGTTCTCCGTCGGATCCAAGATCGATTATCTCCGTATCGCCAGAATGAGCATCTAGCTCCGGTGTTGATCGGCCGTTGGTCTCATGGGCTGTCCACTCATGGTGATGGTTGCTAATGGTGTCATCTTCTCCGTCTTCTTCGCGATCAGAACCGGATATGAGTGATAAACTACCGTACTCTTAATTGGTAGTAGTCTCAGTTCCGTTCTTGGTTGATTGTTTGAAGAAGTGAGGGACCGTCTTCTTGACAACCTTGACAAGTGTGGAAATCAATTTCCCTTGCTTGGAAACCTTGGCTTCGAGAGTGACTCTCTTCTCCCTTTCTTCATGTAAACTATTCTTGAACCATTCGGTGGATTCGTGGTTGATTGTAGAATTGGGGTGGCGGGCTTGGGGCTGCGTGTGGGAGGATGAAGGGCAAAATTCAGTGGCTAAATGCTCCATTTGCGCCTTCTCCTTGCTTCGTGTTAGTGCTTGTGCAATGTAGAATGGTGCAACGCCTACAAGGGGACAACCGGGAAGTCGCGGATACCATTGAGTGTGTGGAGGATTGAAGTAAGGAACTCCATCACTCAAGTCCGGTAAATCCTTTTAGGGAAGAAAGATGCACTTCTCCTCTTCCAAATAAGGTGGTGTGAGGAGATAACCAAAGGTAGTAGATTTATCGTACCATCCGCATATGAAGTGTTTCCTTTGAAGCGCAAGAAGATCGAGTTTGTTGTCTCCGGTCAAGTGACGTTCTCCACTTAGATCGAATCCGCAAGCCTCTAAAATCACGGTGATTACACTTCCAAAGTTACACGGCGGATTCTTTACCAACCTTTTCTTGGTACATTCATGCTTGACCGCGACCAATTGTCTTGCTAGTAGAGAACCGAGATTTGCCTTGTCGTGATTCTCCATTAACGGTCCTATAAGCATTGAAAACTCATCAAACTTCACCGTTCCATGTTCCTTTCTACTATAGATAAGTTGCGCGATGAGTGCATGCACATAACGAATCGCCGAATGTGTTATTTTGGCCACCTTTGAAATTCCTTGGACAAGTCTCTCATTAGCAAACCTCATCCATTCATCGTAGTGTGTGTCTCTAATGGTGTATTTTATCTTCTCCAAGCACTCAAATCCCAAGATGTCACAAATATCCTCAATAGTCAAAGAGAATGACAACTTTCTAATCGTAAACTCCAAAATTCCGTCTTTAGCTACGGTTGTCTTGCCTCTTGGATAAACTAGTGACACGGTAGCGAGAAACTCTCTTGCTATTTCTTCATAAGTGGGGCGTGAGAGAGAAACAAACTTTGCTAGGCCTAGTTCTTCAAGATACCATTCCACATCTCTCCGGATTCCGAGTAAATCAAGAGTCTCGAAATCGATGGTGGGTGTTTGAGGCAAGACAAACCATTTTAAAAGTGTGGCGTAATCCACATTGGATTGAATTTCGGGTCTGACGGTCTTCATGACAATGCTCGTCTTTGATGATCCACCGGTGTTGGACTTAGTCTTCGATTTTCGTGGTTTCTTTGGTTGAGGAACCGGTTTTGGCACAATGGTTTGAGTGACCTCCACAAATCTCATTGGCTCATTCGTCTCCACGTCATCTTTGTCTCGAAGTTGGTAGTTCATTTCCTCATCATCTTACCTCAAAATATCCTTTCCATTCTTCGTTGTTGATTTCGAATATTTTCTTGAACGTGAACGGCGTGGAGCTTGAGGCGCTCATTCTCCAATGATTATGGGTTGTTCCTTCGGTCTAGGGACCCTAGTAGACCTCCTTGTGATAGCCTTTCCTTCCATTGGAATCACTACAAAAGAAAAATCTCGAAAAAGCATGTTACGATCTTGAAAATCAAAAATTCCAAAAGAAATGCTTCCAATGAGAATTTAATGTAATAAAAGCATAAGAAAGACAATAGTAACATATAAGAATAACAATCCTAGGCAGATAAAATTTCTTAGTTAAAAATCATAATTTTCGGATTTATGCCTAATTTCTTATGAAAATTTGAAAGATTTTGCAATTAGAGCTCTAAAGTGTCAAAATTTTTCAAGGCAATCCTATATATAAATGACAAACCCAATTCAATAGATGCATTATGACCATTAGAAACACCTAAATTCGGATTCAATTGATTGACCCAACAAATCAATTTTCATGAAAAGATGCACAAGGGTGATAAGTCAATTAAACATTGAATGATTCAATTCCTAGTGTCTAAACAAGTTCTCTAATGAATTCTCTAGCAACCTAAACAAATTAATTGCCAATTTTGAGAATCAAGAAATATCCATAAACTTGAGATTTAGACCAATAGGGGTTTATAAGAAAACATACCTTTGCTTTGGAGATAATGGGTAAGGGAGTTGAAATCCTAATCAATTTCTAATCAATTTTAAATGAAACAAACAAAAACCTCAAAATTTGGTAACTAGGGTTCTTGAGCTTGAACACTTGGAAGAGAAAGATAGGTGATGATGTTTTAAAAATATGAGACAAAAGAATCCTAAGAAAACCTTTAAAATCCTATTTTTATTGTTATTTTTGGTTTTATTTTGGTTAAAATCGGTTTAGAAACCGGTTTGAAAAAAAATTTAAAATAAACCGAAAAAATTTTACTTACCCGGACCAAACTTACCGTGAGGTGCGGGTCGGGGTCAGTACGTGCCGCGGGACGTGCAGCACGCAGGATGGGACGAGGCACGGATCGGGATGGCTCGCGAGTCGGCTTGGGACGGGACGCGGGTAAGATTTCTCACGGCCCCAGACGAAACCGCGTGTCCGGGGTGTGAGATCGGAGTCTGGAGCGCGGGTGGGCGATGCGGGTCGGACAAGGCTCTCGCACCGGACAGGGAAGCGGCTCGGGGCGTGTGTCCGGGGCCTGGCGCCTTGCGGGTCGCCATACGCGGGACGATCGTTGCACCCGCACCGGACATAGACGCGGGTCAGTGCTTCGGTCTGGGGTCTCGGTGTTTCATCTCGATCTGCGGATTGGCCTGGGACGCGATCGCTCGGCACCGGTCGAGACCACGTGACCGGTGCCTTAGTCCGGTGTTTGGGCCGGTCCGACACTAAATTTTTTTTTTTTTTTTTCAAATTCTTACAAAAACCAAAATAAAAATTATTAGTAAGAATTTAAAACTTATGAAAACTTAAAAATGAGAATTTAAAAATTAAAATATGCATGAATAAAAATTAAAAATGTGGGTTGCCTCCCACAAGCGCTTGTTTAAAGTCAATTAGCTCGACTCTTGTGTCGGTTTTTAGACTTGTGATGATTTCACGAAAGGAATTGTGGCTCCTTTAGTTTCCTTAACCTCTGGGTCCTCGACTTCTTTAGTGACCTTTGGCGGGTCTCTGTCATCAAGATCAATGACGATGCTCATGGGGAAGAGTTTCAAAGTGTTCTCAAGCTTCCTTTGAACGGCTTCCACATCATTTGGCTTGTCTTTACTTGGCACAAGTATCTTGATCACAGTGGCTGGCTCGTGGATGAATTTGTGCCTCTCTTCATCCTTCCTTTCGATCTTAGGAACTTCCACAGTGGTTACTATGGCGTTTATTCTTTTGGAGGCGTTCCTTTGCTTCTCCTTAGTTGATTTCTCGAAGGTTTTGAAGAGGAGATCTTCTTTTTTACCTCGAGGGCTTCCTTCTTTAGTGTCTCCGGGATCTTTAGTTGGTTTGATAACCTCCATTCCCACCGAATTTGGTACACTAGCAACATTCATCGCATAATAGAATATTTGCTTGTTGATCATGGTGAAACTAATTCGTCGGTGTGGGAAGTCTATAACGGCTCCGGTTGTGGCTAAAAATGAAAGACCAAGTATCAAGGGTTTCATCTTTCCGGTCTTCATCTCCAAGACTTGAAAATCAGTGGGGACGTCTCTTCCTCCGACCTTAAGTATTACATTTTCTAGAACTCCAAAGGGCATATAGGAGGATAAATCCGCATATTCAATGCACACATTGGACGTTTGGAAACTAGAGAATCCAAGCTCTTTAGCTACGGCCAAGGACATTACGTTGACACTAGCTCCCGTGTCACATATGCAATCAAATACTTCAATTCCATTGATGGAACATGGTATAGAGAACTTCCCCGGATTATCAACTTTTTCCAAAGGAATACTTTTAACTCTTCTCTTGTAAGATCTTCTAGATTCATCGTGGAGACGCTTCTCTACTGGTTTTAAAGCCGTTATAGCTTCGTCTTCAATAAGTTTTCATGCACTCACGAGCTCATCTTCTTTGATAGACACCATGTTGACGAATGGTTCTTCTCTCTCCTTTGGTTGTTTCCAATTTGCTTCGGTAAGTTGTGCTACGTGAACATCCGTCTTGGAAAGGTGAGTGGCAAGAGACTCATACTTAATGTTGAGGTCTTTATAAGCTCCTTCTATCATTTGAGACAACTCCTTCTTGGCTTGGTTTACCGCTTCTAGCATTTGGTTTTTGAACTCTTCGAGCTTCGAATCCAAGCTAGTTGGGGCTTCGGTTGAAGGGAACACGAACGGTTGCTTAGTTTGGTAAACTCCTTTAGAGTAGAATGATTGCTTAGGGGGGTATTGAGCTCCTTGGTTGTAGTTTGCTTCGGATGGACTTGATCTTGAGGGTTCTCAACATTGTTGCTTCGGTAGGACAGATTTTGGTTCGGCCGGTAATTGTTGTTGTAACCTCGGTTCCCAAAATTTCCTCCTATGTAGTTCACTTCCTCTCGATTCTCCTCTGCTCCATCTCCAATACACTCTAAGTTTGGATCATAATTAGGCCCCACGACATCCTCTACGGCATGAACTCCTTGTTGGCTCTTGAGTAGTTGGGACATCATACTCTTTAGCTCGGCGATTTGTACAGATTCAGACGATGACCGTGTGGTGTTGATGGTCCTATTGTAGTCTTGGGATGAATTAGCATCACTCGCAATAAGGTTCTCGATCAATAGCTTAGCTTCCGGTACAAGTCTGGTCATGAAATCTCCGTTACACGCGGCATTCAAAGAGGTTGGTGCTTGTAGTCGATTCCATTGTAGAAGGTATTCCACAAGTTTCCTTCGGTGAAACCGTGATTAGGGCAATCCCTAGTGTATTCTTTGAAACGTTCCAAGGCTTCAAAGAATGACTCGGTTGCTCCTTGCCTGAAGCTTGAGATCTTGTTCCTTATAGAATTTGACATTTGCTTGGTGTAGAATTGATTCAAGAAAGCACCTTTGTATTCGTCCCAAGTAGTAATGGACTGTGGTAATAGAGATTTCATCCATCTTAGAGCCTTATCATTCAGAGAAAATGAAAAGAGCTTGCACTTCAAGTAGTCGGGAGGAACTCCGTTTGCTCGAGTTGTACTGCAAATCTCTTCAAATGTGTCGATATGGTCTAAGGGATGCTCGGTAGAAGTCCATGGAATTGGTTTTGTTTGACCAAGGCAATGATTTGAGGCTTGATCTCGAAATCATTCCTTTGAGGTGGTTTGGACGAATTGGATTCCTATCCAAGAAGAAAGCGTCGGAAGAGTCTATGTCTCCGATAGTTTGGTGTTGGCAAAGTTGAATGAGTTGAGCTTGTCTTGGGTTCATAGCATGTTGGAGATTGAGATTTCCTTGATGATGAAAGTGTTTAAGTTGTGGCTGATTCCTCATATCTCTTGGGGGTACGAGATGTTGATCTTCTACGCGAGGTTGGTGTTGAATTCCTTCCGGTGGAAGGTCATCTTCTCCGTCTTGGGCAGGTTGATTATTTCGGCCTCCTTGGGGCTGGTTTCCGTCGAGATTGTCTCTCTCTAGAGCGGCTTGGGCAGCGAGTGCTCGCTCCTCTTCGGTTTGATTCGGTAAATCGGCCATCTTTTGTTGTCGAAGTCTTCTTAGTGTGCGTTCAAGCTTGTCGATTTCTTGCTCAGGTTCTATTAGACTTTTCTTGTTAGAAAGTCTCGTACTAGGCATAAACTCCTGAAACACACATAGAAAAAACGATGAAACAAAGCGTTAGAATTTTAAATAAAAGAAAATAAAAACGAAATTAAAAAGAAAAATAAAGAAAAACTGAAAATTAAAAGCGTTCTAGACTAGATTTTAATCAAAAATTCGAAGGTGATGTTCTTCCAAGTCCCCGGCAACGGCGCCAAAAACTTGATCGTGTGGGATTAGTTTTACCACTTAATCCTACTTCCTGAAAGTGCACAACAATCACAATTAGTATATGTAGGAGTCGAAACTAACACAATTATATTTGTAAAGGGTTTGTGAAGGGAACGAGATCTTTAGGTTAAAGCTCAAGAACGTAGGTTGCAATTGCTGTAAAGAAAAATTTTATTGATGTTTGTGTAACAAGTTGCCCATCCCTTTTACAAGAGATGTTTACAAGTATATATAGTTTCAGCTTGGTCCGCTAGGTCGGCTAGGTCTGCTAAGTCGGCTAGGTCCTCTTCCTTGGAGATAATGAAAACTTCCTGATTTTGTGGGATTTGCCCTCATCCTCTGATTACGTCTATTGGGCCTCATTAGCGAGCTTGTTCTAACTCCTCCAAGTCTTCTGGGCCTAGCCCACTTTATTTTCAGTCTAGACTTACCTAACGCATCTTGTTTAGACTCGAACTCGCTAGCTCCACTACTACGTTAGCTTCATTGTCTTGCTGTTAGTTCATCTCGCAGAGCTAGCTGCTTTGTTGACGGTGCATCTTGCGGAGCTAGCTGTTTTGCTGACAGTCCACCTCGCTGAGATAGCTGCATTGTTGACAGGTCACCTCGTGGAATTAGCTGTTTTGTTGAAAGTTGACCTCGCAGAGCTTGTTACTTAACATAATTCAACCTTGATCACCTCGCGGAGCTACTGGATCCACTGTGCTCACCTAGTTGACCTGGAAGTAGTTTCCATACTTAGTCATTTTAGACATTGATCCGAGAAAGGCGGAATTTGACCCCAACAATTAGCCCCCCAGCTCAGATGTCATGATGTCGAGCTAAAAATTGCATAGTTAGAATCAATGTTATGAGTCTCACACCGCTAGGGAATCTAGTTCAGCTCAAGTGTAAGCATTTAACCGAACTCCGGTGTTATGTTTAACTGAGTTCAAGTGTTGCGTTTAACCGAGCAAACCATCCTTTCTGAATTTGAGAGTCAAAGTGTTCTTGAGATCCAATGGGTTTAATTTTTGAAACTTGGAGTTCAATCCAGTTGTGGTGTTTGTCGAGGTAGCTCACATTTCGATCGGCGAGGCAGAGGAGCTCGCCCTTGTGCAGCGGCTGTGACGAGCTCGTGGGTTATTTCGGGCAACTCGGTGAATCGCGATTTATCTCAAAGAAGAATCGAAGGCGAGTTGAATTGATCCGTTGAGCTTGTGTGGTGAATTCGTGAGCTGCGTGTAAATCTGAGGGAAAACTGCTCGTGTTGCGAGGTGGCGAGGTGGCGAGTTAACTCAGAGGAAACAAGCGAGTTGACATGGAGGAGCTTGTTCTTGCTAAGTAACAAAGAGATCGAGATTGCGAGCCTGTTTGAGTGGTGAACGAGCTTAACGAGGTTTATTGCATAGCAAACAAGCTCGGCGAGGTTGATTGAGCATTAATTTGAGCTCGGTGAGGTGGACGAGCTGGCTTGGTCAGCGAGGTGGGCGAGTCTGACGAGTTGGATCGGTCGGCAAGGTGGATTTTCGAGCCAAAATCAAAGTTTCTCCTGTTTTTTCATAGATTAGGCATAGGCGAAGTCGATTCGGAGCTGCGGCGAGGTGGATTTCGGAACCATTGTAAATCGACAAAGTCGGCTCCAGTTCTTGTGGATCGAGGTGGGCTGAGTTGATCACGGCGGAAGTGGAGCGAGGTGCTTGTTCTTGTGAATTAGAGAAAAGATTGAGCATGCGACGTGGTGAGGTGAATTGAAGAAATACTGAGGTTGACGAGGTGCTGGTAGCGAGGTGGCGCGAGGTGAGTTGAAGTGAAGACTTGTGGTGGTGCTGGAAGGTGAGCTTGCGAGGTCAGCGAGATGGTTTATAGGCAAGATGAGACGGTAGCAAGGTCACCGAGGTGTTTTTAAGAAGGAGGTGATGCGATGTGTTTGTGTTGAAGGAATCGAATCTGTTCTTCATATTGTACACCACCTTCTCATTCGTAGCAAAGCGTTTGTGGTCACCGAGGTTAACATCAAGCCCAACTCTAAGCCTTCTTTACCACCTTCCTTTCACCTCGCCACACTAACATCGCATGCCACATTCACCTCGAGGTAATCGCAACTCTTTGACTCTTTTGATGTGGTGAGGTTGATTTGAGAAAGAGAGATTTTGACGACGAGGTGGACGAGATAAGTCACTTGACTCCACAAGGTACACGTGGTCTTCTCTCCTCCATAGTAATATTTGGATTGGGATTTGTCTCGACTTAGTTGCTTTCATTTTTGTTGTGTAGTAGCTATATCTGATAGTGAGCACGAGGTTGATGTCGAGTCACAAAGTTGATTGATTTAGCAAATTATGGAGAAGCCCAAGCCTTCGTTGGTAACCGCGAGGTAGTGCATCAGTTCCTCATAGCCATGGTGTGTATCATTGCTGTCTCTGTTTACACTCGGTCGAATTTCAAGAGGTTAGAGGCAACATCGACGAAAAGATCAATTGCAGCAAGGTAATCTTTTCTCCTTGTATACGAGGTTGATTTGAGTGATCCAATGATGCCGACGAGACATTGATTGAGATTGGAGCAGCATAGTAAAGAAGTGGTTTCGAGTAACTATAGGGTCACGAGGTGGCCATTGACGGCGAGGTTACGTTAAATCAAACTGACCCCAAGGTGCAGCTAATCGAATTAACTAAGTTGTGCTTGATATAGTGATGAGGTAAATTTGATTAGAGCCTGACTACGACGAGGTGACACTGAAGTCGATTAGAGAGATCGACTTTGTCTAGCCACGAAGTAACACCGAAGTGAAGTTATCGTCGAAGAGGATGAAGTTATTCTGTGAACTGCAACGCCGATATAAATGAGCCTCAAGGCGGTTTGAGTTGGCAAAACCGTATCGACCCCAAGGCAGAGATTGTAATCTTGACGAGATCACTTTGACGCTGAAGTCAATTTTAAGAAGATGACGACGAGGCGGATTACGGTGATTTGGGTAAGATGTGACCGCGAGGTGAGGTCGTGCTCTAGTGAGAAGAACTTGACCATAAGGTAGTTTCTAGAGGAGATGGCGCGGTGTCTGTAGGTGTGGTAGATAACCCTAGATCCCCAAAACCAACTGTTTGTGTATAGGTGAGCTAGGTGTGGAGAAGATCACCTCTGACCCGACTATGACTGAGTCTTTTAGGAATGAGCCTTCTAATGAAGATGATGAGATATATTTCTCTGAGAGGGATGAGAAGAAGTCATGACATAATGAGGAGGAGACCGACGGGGTTGCTTCACGATTCCTCTTTATGTTTTTTATTTATGTTGGATGTTCGTGTTTATGATTGTAGATTCTTTTGGCGCTTAGATAGTCTTACCCTTTCGACTTTAGACTTGTGACATTTCCTCTGCACGTTGCATGCAAGAAGACTCTATGATGTGGCTTTTGATATATCTTCGTCTTGGCGATGTTGATATTCAAGTAATTTGGTTTACGAAGGCATTTTCTATAATGCTTATGCTCCTTTACGTTGAAATCTTGTATTGATTGTACCAACCGAGTGTATGTTGGGTTTGCAGATGATCACTAAAGTTTACGATCACGCTACTGTAAGTATGTCCATTCTGATAGTGAATATTCTCTAAGGAAGTTACCAACGTCATGTAAGTTGGGTTTCGATATGAACATCTGGGTTTACAGATACGTTTTCCACTAACGTATCCGCTCCTGTAATGAACATATTTTTCATGTTGAGACCAACGTTATGGACTGTTGGGTTTAGTTGACACCAATGTTATGTTAATTGGGTTTTCTGATGATCATTCGGGTTTACGCAAATGTTACCCTTGTAACAAATACGCTCCTACAATGAACATGTAGTGACCAACGTGTTGTTGGGTTTCGAAGATGAACATTGATGGGGTTACAAGTGTTTTCTCATTAAAACACAAGCTTCAATGATGATCATCGCGCGCTTTAAATCCGTATGAGGATGTAGTAGTCAGATCTGAAAATTTCTTAAGCGTAAGATGCGTCATTGTGGCCAGGAACGACGATTGTATTCGGTAAACAAGTCTGATGTAGTTAAGACTGTTGTAAATCCGTAAAGGATGTGATCGAGCTTTGTAGGTAAGACATAGAATAATCCGTAAAGGATGTGATTGAGCTTTGTAGCTAAGACATAGAGTAATCCATGAAGGATGCTTATGAGAAACAGGAGATGACTCCCGGTAACATGGTTTTGTTAAAATGTTAACAAAGTAGTGGGAGTATACGAGTATACGTACCCCACTCCCCCCTTTTTGAAAGGGGGTAGCTGAACCCGTCTGCAAACGAGCTGCCTACGTACCCTTTGCAGGGATCAAGCCACCTCGTAGTTCAATAAAGGTACCTTAGTGGGAACTGAGAGAGGACAATGAAAGTACCTTAGTGGCACTTGCTTAGAAATTGAATTCGCAGCTCCTCCATAGACCTTTCCTTTCCTCTTCTTGCGAATCTGCGAGGAGGTGCGAATTGAAAAGGATCTCGCGTCTCTGATTTGATTCAGAGGTGAAGTGTTGCTAGTCGAGCTAGTGTTATTGCGAGGTGATAGCGACGAGCCCAATGATGAAGAACATTCTCTGACTCTAGCGAGCTGATCGTATATGGTTTGCGGCAAGTTGGTTCGAAAACGTTTTGAAGCGAGCCGGTTTGAAGATGTTTAGCAGCGAGATGATTCGAAGACACGCTGCGATGAGCTGGTTCGGAGGCACATTGCAGCAAGCTGACTTGGAGACTTGTTGTGAGGTGAAATCAGGTTTGCGTGGTGAGGTCAAGTTTACGAGGCAGCTTTAACCAGGTAAAGAACTCGCAGGCTGAAGAGAGTTGCTCGCATGTTGTGTCAAAATTGGAGAAGCGTGTTAACCTTGTAGACTTTAAACTTGAGTTCGCTAAAGGAAATGAGGTCAGATTATCGACTTGCATGGTGCGGCGAGGTAACTAAGTTCGCAAGGTCGTTTGAGTCTAGGATTAGCTCGCGTGTTGCTGCGAGGTAAATCTCTAGGTTTTGCGAGCTATGCGAGGTACATTTAAAGTAGAGGAGCTTGCGTCGTGGATCCAATTTGATGGCGAGATTGACTATAAGCGGGAAAGGAGCTCGCCTCGTCGGCTTGACTCGGATTGAAGATGATTACGAGCTACGAGGTGATTAATTAAAGTGAAGGAAATTGCGGTGTGAACGCAAGCTTAATTTATGAACCAAGCAAGCTTAATTGTGAACCAAGCCGCGAGCTTGATTTGTTTTGCGAGGTGGGTAGAGTTGAGGAGCTCGTGTCGTGGTGTTAAAGGTCATGTGAACTTGCGAGTTAATACGACGAGCTCGCAACACCAAGGCATTAATCCGTTGAGCTTCCATTGTTGATTCGTTGTGTCTGTAAAGTGAAGTGGGGATAAATCGAGCTCGGCGAGGTGATTGGAAGCTAGGTTTGGCGAGATCAAGCTCTCCTTTGTCGCAGCGAGGTGGAGCGAAGTGCTCAGTTAGATTTGGTTAGGCTCGCAACAAGTGGATTTTGTTCTACGTCGAGCTTCGGAAGTGACAGCGAAGTGGCTTGTTGAACTGTTAGGCTAGGTGAAGTGTTGGGGTGACTGATCCTCGTAGACTTAAGTCCGCCGAGTTTGCAGCGAGGTGCTCTGCGAGGTGAGAACAAGTTGATTGAATTTGGGCCCAAAACTTTGTTTCTTCAAGCCCATCAACGAGTTGTTTTGAATCTCCAACCCCTATCACCTTGCGGGTTGAATTGTGGTTCGTATCGGCAATCTCTGAGCTCGCAGCCCCTCCATTCACCTCTCGAGGTGGAGTGAGGTCAACAAGCTTGGTAACGACGAGACCAATTTGAGCTGTTGTTAAGGACGACGAGAAGCTTTCAAGTGAATTGTTTTATCCTTTGTGAGCTAGCGAGATGGGTAACGAGTTGGACGAGTTAACTCATGTCGATGTTGAGTTGACTCGGAATGAAGTCAATTTTTTATGGGCCCGTGAGGTGATTTCAAGTTTGCGAGGTAGATCGGTTTGTCCGTGAGCTCACAAGGCGGATTTGTTGTTATAGTCGCTGCGACGTTTGGTTGTGTAGTATCAATTTGGGCACTTGTACCTCGCTCGCCTCGTGGAGCTGGCGGAGGAGGAGGCAGACCTTGCCTCTCGGCACTCTTGTTGGAGTTGCGAAATCCAAAGATGTTGGAATTATTCGCGCTGCAAGTCGTCTGAACACACTTGTTCTTCTATCGCGAACCCAATCTGCTGTTGCGAGAACTCGTAGTTCCTGGTTGATCTTTTTCTGCTTATATGCTCTTTAGCGTCTCTAGCATCGTCTTCATGTCAGTCAGGAACTCTAGGGTAACAACTAAAACTGGGGTGTTAGAAACAACCACCGTGTTCTAGTTTTTAGCCATCGGTCATCAAAATCCAACTTGATTTGGTCGTCCGTCCGTAGCAAAACTTCGGACTCATTGCTTCTATCCAAATCGGCAAAGTGTGATATCTTGAGAATTTCGAGGCCGGGACTAAGTCTTTGGCCCTTTAAACTTGTTGTAGCTTAGAATACACCTTTTTATGCTCCTTTTGCTCCATTTTGATGATTTTCCCTGTTAACACTTTAAAACTACAAATACGAGGAAAAACTACCTCTTTGATGTAAAACCTTATTAAAATATTTTAGAAAATGCTTTAAAATAGATAGTAAAATAGGTAAAATACTAGGTATATCAATGAACCACTGCAAGCACCAATGGCCACAGTGGGTTTAGGCTACCACTATCGGGTTTTATGTCCTTTAAAATCGACACATTATATCAAATCAAATGTTTTAAATTATTTTATATTTTACATACATGTGTTTGAGTTTAGGCTACCATATTAGCATTTAGTTCCCTAAAATTTCTTAACGATATATGATAAATATGTGTACCATATACGTTCTTAAATGTAACACCCAAACTTTTTTTTTTACTAACATTTCTACTGCGGAACTCATAAACAATTAAGACCATATAATAATCCAATAAATAGTAATCCAATAATTTTAACACAACCAATTATCAAGTTCTGAATGAATAAATACTAGCAACCTAACACAACTGGTTCGCTAGACTAAACAATATAAAACAATAAACCATATCATCCTCTTCTCTCGGCCTCAATTCCACGATTATACTTTTCCTTTAAATGCAACTCAAAAGGAACCCGGTAGTTGCGTGAGTATTATCATAAATACTCAGTGGAGCTGTCATCCCGCCAATAGGAAATACATAAACACAGATAACAATATACCACACCAATTAAATCTTAATTAAACCAATTTCCAGATTAATTAAACAATTCCCGGTTTACAATAATTTCACACAAAGTTTCGACAAGAAATAACGGGTGTCGATCGACACGCCACCATGGTGTCGATCGACACTCGACAAAACGAGTATCATCTTCCTCACAGGGTGTCGATCGACACAGCCTCTAGGTGTCGATCGACACTCAATTCCTGAAACCAGGACTCGAGCCTATCCTCACGCGGCTCGTCTCGGCCACAACACAAACCGATACTAACACGATCCCATACGATTCTCACTCAAAACAGAGACAAAACAATCGATATCACGTCAATCAACAAACAATCAATCCACCATTCGATCACAATCAAATTCCTAGAATTCCCTAGACGATCACGCACTCACCTCGACTTTTCGACGAAAATGACGAACGACGAAGAATGAGTGATGAACAAACGAAAGTACAGCGACGAACGGCGGATTCCTTCGCAAGGATCACCGAGACCGTAACTCGAACACCCACAGAAACAGTGAGCCCGCAACGACGGAGAGAAAACGACGAACGAATCGCAAAACTATCGAAAACTCGAACCAAAACTTAAACGAGCCTTTTTCTCTCTGATTAATCTCGGGAATGCGGCCACAGAACTGACACAAGCTCTTAAATACTCGAGCCCTAGGCTCCCTTAAACCAACGCACAAACCGACGCTTTAACTTTAAAACCGAACCGCAAATAAAACATGGTGTCGATCGACGCCACTCCCTGGTGTCGATCGACACCCTCTCCAAATTCCTAGAATTTGGTTTCGGGATGTTACATTAAACATGTTATAGTTCATTATCAACCGTTTTAGTTCCTCTAAATTTTTTATAAAATGTAAATTGTATCCATATATGCAACATATAATATTAGTTAATATATATAAAACAGTTTAGTTCCTCTAAAATTTTTTATCAAATGTAAATTGTATCCATAAATGCAACATATAATATTAGTTAATATATATATATATATATAAAACAGTAAATTATTGTATTATATCTACTATAAATTGTAATACAAATAGACAGTTAGACACCTAATAAAAATAAAATCTCTAATATTATGGATTTAGGCTGCAAATGGAAGACATGTTAGAGGAAAAAAAAGAGTGGAAACGTGGATTCCTCTTTGTTCCTTCAATTTTTTAACAATTTATAAAAAATATATATTCCTCTAAATTTTATGGGACCCACATAATTAGTGGAAAAAATGTTGTTTCCTCTAAAAATTGTTAGTCTTATTTTGAGGGAAGGAATCACGGGAGAATAGATTTTTTGGTCGAAAAAATAATTTATTTATGTTTTAATTAAAAAAATAATAATGATTTTGACGTGAACTATCCAAGCTTGTTTAGAAAATATTAGAAATGGTCAAACAATAAATATTTTTTAGTTTTGAATAAATAAAATATAAACTAACTACAAAAAAATCAGTTCAATTTTTTGATATCTAAAGATTGTATTTTGAAAATTTAAAAATTATTTTAAAAAAATAAAAGAAAACCGATGGCTACTCCATTTCCCATAAATACTATTGTTGTATCACATAAGAAGATATACTATTAGAAACAAAACTTATGAGTTAAACATGTTTTATATCAGTGGGAAAAACAAATTTCGACCATAAATGAAAGGTACTAATTTCTTTGTAATTCTCGACTTCTTGGACTATTGTTTTCTTTTTAAATGTTTGAGCTATTCAAAGTTGTTCTGTTTTCTTCTTGAACTCTGGTTTGTATTCATTTTGTTAAAATACAATGCATGCGTTTGATATTTAATTGCATGTGTATACTTTTAATGGCCTAAACTATTTGTTATGTCTTTCAAAAAAAAAACTATTTCTTATGAATAATAATTGGTGGAGTTAACGAATTCTATGTTAAAGATCATAAACATAATACTATTTATTGTTTCAGATTTGTGCATGTGATAGATTAACATATAAGAAATGTTTATTTGGTTTTTATCAGTAATATGCGAAGCAAAGATGCAAATAGCGGCCGATCAAATTCTGGAAAAGGACGTTCAAAGCGTAAAGATAAATCAGCTGATGACCCTAAGGTAACGTCACATAATATAGCTTTAAATATTTTAATGTATCATCATATATTTGCCTAGCTTATACACCTTTTTAATTTAAATTATACCAGTACATGTGGAATTCTAGAAATACCGAAATTTTTCTTGACCTTTTAAATAACGAGTTAAAAGCAAAGAGCTATCTCATACGATTGCCTGACAAACTCGGTAAAAGAAGGGTTGAGGAAAATTTTAAGAAAATCACAGGAATTGGGTTGAGTTGGGAACCAGAGATGAAAAGCAGAATTAACTATATGCGAAAATTGTGGTACTATAACAATATATTACTTGGTCGCTCCGGGGCTGCAACCTTTCCTACAACCGGGCAGATAAATATGTCGAAGCATTGGTGGAATGATAGAATTGCGGTAAGTTGTAAATTTATTATCATTCAATATTTTAATCTATGTGCAGTGTATTTATATAACTAGTGTTTTTTTATCGTTTTAGGAATTTGGAAAAAATGGAAAATTCATACGTGTGTTGCAAAGTAAGACGCTTCCATTCAAGGAGTTATTGGATCAAATTTGTAGTCAACATGATGTAGAGTAGGACGATCGTTATTCGCCAAACACTCTCCACTCACAACTCCAACACACATTAGATGAGGGAGCCAGCGATGATGATATGAGAGTGGATGATACTGCATAGAATAATGAGACTCAATCTCCCTTAGAGCTATCATCTGATGATGCGTTTCCACGAAGTGGTCAATCACCAATACCCACTCCTAGAGAAAAATCACGAAATTCTCCATCCCGAAATATATCAAGCTTGCGTGTTCGAAAGACTACTACAACACGTGCCAATCGAAGAAGGATAAACTTTGAGACTCAAGTTCAGACAAGCTTTCAACATCTTGAAGACTCTCGTACGGGTTTATTGGATGTGTTACGTTCACGCCATAATCCAAAAGTAACTTTTGGAGATGCTTTGGTTGTACTAGAAACATTGGCGGTTGAACCGATGGAAAAATTTTGGTGGGCAGCAAATAAGTTATTGATGATGGATTTATGAAATTGCGAAGTGAAGAAAATCAAATCGCGTTCTTGGAAAGGCTTACTAGCGTTGATAGATATGATCTTCCATGTGATATTATCAATTTAAAGGACTCAAGCAGCTTCACAACTCCTTATCTTCCAGCCACACATTCACAAATGGCAGGAATAAACACTAATGCTTCCTCAAGTTTTGGCTCTGGATATGGAATGTTTGAAATGGGTTCTTCAGGGACTAGTTTCTCGACTTTGCTTGGATTGTCTCCCCAAACTCATTAGGCGAAACTTAATTCATAGATCTTACATTCTTTAGTTAGTAGTTCTTATTTTGAAATTTTCTTGCTAATAACAATTAAAACTTCTTTGTTTCAAGCAAATAATAATTGATATGCTTTTTACGTGATAATTAATTAATTTTTTTTTGTGTTTAAATATATTTCTAACACTTTTGTCTACTTTTTCAGCTTTTTCGTATTGCAGAGTTACATTTACGTGGAATTGAAAATCTATCCGATGAAGAGATTGCAGAGTTGATATTACTCGAAGAAGCTGAAATTTTAGAGACCCACATATCCCCTGTGATGGAATATTATGGAAAATACTTCTGTAAAGAACCGATTACTCAAGACAAAGGCAAGGGATGGTGCATGATTCAGAATCAAATCTTTGGCAATGAAATGTCATGTCAAAAGCTTATACGTATGAATTCCCTCGCATTTAGACGACTGTGTGAACTACTTCAAGAGAGGTATAGCTTACAAGACACAGTGAACATGTCTATTGGTGAGAGTGTTGCAATCTTTCTCATCATTTGTGGGCAGAATGATACTCAAGGTGACATTGGTTTGAGATTTGGCCATGCACAAGAGACGATATGTCGGAAATTTCATGAAGTTCTTGGAGCAATGGAACGAATGGCGGTTGACTACATAAGACCAAGAACTACCCAAGAACTTGAAGCTCAATCGAAACGCCTAGAAAAGGATAAGCGGTATTGGCCTGACTTTAGTGGATTTATGGGAGTTTGGATGGAACACATGTACCTGTTATGGTAACTCCGGGACGAGAAACCATTCGATTTGTGAACCGGAAAGGAAATTCGAGCATCAATGTCTTGGCCATGTGCGATCTAAATATGCTTTTCACATATTGCTTTGTTGGTATGGCAAGATCAGCACATGATGCACATGTATTATCAACAGCGATTCGAGATGATCCTATGTTTCCTACACCTCCGGAAGATAAATATTATCTTGTAGATTCTGGTTATGCCAACCGACGTGGATATTTGGCTCCATACAAGAAACAAAATAACACAGACACAAGGTATCATCTACAAGAGTTTTGTAATGCTGAACCACCAAAGAATAGCAAGGAACTATTTAATAGATGGCATGCATCCCTTCGTTCAGTTATCGAACGAACATTCGGGGTTTGGAAGAAAAAATGGAGGGTTTTGAATGAATTTCCAAGATATAATATCGAAGTTCAGAGGTGTGTCATATTTGCTACAATGGGGCTTCATAATTTTATTCGTCGAAGCAACATTGAAGATGTTGACTTTCAGGAAGCAGATCGCGAAAATGATGTTCAGCATAGACATCGAAATGTGACTAGTGATTTGAATGATGATCAAAGTATTGGAGTAGAAGACGAAACAGAAGCTGATTGTTCGTGATCAGATTGCTGGACAAATGTGGTTAAGACGTTGCGGATCTCATCAACAAAGTTAGAATCTATTTTACAAACTTTTGTTTTTTTTGTTAATTTCAATTAAATTTTTTTACTTTAAATAAAAATTGTTATCCTTTTAAATTATTTAATTTATTTTAAAACTTTTCTTAATTATTAAATTTATTGTTAAATTATATATATAATTAGATATATTAAATACTAAATTTATGTACTTATTTTTGTTCCCCTAAATCATTACCATTTATTAATTATTTATTCCTCTGCAGTTTATTCATCTATTCCTCTGCGATTTATTCATCTATTCAACTCAATAATAATATTCCACTCGTTTTTATTCCACTTATCATTATTCATCTGATTCAACTCATTCCTTTTGTTTACTTAGAGTATTTGATTCACAACCATAAGTCTTCATGGGCCTTTGTGCCAAGTGCTTAACGAGCTCAAAATATTTCATAATCAATTATATTTATAGTAATTAACTAATCCCTTTATTAAGAAAGTGAACATTGACTAATCTTAATTCAATTCCTTAACGCGTACGTGACGCCCAATAAATATATCAAAACCCTCTCTCTTCTTCTTCTCGACTTTCCTTCATTCGGATCAAAGACGATCTAGCCTAAACTTCTAACAAATTATGGCGGCAGAAGACAATCGCGAAGCTCAACGAAGCGACGACCATGAGGAATCGAGTCCTCTTTTGAAGGAGAACGACACCAAGATCTGTTCGAAAGGAAACACCAAGACGGCGTCGTTTGCGCCTAATCCCGCGGCGGGGGAATACGGTTGGACGGCGGATGGATTGCCGGTGAGCCACGGAAGCGTGATCGGCGAACCAATCGGAAGAAACCAGTGGAATTCCGGCCTTTTCTCTTGCCTCGGCCGAAACGATGAGTTCTGCAGCAGCGATCTCGAAGTTTGTGAGTATTTCGTTTAATCAGTTTTTCAAATTGAAGGAATTGTGATTGGGTATATCGATTTGGTCGAATTGGAATCTGATTGTAATATGTTTTCTGGATTCAGATCTTAGCAATAATTAGGTTACGGATGTTATTTTTTCAAGCATTGATATATTAAATTTTGTGAATGTGTGAATAAATTCAAATGAGATGAGATATAATTCCGATGATGATTGTTTTGTTATGTGTTGGTTCTTTGGTTTGATGAATGAAGCTTTTTAGTGATGAGATAATGGCTTCTTTTGGTAGGTCTTCTTGGAAGTGTGGCTCCATGTGTGTTGTATGGAACTAATGCAGAGAGGCTTGGGTCTGCTCCTGGAACGTTTTCGAATCATTGCTTGACGTATTTAGGATTGTACTTTGTGGGTAATTCTTTGTTTGGATGGAACTGCCTTGCTCCATGGTTCTCTTATTCTAGCCGTTCTGCTATTCGCCGCAAGTTTAACCTCGAGGTAATGATTCTGTTTCCTTCATTCGAGAGAAAAGATTGTCCTTTAAATTCTTGTAATCGCGTTTCTTGACCGCATCTTTTGTTTTCTTTTTGTGTAAAAAATCAGGGAAATTTTGAGGCTATGAATAGGTCGTGTGGTTGTTGCAGTAGCTGCATAGAGGACGAGATGCAAAGGGAACATATGGAGACGACTTGTGACTTTGTGACTCATGTCCTTTGCCATACATGTGCGCTTTGCCAAGAAGGGCGTGAGCTTCGGAGGAAGGTTCTTCACCCGGGTTTCAATGCTCAGTCCACCGTGGTCGTGGTCCCACCCGGTGAACAAACCATGGGTCGTAAGTGAAGCCTTTTGCTTTGAGTCGAGTCGAGTCACCTAAATAGTACGTTGTTATGCATTTGTATACACACCGTTGTTGGAACAAGTGTCTTTGTGGAACTCAAGCTATGATATTGTCTTTTGCTCAACTTTTGAATAAACCTTCTCTGGGTGTAATTGGCCGTGTGTTTTTTTCAATTTTTGTGTCTCCTTTACAAACATATGTATTTAAGCACTTGTTTTGATCTGTTTCGTAACTCATAAAATACTCAAAATTGTTCACAACCTGATTCGTAACTCATAAAGGACTAACACATCAATGAACGGTATACGGAAAAACAGATTGGTTAAACCAATACAAAATTCGAGATAAAGCCAAATAGTTCATTGAGACACTCTACATCCGCGACTAAATGCGTGAAGCAAAAGCAAAAGTTGAGATTGAAATTTTGAAGTCTACCGAAAGCAAAAGAAGGTGGGTTTCTACTCTTCTTGTTAAACCATACAAAAGTCACATTGACATTGTCAGGACAAGTAAAAACGAACCGACAGTTGAGAGGTGAGGAAAGAAGAAGTTGGAATCTGTTCACCGGGAAAGGAGACTCCCTGCTTGAGCTTCTCACGCTTCAGCTTCTTTTTGGAGAGGGGCTTTTTCTTCTTTGGGGGTAGATTCTTCTGTGCACACATGTACATCACGTAATTGGCTCAGTCCCGTCTTAACTTCTGGTGGAGCCCTGGGGAAAAAAAAAAATTTGGGCCCTTTTAGTATACCTATTTAAATTTGGGGTCTTTTATGCAATATAATTTTTTTAAAAAAAATTTGGAGCCCTTTATTCTTTAAAAATTTTAAAAAAAATTGGGTGGGCCCGGGCGTAGGCCCCACTTGCCACTGCCCAGAGCCGGCCCTGAATTGGCTATTAGGAATGTTACAAGCAGACCTCCAACAACAGCCAGCACTATCAATTCCGGGTTCAGTTCTTTCGCTTCAGCAGCCGCCTGTAATTATAAAACAATGTATGCAAAATCTAAGTTGTTTGATACTAATCCAGTAATGCAATCAAAATTCAAGCTCCAAGAAAGTCAAGTGAAAGAAACAACACAACGAAATCTTAAGCAATTCTCTTTGCTTAATCAGCGATGATAGTTTCAATCATCCCAATTTCCCATTCCGCTGTGAAGTCCGAACTAAGCAACCTCTGAGCTATGTTGTGCCATATTTCACTTGAGATAGGACAACCATAGAAGAGATGATTGCGAGTATCCTCTGCATTTCCACAAAGACTACACACAACATCAAAACCCATGTTCCAGGTGCGCATGATATTATCATATTTTGTTATAAATAACAAAAAACAAACAAAGCTAAACCATGTAAATCACAAAACACAAAGAATTGACATACTAGAGTTTTACAATTATTCTTTACTTGCACATAAAGTGTTTTAGAACAAGTTATCTTTAATTTTAGTTGCATCGAGTCGAATTATCTTTTTAGCTATATACATTTTCTGTAGTTTAAGCTACAATGCAATTTGAGTCATATTTGTTGAAGATTATTGGTTATGGGAGATTCTAATTGTTTGGTAAGTTGGGAATATTAGCAAATATATGGTTAGATCTCTAACCGTTGTAAGTCTTAATTAACTTTTCTTCTTACTTTTATATAAAGGGAGAGAGACTCATGTAGTACATATCAAAGCGGTTTATGATTCCAACTATTTGACTGATTTTGAAGAGGGGTATTATATATCAATGAATCTCTAGTTATTCTGGATGAAAAAAACGAGGGCATTGCCAAGAGGCTTTTGATGACAAAGTTTTTGGGTTTTCCTTAGATTGTGACAAAGGAGTACGATCTCAGAATTCAAAGTTTGAAATCTCAAGCAAACTCCAGGTTACGCCCGAGGATATGAAATTTGTATCTAAATTAGTAGAAATCTACCAACTCTTACCCTTAACATTTACAAAAGCGTCTCTACTCAAGGTATGACCCTTTAAAAACAGTTCTTAAAGTCGTGGTTCTACCAATGAAGTGTATCTTTCGTTTGTGCTCGAGCTTAAAATTGTGAATGTTTTTTCGTCTTGATCATTTTCCAATATCGTTGAGTTGGATGGATTGAGTTTGAATATTTGATGTTATACACAGCCTCATTGTCTACATCTCAAAAGTGGGAGGAGCAATAATAACCTTTAACAGCATCAATCCAAATCACTCAATTAGTTCTTAAGCATCAGGAATATATATACGAAGTTCTTTATTATTAATGTGGCATATGTGTAGTCCGAACTTACATATGAAGATCTCATTGCACTTATAGTTACTTTCTTTCTACACATGTTTTACAATCCTATCTCTCATTACATGTCTAACTCTGTTTCATTGAATTTTTTGTTATGTTTCTATCGTATATTTTTTGTTTTTTTCTTAAACCGCCTCATCGTCTAAATCTCACAAGTGGGAGGAGCAGTAACCTTTAACAAGATCAACACCGTCGGTGATAATTTGTTATCGAATCAAATATCAAATCCAATAACCAAACAAAATTCTTTTATAAAGATTATTTGTTTTATTTCAAAACCAAACTAAAAATAATAATTAACCAGTAGAATAACTTTCCATATAAAAATGTATTGTATACTATTTCTACATTGAAAATGACTCGTGCTCTTTTTTCATTGTGAATATCTATGGCATGCATCTGAATTGCTTCGCCAATATTGATTAGGATCATAAGAAAATAATGGTATGAATGTTCCATAAGATTTTTTTTTTTTGAAAAGAAAGAATGTTCAATAAGAAGTTTCTGAAAGTTTTGAAAATGGTATGCATGTTCAATAACGTAGCTATGAAACAAACGTTTCATACATGCAAGAGATGGATGATCTAACCGTTTCTTTACACATGTAACATTGCATATGTTCAAAAATCTACAACAAATGCTTAGTTTTCTAATCTAAATAATTATTTACTATAACACCAATTTTTTTGTAATACTAAATACACAAATACTCAAGCTAGAAAATATTGCATATTTTACCATGTAAATTTTAAAATTGACGCAACGCCTGGATAATCTCTAGTATATACATATATATATATAAAGAGGAATTATTCCCTTTAATACATAGAAACCTATTAAACAACGATAAGAGATTTCCTTTAGCTTACAACACCGAATCAATTCTCCTTCAAGCCAACGAGTTCTACGAGGGTTTTCTCCTTCGCTAGCTGTTTTCAGGTTAGAAACTCCACCACCACTTTTCTCTACTCCTTCTGTTTTGATTCACAAACCTAAAATTGTGAAGCTTTGTTCTCTCTACCTGTTTCGTTTACTGCTTATTTCGTGTTTTTAGTCTCCTCTGCAACCCTACAGCTTTATAGTTTGGACTGGAGTTTACTGCTTATGGTCATATAGAATTTTTGCTAGATTTTTTGTTATTATAATCAATTCTCTTAATTTGGGTTTGCCTAGCTCTCGTTAAGATGCCAGAAACAGCCGAAAATTGTGGTGGGAAAGTTGAAGAGATAGTTTGTGAAGACAGGATCAGTGCTTTACCCGACGATTTGCTTGTGAAGATACTTGCGGATATCCCGACAAGAGAAGCAGTATCCACCTTGATTTTGTCTAAACAATGGCGTTTTTTCTGGACGATGTTGCCTACACTTGTGTACAAAGAAGACGATGAGGATGATGAGAACAACAAAAAAAGCGTTTGGTGGTTTCTTGATCAGTCATTGGAACTCCATAAAGCACCTTTGTTAGAAACCTTGTGTATCAATCTCGGTCCAGGATGCCCTACCAATGCTAATGTCAGCAAGTGGGTGGAAAAGGCTGTTGATCGAGGCGTGCGTGTGCTATTTTTCAAGCTTTGTTGGTCCGCTGGTCCAACCATATTGCCTAATTGCCTCTACACATGCAAAACTCTTACGCATCTGAGACTCTCCCGCAAGATTCTCGTGGATTTTCCTTCTTCTTCTTGCCTCCCATCCCTCATAGCACTCGACCTCTACTATGTGGTTTATAAAGACGAGGCTTCCCTTGTTAGGTTCTTATCGAGCTGCCCTCTTCTTCATGTTTTGGCTGTGAAACGGAAAAAGGAGGACAATGTGGCCAAGTTTAGCGTGAAAGTGCCTTCTTTAGTGTTCCTGGCATATGAAAATAAACAGAAAAAGGACCACAATGATGTGGTTGATACAGGTAGGTCTTTGGTTATGGATACTCCAAAATTAACAGACTTTGACATCACTGATTATTCTGGAGACTCTTGCTTGATCGAGAATATGCCTCATCTCAACTTTGTGTGTATCATGGGTGAGCATTTCCATGATATTGACAGCTTGTTAAGACCAATTTCTGCGGTCTCGTCTCTTGAGTTGAATATGACCGATAAAATGGTAACTCACCCTCTTATCTCCCCTTGTGATCCCATTGTTGCATTTACTTAAATAATCATGTTTTTTTTGTTCATCATTGCAGGTTGTGTGTTGTAGCACCATCATCTTTTCTCGGCTTACAAAATGTGAGATTAGTCTATGTGACTCAGACTGTATGGATTCACTCGTGCTTTTGCTTCAAAGTACTCCCGTACTAAAATCTCTTATAATTACTTATGTACGTTTCCTCCCTTCCTCCTCACTTTAAAGCTAATCCAAGAGGAATCGTGTTTAATGGACTAATAGCAAATTGTTGCTTCTCAGGGTTTCTCTTCTGGTGATCCCTCTTCTTCATGGAAGGAATCGAGCTCTAATCCCATATGCTTGTCATCAACTCTGGAGAAGTTTGAGTTGATAGACTATTTAGAATCTAAAGAAGAAGAAGAAATGATTTATTACATCCTAGGAAACTCCAAGTCCTTAAAGACCGCCACAATCTCCCTGAAAACCAAATTATACTTTGATCAAGACGAAGAGACGGTGATTGAGAAGTTGAAAGCTATTCCAAGGTTTTCGATATCATCTCAGCTTTTGATCGAAATTCATGGGAAAGGGGTTAGAAACATGTTTTCAATATGATTATGAACGACGTAACTCTCGCAAGTTTGACTTTTCAATATTATGTTTATTCTCTGTATCTTCCGATACATGAGTTGTTCTTTATATACAAGTAAGAAGAAGAGATAATTAAGACTTACAACGGCTAGATCACCTAACCGCATATTGCTAATAATTACAACTTACCAGAATCATAATTACCTACCAGACTCTCTAACTCAGGAGGAGTTGATCCTGAGAAACTATTGTTAAATTAGTTATATACTATTGAGTCTTGCCAGATTTAGAAGTCCTTGTCCCGGCATCTCACCGTTGAAGTATTGAGCTGAGTCGATAGTAAGATCAACTGTTCACTTTGATTCTGATCGCTCCATTTCTCCTGACTTTGTTAGACTTTATTTCCATGACTGTTTTGTTCAGGTGCCTCCATTTCTTTTCTCAATCTCCACAATCTTCTTTTACTAATTATTATACAAGTTAATTGGTGACTATAATTAGGGTTGTGATTGTTCAGTTTCAATCAAAGGGAAATCTGCGGAACAAACCGCTCACCTGACAAATGGCGGTCTAAGAGGATTCGAAGTGATAGATGACATGAAAGCCCGAGTCGAGTTGGAGTGCGCATGACTTTTATCATGTACACATATATTTGCACTCGCAAGTTTACTGAACCTTATTAAGACTTTACTTGATTCCTTTGGTAGATTTGTATTGATTACGACGTACATCAATTTCTATTGTTCCTTCTGTTAATACATATAACCACGACTCTCGTAAACCTCAAACCCTACATGCTTCTCATTTTCTAATAACACACTACTTTTAGACTAGTTTTTTTTTTTTTGAAAAGAGCACTAATTCATATTTAATCCTCTGATAGTAGTTCGATTCTTCTTATTCTATTGAACAGAAATTTGGTTGTCTACATTTTACTTGGAAGTAATATCTTTGACAATGGAAATTGGAAGAGCAACTGAAAGTTATGGAAGATAACTGAATTGGAAACCTCCTTGCGCCTCCGGATATTCAATCTGCTATGGCTGATAGCTTCCTTTGGAAGGTAAACTCCTCTGATCCTCCTTCAGTTTCCTTTTCTTCCCGTACTTGGCACTTCTCGTACTTGGCAGAGTATGTCTCTTGGAAACCGATGGTTCAAGCATCATATATATCCCCAAGCATAAAATGTGGTTTGCTAATTATATATAGATAATACTTTACTTGCACATAAAGTGTTTCAAAACAAGTTACCTTAATTTTAGTTGCAGGGACACAAATTTTCTTGTAAGCAATATACGTTTTCTGTAGTTTAAGCAACAATGCAATTTGAGACATATTTGTTGAAGATTATTGGTTATGGGAGATTCTAATTGTTTAAGTTGGGATTCTTAGCTATATGTGGTTAGATATCTAGCCGTTATAAGTCTTAATTATCTCTTCTTCTTACTTTTATATAAAGGGAGAGACTCATGTACATACATATCATAGTGGTTTATGATGATTCAACTATTTTACTAATTTTGAAGAGGGGCATTTGAGACGATTATATATCAATGAATTGTTTTGCCCTCATATATCCTAATTTTTGTTTTTCTTCTTCAAGACATTAAGTCTAAGGCAATCATTGGACGTAGTACCGAAATAGAGGGGCTATTTTTTGCTAAATAGTACATATTATAGAAATGAAAGTTGAGAATTTACATACTGAGCCTTATTATTTGGTACCATGGAAAAAATAAGATAAAAAACAAGGTAGCAGAAAGATTGAGTTAGCATTTGGGTTCATCCTTGAAGCCACAACTGATTAGCTTATCACAGTGTTTCATGCGTCTCTGTGACGAGATGATGTTGCGATTATTTCTGTCCAAATCTCGGTAAATGTGATGCTGAATATCGAGTGTTGGTTGTGTAAAACGTTATTCCAGATGATTGTGGCACGAGCCACCAATTTCCTCAGGATCGAAGGATCGAAGGCGCTGTTGGTGAGCTCTGTCTTGGCCAATCCATCAGCTCCATGCAGTTTTGGAAAAGAGAACGAATCGGAGTTAACCGTATCATCACTTGACTCCAAATCTGAATACTATAATCACAAGTTAGCAAAAAGTGATCTCTTAATTCCTCTAACTGCGAACACAAACAACAAGATGTAGGAACATGAATTCCCCATGATGCTAGTCTAGTTCTAGCCGGTAATCTTTCCATGTTAGCAATCCACATGTTGAACGCATGTTTTGACACAGAGTGTTTGAACCAGATCGTTTTTGCCGATGATTGTTCAAAGGCCCTAGGCCTTACAACATTCCAAGTCCTTTGAGCTGAAAAAACTTTGATTAAAGGACCCATAGGAGTCCATGAATCATACCAGAAGCTTGCTTTTAGACCATTTCCAACAGTAGTTAAAAGGAACCTTTCTGCCATTGATCTAAGATGCTATAGGGATCTCCAAGTCCAAGAGTCACTCTGGGCTATACTACGTTGATGATCTTAAACTTGGGCGTGGTCATCAAGCGTGAATGGATGCGCAGATCGGCAAATATGGCTATGACTCACACAGTTAGGCCATCCATCTCTTGCATGTATGAAACGTTTGTTTCCTAGCTACATTATTGAACATGCATACTATTAGAGATTGATGATGAGAGACATGATAGAAAGAATTATATATACTCTCATGATCATATAAGACTTAGATTACATAGGTTTATATAGTGAAAGGATTTCCTAAACTATGACATTTACAAATCTATAAATATCTAAATAATAAATATACAATATTTACTATTAATAAGGTGGATCTTCTATATCTCTCTATACGCCCCCTCAAGCTCAAGGCGGAGACATGGCGGAATGAACAGCTTGAGATTGTCTAGGAGAATGATTGAAACGCATTAAGTATCCTTTGGATCAAAAAACTTGTTCTCGTTTGATATGGGCTTGTATCATTTGACGGTCTTCTAGAAGTGTGACTGATCACGGTGGTGGTGAGTGAGTGGCATTGGCGTTGATTTGACGAAGAACAGAGTTGAACGATGGTCGCAGATATGAATATGAACCTCGTCAAAGCTAAGGCAGTGAATTGTGTTGATGGTGACTTGCGGCAGAGTTTTATTCTTGGGCTGCGAAGATCATCAAAGATCTCGTGTTGGTGACTAGAACATTTTGTCGTGGAGAAGAGAATCCAAATATGATGTTTTTTTTTGTAAAGAGGAAGAAGCACGATTGGCGTGCAAAAGATTAAGAAAACAAAGAAGCTTTAATGACTGGAAAGAGTTTTGATGAAAAAAATAAGGAAAATGTAAAAGAAAACTAGAAATATAACATATAAATATAGATCGATTGAAGCCCTAGGCTTACGGATGCTCGATGACTTGAAGAAGCAATATGGCTTAAGGGAATCAAAACGATAAGAAGGTAAAACAGAGTTGGATCATTAGATCGGAACTAGGAAGCACATTGGCTTAGATTCAGAGGTCTATGATAGACTTGAATAAGGAGAAGCTCTATAGTTTAGATTCTGAGGTTCATGATATTAAACAAACACAACCCATAACTTTGTGTCTTGTGTCCATTACTTTATGTGTGTCTTGTGCCCATACCTTTAGGCTTTAGGCATGCATTGTCATTGTCGTAATTGTAAAAGTAGATTCCATTTGGTAGTATAAAATGTAACTCTTGTATTCTCAATAAAATCAGAACACATAGTTTGTGATTCTCACTGAATCGTTTCTTTCTCTTCACATGATGAACTTGAATGGTGGAAGCACTTGGCTTAAAGAAAAACAAGAGAAAAAGCAAATCGAAAAAAAATAAAAATAAATAAAAAATTTGATCGCTAGATCAAAACTTCGGAGCAAACCTCCTCTAATACCATATTAGAGATTGATGATGAGAGACATGATAGAAAGAATTATATGTACTCTCATGATCATATAAGACTTAGATTACATAGGTATATATAGTGAAAGGATTTCCTAAACTATGATATTTACAAATCTATAAATATCTAAATAATAAATATACAATATTTACTATTAATAAGGTGGATCTTCTATATCTCTCTATACATACCATTTTTAAAACTTTGAGAAACTTCTTATTGAACATTCTTTCTTTAAAAAAAAAAAATCTTATGGAACATTCATACCATTATTTTCTTATGATCCTAATCAATATTGGCGAAGCAATTCAGATGCATGCCATAGATATTCACAATGAAAAGAGCATGAGTCATTTTCAATGTAGAAATAGTGTACAATACATTTTTATATGGAAATTTATTATACTGGTTAATTATTATTTTTAGTTTGGTTTTGAAATAAAACAAATAATCTTTATAAAAGAATTTTGTTTGGTTATTGGATTTGATATTTGATTCGATAACAAATTATCACCAACGGTGTTGATCTTGTTAAAGGTTACTGCTCCTCCCACTTGTGAGATGTAGACGATGAGGCGGTTTATGAAATCATATACTCAAACTCAACCCATCCAACTCAATGATTTTGAAAAAGGATAGACGGAAAGCAATCCACAATTTTAAGCTAGAGCATAAACGGAAGAGAACTCTCTCAAATTAAAGAATTTATATCATAGTAATTATAATCATTAGTTAATATACCCTTTTATAATCTTTCGAGACCTTAGCCTGTTATTCTTTCCAAAGCTTTCGTTAACTTATTGTTTTCAATGACAACTACTCAAGATATTGTTGGTTTAAAGTCAAAGTCATATTTCTTCTCAGTCTTCAAATTGTTTCATCAGCTTGTGAAACCTCAATTTTGACGGAAAATACTAATGCTTAAATACGAATGGTATTATAATTGCTGAACACATTTGATTATCGGAGTATATAATTTATTCAGTTGCATTATCTTTCGTAACAATCGGAACACATACACTTGTCCTTGTATGTTTTCTCTTCTTATGAAGGTGTGTTAATGTATATAGTTTTTGCTATTTCAACGATTCACCACCAGAGCTAACTCCGAATAACAGAGTATGCAAGAAATGAAATCTTTGTTTCCTCACTACAAGAATTACGCCAGGAAACGTCGAGTATTTTACGTCGTTTCCTGAACCGACTTTAAAAAAGAAAGCAGACTAATTTTGCGTCGATTGTGTAACTAACGTTATCACTGTAACAACCGACGTTATTATTTGGTCGTTAAACATAACGTCGTTTCTTAACAAGAGCATATGTTGTTAGAATGATCAACATATATGCATGTGACTCAAATTACATAAAACCCAAGATCTTCCAACATCTAGATTAATCACATAATAAATCATAAAGAAGGTTAGCGGAATACCTCTATTCATCATGATGGTGAAATCTTCTTGATCGGTTTTGCGAAGGAAAGACGAAAGCTAGATCATTAGTTAGGAGATAAGGTTTTATCTCCCCTTACCCATAAGATTTCTTTAAGTGTTGTGTTTCTCTTAACATCAAGCCAATGGAGGGGAAAAGAAAGAGAATTAAAGAAGAAGTTTATGTCTAAAAATACTTGGTACCAGATCCGGGTAGCTTGACCATCGGTGGAATGGTCTGATGGAGTTTGGTTCTCGCACTCTACTCCTAAATTTTCGTTTTTGGTTTGGTTGGCCATTAACAATTGTTTCGCAACAGGAGATAGAATTATAACATGGAGTACTAATGCCAATACAAGTTGTGTGTTTTGCAATGAACCGATGGAGACAAGAAATCATCTTTTCTTCTCATGCCACTACAAGAAAACAGACAATCTGTGACAGATTTTTGTGACAGTTTTTTTCGTCACAAATGATTGCGACGGAAGTGGGACGAAACTGTGACGGATTTGTGACGAAAATAAAAAAAACGTATCAAAATCGTCGCAAATTTGTGACGCAAAACTTCGGTCGAAAAAGCGTCACAAATTAGTGACGGAGTTGTGACTATTTTAATGAACGTCACACTTTTTGCGACGGATTAGCGACAGTAATAATTCTGTCACTCATTTGTGACACATTTGCTACTGATTAGCTACGCTCAGATGAATTTTTGTGTTTTAAATGTGTATTGAAGAACTTGTATTATATACAAACATAAATTATTCATGTGTGTACTAAAAATCTTACATCTAATTATTCATTTTTCTATTTCCAAAAAAAAATTATAATTTCCATATTAATCATGTTATATATACTATAAGTATTATTACTTTGTAATCTTTGTAAAAAAAATTGTTTTTGATAATTAGACATTTGAATTTAAAATTACTTAAATATAATCATTCAAACTAAAATCATAGAAAAATTAATTTAAACTCATACACTTACCAAATTTACATTTAAATGATAAACGTAATGTTTGGTATAAATAAAATATCTCGTGTAACATTCTCGAATTATTACGATAGCCAAGTGGTAAACATGCATAGTATAATTGTATGAGGTCTCGGGATCGATACTGCCCAGTTGCATATGGGCCTTTTTAAAAAAAACCGAGAAATTTGGTATAAATAAAATATCGTGGGTTAAATTTCTGATTTGTTACTATAGCCGAGTGGTAAGCATGCATGTTACAAGCGGTTGAGGTACCGGGATCGAGACTACCCAGTTGCATTATGGCATTTTTTTAAACCAATAAAAATAATTCGTCACAAAAGTGTCATAAAAGCGTCGCAAAAAGGTCAAAGATGAGTTTTGATGGGATGTTTTAGAGTATAGGGTTTCACGTAGCGTCACAAATTTGTGACACTTTTGCTACGAATTAGCTACGCCCAGTACCATTTTGGTGTTTAAAATATGAATTGAAGTACTAGGATATTACACATACATATATTACTAATCAGTGGATTAAGAATGTTACATATAATTATCAAATCTAATTATTTCCAAAAATTTTGGAATACTCATTCCAATCACATAAGTGTTATTGTAACATCCTTATATAATAACTTGTAAGTTTCTTTAAAAAGTAAATTTTTTTGTAAATGGACATTTGAAGTTCAAGTTACCTCAATATGATCATTCCCATGCCTCAAACTTGATAGAAAACTAATTATAAGGCCATAAACTTACCAATTTTCCATTATAATGTTTAGGGTTTAGGGTTTCAAACTTTGTATACACTGAGCGTCATAAAATCGTTACAAATTTGCGACGCTTTTGTGACACATTTGTGACACTTTTGAATTTTGGATTCCCACCAGAGTTTGGGTTTTAAATTAATTGGGCTCGAAATGAAATTTTGGGCCAAAAATTTTTCCCCCATATTTTATTTGTGACGCTTTAGCGACGGTTTTGCGACGCCGTCGTTTAATATATATCAAAATCAGATCCCCAAATCAGAAAACCCTAGTTTCGATCTCTCTCTCTCTCTTTCCTCGTGACCCATCGTTTTCTCTATCCATTCTCTCTGATTTCTTACAGAATCAGAGAAATCTTCCCGATTTCATCTCTGATTTCATCTCTTTTCATCTCTTCCATTCCCTTTCTCCATTTGTTTCATTCAAATTTCTCAAACCCATTTCGATTTCTCCTTTTCAAACCCTAAAACTGCAATTTCTTTTCGAATCAAAACATTTCTGCTCGATTACTCTCAAGATCTTCATGTCTTCCAAACCTAAAGGACATGCAAAGCCAAAACCGCCGGCGAAGTTCGTCGGAGCCGCTGGTAGAGGAAGCGGCGGTGCTGCGGGTAGAGGAATCGCCGGTCCTACCGGTAGAGGCGGAGCCGCTGTTAGAGGAAGAGGCACAACTGGAGGATCCATGGGTAGAGGAAGAGGCGAATCTATTCCCACTAGAGGAGCCGCAGTTAGAGGAAGAGGCTCCAGTGTTCCTACTCGAGGAGCCACGGTTACAGGAAGAGGCTCAAGTGTTTCTACTGGAGGAGCCGAAACTCTTCCTACTCGAGGAGCCACGGCTAATAGAGTAAGAACTCGAGGTGGCCTCGGAGCGGGGGCTAGAGGAAAGGGGAAAGAACATGCAGCTGATGCTTCCACACGTGCTGGTGTCGGTGAAGCTGACAAAGGAGTCGAACCATCTCCTATACCGGCTATATCTCCGGTGGCTCCTAGTGGAAACCCTAATGAGAAGCCTAGTTGAAACCCTAATCAGACGTCACCAGGGGGTGTTAGAGCTAGGTCTTCTTACTCTTCTAATCCCTCCTCTGAGAACACAACCTCTGTCAACAGAACACGGATACCGGCTCAGTTTCCTTCATCTTCCCAAAGACCTAGACTCCATTTGGCGATTCAAACTACGTCTCTGCCTCCTCCTCAGAACAGAGTTGATGAGCAATACGATGACCAATACGATTACCAGTACGAAGAAGACAACAACGACTTCCAGTTTCCTGACTTCCAGTTTCCTGAAGAAGAAGAAGAAGTCAATCAACAAAATCCAGAGGGCCTAGACTTCGAAGCTCTCCTCGATGAGCTTCTTCATCTTCCAGGCAGAGAGCAGCTCATGCGGTTGTCTGAGCATCCAAGCCCAGACTACGAGTCCATATGGTAATGTTTTCAATTTTTAATAATGCTTATTTGTTTATGTGTTTAGGTTATCTACTGCTTAGGCTATTTTCTTGCTGGTTAGTATGTGCTTAGGTTAATTATTGCTGGTTAGTATGTACTTATCTTCTGATTTTATTTTGCTTATGTACTTGAGGTTTGACCGCGACGACGGAGTACTGAGTCGAGTGATTCCTGGAATCATGAGGCATAACTTTAAGGGTCTGTGGTATAGCTGGAAGCGTACGCCGCATCATGTACGAGAGCTATGGTTCCGAACATTTGCGGTAAGAAAGCCAAAATTATTTCTTTGTACACTTCTGTAACTTGTTCAACAGATAACTAACATCTTCTTTCTCCTTTCTTCTGTAGCGGATGTACAACTGGGACCATGCGCTTACTCCATTGATCAGGGAGAATTTCTTCAGGGTAGTGAAGACTCGGCTCATAGGAATTGTTAGTCAAGCTAGGCACAGACCTGGACAACCCTATTGGATCGGCGATGATCTCTGGCCAGTAATGTGCACCTTTTGGAAGATTGATGAGGCCATCGAGAGGAGTACGACTGCTTCCAACTGCCGCAACTCCGACCGTGACGGTTTAGGAGTTGCAAAACACGTTTCGGGTCAGAAATCGTTCCTGCGGATTCAACAACAGATGGTAATAACTCTATAGTTTCTTTCGTATCAGTTAAGTCATTCTAAATTTGTGGAACAAACTTAACACTTCTATTTATATGTAGGAGCGAGAGTTAGGCCGACCAGTTTCATATGGCGAAGTCTTCAAGCGAACACACACCAAATCAGATGGGAGCTTTGTTGACAACAAAGCTCAAGCAGTTTGTGAGGCGTATGATAAGAAGATAGTTGAACATGTGGATGATGGAGATGGCCCATCTATTTCATCTGATGGTGGTTCTCAACGCTCTACTACACGGACTCTGACCCTCGATGAAAAAAAGCTATTTTTCTCAAGGTATTTTGAAAATCTCTTCTGCCTATGTTTGTTTCTACTTTGCTTTGTTCTTGCTTTCAGTTTCATCTTGCTTTCACTTTCAGCTGTGATTTGCGTATGGTTGTTCATCCAGATAATAATTATTTTCCTTTATTCTTTTCTTGTTTCAGTGTACTAAGACAAACGCCAAGGGCGAACCCTTTGGACTTGGCCAATTAAAAGGTGGTTCGGCCGCAAGAAAGAGGAAGAGGGACGATGGCTCTTCTTCATCTGACCTTGAAGGAATCAAGAGCGAACTTGTTGCTGCCAATAAAAAGATTGCTGAGCATGAACAACTTCAGGCTCGCTGTGATGCCAAGGTCAGCAGAATGGAAAAGTTCATCGAGTTCACGAGGAAATCCGATCCCCGCGTCGCAACACACTTTCAAGAAGAAGAAGAAGAAGCAGATGATCAACAACAGGATCCACTGACCCGTCTAGTCGACACAGCACTCGGCCTAGCCACTAGGCCAAGCTCGAGCAAGGCACCACCCAACGCAGAAGGTACCGCAGCACCCACATCAGGACCGTAAACGTGTAGGTGTTGTTTCGTTTGTTCTATAACTTGTGTATCGGATCCTTTCAACTCTAAACATTGTTGAAAGTGTTTTATGTTATTTTGTAATCTCATTACTCTTTTTGGCTTTTGTAAATTATGGTTTTAGTTTAATTTCTTTTACATTTCAAACATTTTGGTGTGTGTTTCAAAAATCAATTAAACATTTTAATTTTGTCACAAATTAGACACTTTTGTGACGAAATAAGAGCAAAAGAATTTATGAAATGGCGTCACAAATGCGTCGCAATTGTGACGAATTTTACCGTCACAATAGTGTGGCTAATTTATGACGGAATAAGAGAGTCACAATTTCGTAACAAATATATGATGCTTTTGTATCGTCACTAAACCGTCGCATATCTGTGACGCTTTAGGGTCGTCTCAAAAGCGTCGCAAATTTGTGACACTTTTTTATTCGTCTCCAAAAGCGTCACAAATTTGTGACGAATGTGCAGATTCGTCAGATTTGCGACGGTTTTTTAGCGACGCTTTTGTGACGCCATTGAGCGTCGCAACTTCTCTATTTTCTTGTAGTGTGCTCTTTCACGAAGCGAGTGTGGGAAGAGTTGATAAAAGGGATTTTGATGAATCATTTTACTCATGAATGGGAGGAGATTGTTATGTTGCTCACTGAGACGAGGCAAGATCATACGAAAACTTTTATCTTGAGATATGTCTTTCAAAATGTGGTTTATTCAGTTTGGAGAGAGCGAAATTCTCGAAGACATGGGGAGATTGCATCAACGACACATCAACTCGTCAAGATGATTGACAAGAATGTGAGGAATCAATTATATTTGAGGCGAAGAAACGGAGACATGCATGGCGGAGATGGTTTGATTGTTTGGATCTCTACAAGATAATATCAAAATAGTTTTCTTCTTTAAGTCCAAAACTAGTCGGAAAAAGTTGTAAAAGCGTTTATTTTTTCTTTTGAATATAATTTAACATTTCATTCAAAAAAAAAAAAAAAAAAAAAACATCAAGCCTTTAAGATGGAGTAAGGCATGTATTTACAGGTAGAGAGAGGACCTCTTCCTCATTAGGGTTTTAGATCAATCTCGACTGTCCATCAAAGTTGGATTAATCACAACCGTTCATCAAATTAGAGATGAAAGCATGTTTGACATTTGTCCTATGATGGATGACAAATGTACATTGATGGATGCCATGTGTCATCCTTTGATCGACATGTGTTGCCTGATGATCGACGTGTGTCGTCCTTTGATCGACATGTGTCGCTTCCTCGCCATTTGTCAAGAATTAGCTTATTGTCTTAATCATGCTTAATTAGGTTTAAAACTCCTAAATCACCAATTTCATTGGTCACCAAATATATTAGAGAAAAACACTATTCTGAGAGAAAATGGATGACTATAAGACCACATAATTGGAGACGGAAATATAATTTCCTTACATTCTCCCACTTGGTCGTTAGTATATCCAATAAAGTTTTCTTTCATGAATCATAAGGCCGGCATAATATGTTATATCTCTGATTTTATTTGGCCATCATTAGTGTATTCGCTAATCTAGTAATCAATGGGAGCAATGACGGTCACACATCATTTCGCAACATGATTCCTTCCATGTACTACTGCATTGACTACATTCATAGTTAGACCATAAGTATGAGTTATCTTAATGGTCCCTTTAATGTCTTTAAAGAAAGACACATTATGTTATCTTTAATCCAACAACAATCATGGGTGGACACATTGGAAATTGAATAGTTAAAGATGTAAAAGTCTTAAAATAGCTCAAAATAAATGTCAAATATAGGCTAATCATCAACGGACATTTCATTTAAGATCTATCCTCAAGACCCATACTTTCAGCATGCCTTTAATTGGTCTTTGGAGGTAATGTTTTCGTAAGTATGTATGAAACCTTAACATTAGTGATTATTTGTACGATGACAAACTTTATTCTTTTAACATCTTTGCTTTATCGGCATATATTCAAACTTAATGTCCATATACTTGGATCATTTATATATCATGTCTTGCATAAATATAGGATTGCAACTTTCATTTTCACATTAAAAGTCGAAAACTCAAGGTGTAACGCCCGCGAACCAAAATAGTGATATTTTGGTGTCGTGTCGAGCGATAAAGTGAGTGTCGATCGACACGACTAGTGGTGGCATCGTGTCGGTTGACACTGTGAGTGTGTCGCTCGACACAAGCAACTGCAGAAACCGTGTGGTTAAGTTTTAATCACGATTTTTTGGGCTCGATTTAGGGTTCTAACCCTAGGGATTCGTACTTAAACGTGTGAGTCTGGTCTTGGCCGCATTTTTAGAAAGGAGAAGTCAGAAAATCGAGTGTTCATAAGAGTGATTTGAGAGATTCTTGTGTTCTTGGGTTAGAAGTTCATAGGAAAAGGTTTGTGGTGCGGTTTTGGAGGTGTTAGAGTCGTTCCTCGTCGTGTATTGGGGTTGTTGTTCGGACCACGAAGGTTCCGTTGCTTACCATCATCCCATCAACCCATCAAGTTCGAACATAAAAAGACAGTTCGAACAAGTATCGCCCATCAAGTGCTTACCACATAGCACTCAACGGGCTAGGGGGTAACTGTTGGAGCTGGATTTAGCACCTAAATCCATCCCATAAAAGCCCATGTCAAATCAGTACAAAGTTTGGGCCTAAATCCGTATTTTAGGCCCAAAAGGGTAAAAACCCAAAACGCAATAAAGTACAACTAAAGAGCTGAAATCGCCAGGTCCTTCAGATGAACACGGAGCTGAATAAGGAGCTAAATATCAACTCCGCTAGCTCAGCGCGGGGCTGAATGTTTCAGCCGCGCAGAACAAGTCAAAGCTTATCCAAAGTGGTTTGTTAGCTCCTAAATAGGTGGAACCACGTCCTAGATTTGTGGGACTGTTACTAAATATGAGGAACCACTCCTAAGTGCGTGGAACCGCTCTTGGAAGCCTATATATACGAAGGTTCATCCGAATGTTCAAGGGTTCCTCTTTTCACCATTCTCCAGCTAGCTTTCGGCTAGGAAAACACCATAAACACTAAGTATGAAGTATGTAATGGCTTGATCCCTTAACTAAGTACGTAGGCAGCTCCTCCCAAGCCAGCCAATTCTCATTAAATATCTCTTTTCGTATATTAGATTCTTATCAATATAAATTAAGGGTGGGCAAATAATCTGAAACCGAAAAATGAAACCAAACCCGACCCGGATATACCCGAACCAAACCGAACCCGATTTTAAAAAATACCCGAATGGTTTCTAAATATCTAAAACCAAAAAAACTCGAAACCGAACCGAAAACCAAGCATGTACCCGAAACATCAGAAACATATAATAAACATACATATATTTAGATATAAGATTGGATATATTCATATAGTTTAGATAATGTTTTTAGTTTTTTTGTCAATTTGGTAACTATAGCTATATTTGGTTAAAAATAATCAATTTAATTAGTTTTATTATTTGAAATTTTAATTTGTTATTATTATTTCGGATAACTAAAGTTAAAAATAATTAAATTTAGTCTAATTCTGAAAAAAAATTACGTAATTTTGACTATTTTGGGTAAGCGAAACCGAATCCGAAACCAATAATAACCGACAATAACCGAACCAAAACCGAACCGATATTTTAAATTACCCAAATAGGTTTTATATTCCTAAAACCTAAAATCCAATAACCAAATTAACCGAACTAAAACCTGAATGGTTACCCGAACGCCCACGCCTAATATAAATCTAGTTTTGTCTTGATCATCTTGATATGATTAGGTTTATAGACATTTCTTAGGAGTATAGTTCCATCCCCGAATTCTCACATAAATCTTAAATGCGAAATTCAGCTTCAAAGCCCTTTTTATTGAAAAATATGTATTTTTCTAATAATTTTTTTTTTAAATTGCTAAAAGATTAGAAAAAAACTTAGTTTTTATATTAAGAAGGCCAAAGAAAAAAAAATTTGCCCATGGGCCCCCAATAGTGTTGAACCGGAGCTATTTATACAGAGCCACTCAAACTTTAATTTAGCATTTTTTGGGCATGGCAATGCAAGCACAATACTCCTTGGTTTCTTACTAGCAACAGCTACAGATTTTTCCAAGGAAACATCGCTTGACGGACTCTCTGCTTCGCGGAAACCTCTGAATTTCTCACTTCTTGTCCACATAAGTGGGATAGAGGCAAACCAAATGTAACCAGATTCTGCATGTGAGGCTCTGATTCAAAGCTTCTAATGAGCTTCAAACGATCATATACTGGTACGAGCAGCGGTATATCTGCCTGGTACTGATCTCCAACTTGCGGAAGTAGCTCAGGCTCTCCATTAATTCCATGTAGATATGCAGAATTCAGTTCCTTAGAGGATTCATCGACATAACCTTCCATGTCATCTGATTGAATTGGCTCCATCTGACCGAATCAACAATCACAAAAAACGGAAGCTTGTTTAAATGTTTCTGAGCCATACACAATGACAAGCAAAAATCTCCATCCATCCAAAGCAAGACCCCAAATACTCTAAAAACCCTAACATTGAAAGAGAATGCAGATAAATTACAAGTCTTGAGACACGAAGAACGAGTCCAGAGTCCCATACAAACCAACATTGAAAGAAACGATTTCGAAACCAGGCACCTTAAGGGTAGAAACAAACAGACAGACCCAATTCATGACCACTAAATACACAGGAAATCAAACTAGGAAACAAAAGGAACTCTTTTTTAACGCAGCTACATTCATACACAAAAGGAAGCAAATGGAGAAAAGAGGGGACTTGGTTTGCGAACCTTCATGGAAGAAGAAGAAGAAGAAGAAGAAGTCGAACGGTAACATGAAAAAAGACAACGTCGAGCAACAAAATCAAAAACCAAAACCAAACCCAAACCCAAAAAGTTTTAGTTTTGAATCTAGAGATGTCAACTTCGGTTCTGATTTGTATAACCCAAAGAGCTAACGATACGAACAACAAAGAAAAAGTATGTATGTATTTATATATTTATTTTATTTATGTAAAGAAAAAAAAAAGACAAGTCGCGTTAAAAGACAGAGACGAAGAAGAAGACATGGTCGAAAAGAGGAAAGAGGTTTCAGATTTACCTCGAAGAAACTCGGCTTTGCATCAACCCAAGAAGACGACCAAACTTACGAATTCTCTCTCAAACTTTGTGAATAAGAAGAGAACGAAACGACCAAAAAATGAAAGATTAGGAAATAAAAATGCATGAATTCATCTGTCGATATAAATATGTGTTTTTGCATATGATGGATCTTATGAGAGCGTGAGACCACGCGTTCTTCTTCTACTCTACTAGTTAGTTGGGTCTCTCATTAATGGGCCTAAAATACCTGATTACTTTTCTTCTTCTTTTTACCCGTTTCCGTAATTACAATCTTTCTTTTTTAACTTCCGTGGCAAGTGAACTTTATAACGGTGAAGAAAAATCCGAATTACTTTTCTTCTATTGTAGTTGTTTTAAATTTTTTACTGTCGTAAACGGTGAAGAAAAATCCGAATTACGGTCCATTTAATAAAATAAATTTTATGTATTTTTTCTTAAGCTATTTATATGTGAAAAAAGAAAGTTAGTTGTAGAATAAAACTTGACAAATACCAATAAATGTTTGGTCCAAGAAATGATTTAACGCATGAAGATTTATGTGTAAGAGCATGAAGATTTATACATTTAGCATGGATGTTTCTTTTATTTTCATGTTCTGGTCTTTTTTATTTAGAAAAAAATAACGAAATTGAAAACTAAAATAATGGAAATTGCACATTCTGTCAATGTACTATCGAAACGCAAAATCATCTTAATTTCGAGTGTCGATTTTCCAATAAGATATGGAGTAGCTTGGTTCGAAGTCTTTTATACAACTGATTAGGAATGTCTCACAGAGCTTTTGGTGGATGATTCACTAGACAAAACCGTGCAGTTTTTGATGTGATACGCATTTCAAACCACAATTCACACAATTTGGAGAGAACGTAATAACCGACGACATGGAGAAATCCCTCTCACGGTTACGCATCTAATCAAGTTCATCGACAAGCAAATTCGCAATCGATTATCTACTATGCGACGTATGGGAGATCGCCGGTTCGAAGGCGGAATGGAAACATGGTTTGCTTCACGATGATATTTCTATCTCAATTGTAAACGCATGCACTTGTTGTAAAAACCTTTTTTGTTTGAATAAATTTAACATACAATTCAAAGAAACTAAAATAATGGAAAACGAATAATTTGTAGAACATGCTTTATTTTTTAAATATTCGTACTGTTTCATTCATTTTTCTTCTATCAAAGCGTGATATCAATAATAATATAAGAAAAAAATACTAGTATCTATATAAGTCTAAGAACTCCGTACAAGCTTTTTGTAATAATTTTCTTTTCAACGACTAGTCAAAGTGAGAACCTCTTGACTTGATCAGCAAGTTTTTTTATAAGGTAATGAAATCTTAGTTAGATGCATTCTCGAGAAACGCTTCTCGTCTTGACCAAGTAGAATTGATCAGCTAAAAGAGATGTCATAATATGGCAAGTAAATATGCTCATTGTAAGCCCATTACAATCCTCAAGGTCACAAAACGTCGAATACTGTTCAAAAGCCCATTATCATCCCTATCGTATATAGGAAATGAAACCAAAGTTGAGCCGAATTGCCCTATAATCCTTGTTCCCCAATGTCATTACGTTTTTTTATGTACATAATTAGAATCCCAACATTTTGGCGAAAAACTACTCTTGGAAACAATCGTTTGTTTCGATGAATGAAATGTATCCGAAATATATTTCTAATAATTTTATGGTAAAAACTCAAAGGTTATCTCAATCGGAGAGCCTTTACCAAAAAAAATATATATAATGTGCCCAAAACGTAAATGAGTCTCCAATTAAGCCTAGAAACATAAATTTAAATATTGAGAGAGAGAGAGAGAGAAACCACAATTACATAATAAATATGGCATAAGTGGTGAATTGTTTGGTTGAGTCAACTTAAATTACATAATTAAACCACAATAAACCAAAATAAACAAAAAAAACAAGTTGAAGAAGGACGTGACTGATGAACCGAGGCCCATTAGAAGTCAAAGGCCACAGTAGAAGTAAAAGCCCAAATTGAATAAGTGATTGGATGGTAATGAGTCAGGTATATATACAATAACATTTCAACAAATCTTATCAATTGAATCCGTGATAAATATTTATATATAGATCATTATAAACTGATATAATCTTTCAACATAAAAGAAAATGTGGGTACTATTGTGTAGAAAACCAAATCCTTTTACTGATATAATCTTTCAACATAAAATTCACTGAAATTGGGAACGTATATTGATAAGGCCACTATACTTAGTATTTTGTTTTGTTTTTAATCTCTTTCTCCTCTAAACCAAACAAGGATAATATAATATAATACTCAATAGAAAAGATAATGGATCTTCAGACGAAACCCGTGCCACGGAGGGTCCTCATGGTGATGGCATCTCTTCTGGCACGAGCCGCCTCATCCCTTTTGGCTTTCTCCAGAGCTTTCTTCTCCTTTTTATCCTCCAGCTTCTTCAAGTCATGGAACATAGCGGCTGGGTCCACCATGAAGGACACAGCAAGACAACCTTCCTCAGGTGGAAACAGAGAGTTGAGTGCCCTCAACATCACCACCTTGCCAATCAGTTTCTTCTGCTCAACCTACACAGAGAGAAATTAAAAATCAATAGTAAATCAACAAATTAGAGGAAATCTAATAAAAACAACAAATTAGAGAAAACCTAGATCTGAAAATCAAAAATAAAACAACAAATTAAAGAAAGGCAAAGAGAGGTACCGGAAGGAAAATAGATTGGCCTCCATATTAACACATGATTTGAAGTACTGCTTCTCAACCATGGAGATGTACCTACAAAGAAATTCAGTAAATAGAAATCAGAAGAAGAAGAAGAAGAAAGAAGAATACTCTTCTGGAAAAGCAGAAGATCTTGCACGAAAAAACACTATGAATTCCTCTCTTTTGTATTTGGAATGTCCAAATTCATGGATGAAGGAATTCACAGAGCTAGTAAGAGCTAAACGAGACATTGCTAACTAGACAATTGAAAATTTTTGTTATCAGAAAAGGTGAATTAGAGGAGAGAACAGTTACTGGTATTTATAGTGTTAGCAAATTAGGGTTTTATTTTTGGGGGTTAAAAAGTTTCGTAAACAAAAAATATAGATATTTTGGGATTTAAATTTCAAAACTCAAAACAACCGGGAAATTTTTGGGATTTAAATTTCAAAACTCAAAACAACCGGGAAATTTTTGAGATTTGATTTCCCAAACGAAAACATAGGCGGCAAAACGAAAGTTGTAGAAGAATCTAGAAACATACCTGAATATTTGAGGCCTTGGCCTTGAGAATTTGGGATTGAGGGCCCAGAAGATAAGAGATGGATCTCTAACCGGATCCGCTGGTTGGGATTAAGTGAACCGGTTCGGTCTTCAATAGACCGATTCTGAGGACCATTTTATCAGGAAAGACCAATCCGGCGAGACAAACACCGTTCCGTCCGACCGGAAAAGAGATCTCACCTCAGGAACGCAATCGAGACGATCTGATGCATCAAAATATATGTGGATTATCTGCTGTTGATAAAGAAAGGAGCAACCTTTATAAGGTACTGGAGGATTTCAATAAAGGCCCAACCTTTAAAGAAGAAGATGAGAAACGACATGTTTAAGAATTTCCTCAGAGAATGAAATAAATGGTTGATTTTTATGAGTGAAGTTTGGAATTTGGAAGAAAGATCCATCGGAGGAGATAATTGTGACGGTTTCTAGGATGACAAATGAAACAGAATCAACGGTGTATCGGAAAAGAGAAATGGAATTGAGACGGTGTATCGGCAAAAATTTTCTAGTTGAGAGGAAACAAGAAAGAGGAAACAAGAAAGAGGAAGTGTGCGGCTCATTAGGTTAAAGAGGGAGCTTTTATATCCGTCTTATCAGATTCCCTTGGTTATATGGGCTTATGATGGGCCTTCACGTCAACTTGCACTCTGTGGATCCCACCACATTACCGAATCACTTCTTTTCTCTTTTTCTTTCCATCTTTAATTTAATGTTGATTTTTTATATTACTCTATGAATTATCTAGTTGGAATCGTCATAGAGAATATCGACCGACGACACGTGAATAGCCTAGAAAGAAAAAAGATTTGTGCAAAGAAAATAATGATTTTTATAATTCTGAATGAATTATTATAATCGTCTCTCTCCCTTAAATCACTAGATATTGTCAAAAAAAAATATATATCGACCGACGACGACTCGTCAACTTCGAGGCTAGGTAAGAAAATAATGATTTCAATGTTGTTCTATTTATGTGATTGGTTGGCTCAATAAACAATACTTGTAGCTAGTAATTACATATATTATGATGGAGTTCAAAAGTTTAAGAGGACTCCCACCTGTGATATATTAGCAGTATTAGAGCATGTTTACCCCACTGATCCGATTGATACTCTATCAGGGGGTGTCGTGACACAATTTGGTTGGTTTGTATTTTTTTTTTTTATATACGATTAGAAATTGGTCGAGTGATTTTACGTTTTTACGGATAATAATATTATATTTTTCTAATCTTATGTTTTTTTATATATACTAGGTGAAACGACTCGCATATATACTGATTTATAATTCAAAAATTTATTATACAGAGTATTTTTATAACTCGTAGAAAGTAAAAAATAAAAAAAGTAAAAAACAAATATAAATTACTCATGAAAGTAAACAAAATAAAATCAAAAACGTTGATATCAAATAAATTTTAAATTTATTTTTTTATCTTGATTTTTCCTATTTATAGAACTACTCATATATCTATTTTCCCAAAATTTTAACGAATTGAATCTAATATTTTTATTGCAAATTAAAACTAAAAATTTTAATAAATTTTTTTTATGAGATCGACACTATTCTCACTATTGGAGACAGATTTATTAACCGTATCATAATGAATCTCAAATAATAAACAAATATTAAAATTTATACTAAAATAATACTAATAATACCCAAATAGTATCATGGTCTAAGTAACCACGGTATATTACTCTTTTACTCATTCCGCAAATTTTGATTTCGATCACTTGTTGTATGTATGCAAACTATACGTTGATTATTATTACAATCTAAATATACTAGTGGAAAGATAATAATGAGCTATTTATTATTCGTGATGATTACTTTTATTACAAAATGTGAGTGGAAAATACTATTACTCTATGGTCACTATTAAGCTAAAACTCCATGATGGTATCAAAGAAAAAAATATCTTTTAAACAAATGAAATAAAAAATGCTTACTTGATTTGGTATTTTTTACTAATCTCTATAGTTTATTATGACGACAAAAAAAATATATATATATTTTTAACATGGATAATGACAAATAGTTCCAGATTCAAATACTTGGACTCCTATCTAGTCCACATTCAAATACCAAAATGATCAAATCACACATATGTTTTGTAATCAAAATGATCCTTGCGTTATTAATGAAATCATACCAGTTAGTTGGGGATCAAAACATTTAAAACTAGTTTCCACACTGATACAACAATTTTTTTTATGTCATATGTTTCGATAAAGGTAGTAGGAATAAAATTCTAAAACTACAAAACTGACCAAGTCAGTCAATACATGTTCAAGATCAATACAGCAAGCATCAATCTAGAAAAACATGGACAAAACCAAAGGCTCAAAACAACTGAGCAACCATTAGCAACCAGAAGAAGAAAAGGCTTTTTCACTCAAAAACAAAATCATGTAACCACAAAGGAGCCCTTGTGGCCACATAAGACTGAGAAAAGTGATCCCGAGTCGCGATTTGTGCAATGAGAAAGACTCCTCTATTTGTTCTTCTTGAGACAAACTCCAAGTCCCAATTCAAAAAATTCCTAAGAACCTCTAACATAGAATTCGATTGAAAACCGAAGGAAGGTCAAGCCTTTGGTCTCATAATCACTCCCACTAGCAAAGCACTTCAATAACAGACACTACTTTGTCAAGTTTGTGCTCTTTAATACTACTAACCGCCCATATGAGAGTAATCAAATTTGCTTCCTCCAAACTGTCAGCACCATTAAAACATCTTCTACTGTGAAATATAGTTTCTCCATCTGTATCTCTTAGAACCCATGACGCACAAACTGACCTTTTATTCTTGTCCCAAGACATGCCGATATTACACTTCACCCATGACACATGAGGAGGTTTCCAAACATGATTCACAAAAGACTTTGAACCCTCATTGCTCAATGCTCACTTCGTCTTGTTTATCGACTTGTCTGGCCATAAACCATTTGAACACCTCTTCATGAATCTTTTTGCATGTTTCATCAGCCAAAAACAGAACTCCTTCAAAGAGAAATTTGTTCCTATTTTTCCACAGAAACCATACAATCCAAGGGAAAGATCTTCTTGTTTCAATAGGCACATTTTGTCTTCTCAATCCTTTAAGGAGATACTGAAAATTAACAAAGATTGATGACTGATGGGAACCACCTGGGGGATGTGGATAATTAGATAATGCCCACATCTGTCTAGCCAAAGAGCATGCAAACAGGACGTGATTCACTGATTCACCATCTAACCCACAAAACTGACACCTCATATCAGTCACTAAACCTCTTTATCTCAACCTGTCAACTACTGGCAAAGCTTCCCATAGATATTTCCATAAAAATGTCTTGATTTTTGGAGCAGTAAGCAAAGACCAAATCTAATCCTTTAGACCATTTATGGAAGGCTGAACCTCTGCCTCAAAAATCAACTCCTTCTTAGATTCCTTGAAAGCTAACCAATACCCTGACTTAATAGAGAAATCACCACTTTTATTAAATTTCCAAATCCAAAAATCCTCCTTTGAAACCACCGGCTTATTCCTCATGATAATCTTGGCTTCCTCTGGGTATAAATTCTCATAAATTTTAACAGGGTCCCAAGTCTTAGTTCTAAAATCAATGAGGTCAGCCACTTTGAGATCAATGTTAATGATCATATTCTTGATAAGGGGCGGTCTCATCCCATCTATTTGAAGCCACAGATCTATTTAAGAGGATATGAAATTTGCGAAGGGGAATTAGTACGTTTTCCCATAATATCCGATACTGACCCGATACACCTTTTTGTTTCGGTTCGGTTTTTTGGTTATGGGTTTTTTTTCCACCATGATCAAAATCGGCCCAAAAGTGATCCATTTGAAAACATGGGCTAAATGTAGAAAAATTTTAAGAATCGCGGGGGCGGGAAATGAAAATTTCACGAGTAGCCTGAAATGTGCCAAAATGACAAGTCAGCAGTCCTAGCCACATAATGTAACCAATCAGATCCATCACACGTGTGATAGTTTTCCTTCTTTTCAAGATTCCTTTTAAACCGTCGATATAAAGCAGATCCAACGAAACATCGATCTGCGTCAATCGATCTCAACCAATCAAATCAATTCTTTGGTTGCTCTTACTGCATACCAAATGTCAGTGGGATTACTGCATACAAGTATATTTTTACTGCATACAGTCGCTACTATTATTACACTAACCAAAATGTATTGGTGTCAAAAGGTTATATCCTACGTTTGAGTCTTATTAAAAGAGAATTATTTTTTAACGTTAGTTTTTCTAATAATTTCAAAATAGTATATTGCCTTCAAATTTAAATGAGATCAGTAATGTTTTTGATAAGTTCTTAAGAGGTATATAGCAACAAGAATATTGGACTGGTATTTAGTCCACATTCAAATATTATTAACAGAGTCCACAATAAGCTCGGCCTAAGAAAGTTCATCTAACTAATGAGATGAGTGATTTGAGGTACATATGATATCATGACATTAACAAACTAAGCAATATGCTTCTAGCAAAACTATATGGTTAATCGATGTTTGAAATTTGCAAAGGATGCCGCAGGTGTTAGAGTGAGTGACATGAACTATTAAATGAATGAGTACAGAGTTAGTAATGAGTACATTGAGAGAATTGAATAGCATTATTCACAAAGCTTAAGTAACCGAAGAAGCTTTTCAAAATGATTCAAAAAACTTAAGTTCACTATTTGTTACCAATGAAATCATACCAATTAAGTTAGGGATCAAAACATTTAAAACTAATTTCCACACTGATACAACAATTAGTTAGAGAAAATTTTGGAATTATAATTCAGAATTGGAAAAGGGTTAATACTAAAAATTTTTATCATCTTTAAAACAAAACAAAACAAAAGGGGTATAAAATATATGTATTAAGAAGATGAGGGGTTCGAAAGGAATTTCTGTACGTGGTGGGTCCTCCTTATGGAGTGTGCATGATTCAAATTTTAAACTGGTTAACTCTTTTTACTTCCAGATGTTGACACTTGTCTTTCCTACCCTAACAACTTGACACCTGTCTATCCTATCCTAACAACTTCTCCAACACGATTATATCTCTTTACATCTCGTGCCGTTTATTCTTTTAGCATCACCAAGCATGCCGTTTTTATCATCTTAAAACGACATATGTTAATTGGTTGTTGTTAGGGTTGGGTAATCGAGTATATGGATTGGTTTCGAATCGGTTCTATTCGGTTACGACTATTTTGGATATTAATGATTTATATCTATATAAAAATCGTTAGAGTTTCGGATCGGTTCTAATCAGTTTCGAATCGGTTTTGGATATCCAAACATTCAGAGTGAAGTTTGAATCAAACATTTTAACCCGATTAACTACTATATAAATTTTTACGGAAGCAGTTTAAAGTAACACAAGATTCAATAGTTTCCTATATAAAGTAATACAAGATGAACAAAACTTAAGAGTTTGAACATGTTATCCAAAACGACAAAGATATGATTCAAAAACAAGTTATGAAACATCAAAGTTTTAAAATAGTAGATAAAAAAATATGTTTAAAGTTCAAACTTCAAAATGCAACTAGTTTTAAAACAGCAGTTCAAATTCAAAATTCAAAATACGAAAATAATAGGAAATGGTACAAAAATAATAATAAATGATACGGATATTGTAAAATGTAATCCAAACTATCTATACATATCTATGAATTAATTTATATTTCGAATATTTCGGATATCGTTCGGTTTTTGGTTCGGTATCGGTTTGATTCCGGTTTTTTTTGTTCTAAACATATAGCACCCATCATATATTCTTAACAATTCGGTCCAGATTCAATTTGGATAATTTTGGGTCGGTTCCGGTTTAGATATTTCGGTTACGTTTATTTTTCCCAGCCTTAGTTGTTGTATATGTAAATTGATCAGACACACACCAAACAAAAAAAAGAGTTAGAAAAATGGGAGTGTAATCATTAAAATTATTGATATTAAACAAAACTTCAATTTATCATCTAACGTTGACTCGATTAAAATTAAAATATGTATTAAACTAACTTATATATATATAAACAAAGATAATTAAAATTATATATATATATATATATATATATATGAAAGAAATTTAAAATTAGTGTATAATTCTAGTACTTACTATTATTATTGGATTGTGTTATAAATCATAGTGGATTGTCATAACTAGTTCTGGTCCGTTTACGGCCCATTAACACTTAGTCTTTAGGCCGGTTTAATGAATCCTAGTTGAATTAGGATTTTCCTTTTATGTACTTTCCTTTTCCCATTAGGAAAATGAATTTTCCTTTTCTCTCTTGTAATAATCCTATATAAAGGATCTTATGATTAATGAATAAACACAATCTTCCCTATTCGTTCTCTTGATTCACAACACGTTATCAGCACGAGTTGCTCCCTAAACCCTAAAAACACAAAAAACGCGATTACTGTTCATCGTTACTATTCATCGTACTGTTCATCGCGTACTGTTCATCGCGCACTATTCATCGCGCACTGTTCATCGACGATTACTGTTCATCGACGATTACTGTTCATCCGGCGTTACTGTTCAAATCATAGTTCATACAGCCTTTAAGGTTACGGCGAACTAGAAGAAAGTTCATACAGCCTATCAACGGTTACGGCGAACTAGAAGACTCACGGAGGTTAAGGTAAACAATAAGAAACCCTAATCTAAAGAACCTAGATTCATGATAATCTTAGAAACCCTAATCTAAATCATGCTTGTTATTGTTATTGCTTGCTTGATTGTGTTTATTGATTCATGATTCGTAATCACTTGAAACCCTAACTTGAAACCCTAACCTAATTCAATTAAAATCCAAACCGATTGCATGATCTGTACCCGTGTCGATCGACGCTAGTTTTATGTCGATCGACACGTAAACTTCTGCCTGAATTTGTTGTTTGAATTAAACTGTGTCGATCGACACAAATCACCCGTCGATCGACAGTAAACACTCTGTCCAAATTTGGTTGCATATTTATTTGAACTCGTTTGTTTGTTTGCTTGTTTGGATTGATTCGTTGATTGATAAACATGAAACTGAAACTGATTGCATCATATAGACATAACATGCTTGATTAAAATCCGGTCATATCATCATACGGTTTAGAATTTGAATACTAGGCTTGCATCATGAGCATATAAAAACATTATGTTAGGTTGTTAAACATAAAAATCTGGTTTCATAAGCATCATGCATCCGTACCCGTTTATATAAGCACCCATGACCTATTTTGCATCATATGCATAAACTTTAAAATCTTATAGTTCTTAGAGAATAGGATGAATGTTTTCAGATGTCGAAAATCAACAATTTGGATTATGCTGCCCTCAATCTCTCTGGAGACAATTACTTACAGTGGGCGTTGGATACTAAGATAAATCTAAAGTCTAAAGGACTTGGCGAATGTATCATTGAGGATAATAATGAGAATGAAAGGAATCGATACAGAACGATATCGATCATTCGTCATCATCTTGTTGAGGGTCTCAAGGATCAATACCTAACCATTGAGAACCCTTTGGACCTTTGGAAAGAATTAAAGATAAGATATGACCACCATAGAACGGTGTTGTTACCAAAGGCCAATTATGATTGGAGGAATCTCAGGTTCCAGGACTTCAAGTCCGTGGAAGAATATAACTCGGCTATGTTCAGAATAGTTTCTCAATTGAGACTATGTGGTGAGAAGGTAACTGAGAAAGACATGTTGGAAAAGACCTTCTCCACCTTTCACACTAATAACGTGTTGCTTCAACAGCAATACCGTGAAAGAGGTTTTGAGACATACTCAAAGCTTATAGCATGTCTATTACTAGCCGAGGAGAATAATACACTGCTAATGAGAAACAGTGAGATGAGACCTCCTGGATCAGCCCCACTTCCTGAAGCGAATGCGGCCACAGATGAAAAGAAAGAAATTAACCACGTCCAAAGTGATTATAGACATCGTGGTCGTGGACGTGGGGGTAGATGGCAAGGACGTGGCCGTGGCCATTTTAATCCATACGGCCGAGGTCAGGGCCGAGGCCACGGATTCCATAACGATCATTCTAACCGCGGGCGAGGACGAGGACGCGGATACCGAACTGACTATGATCGTAATAACCGTGGTATTACTTCTCAACCACGAGAATCAAACCCAAAATCAGTTTGCCATCGATGTGGAATGAGTAATCATTGGGCTAAGACATGTAGGACTCCCAAGCATCTGGTTGAACTCTATCAAGAGAGCCTTAAAGGGAAGAATCCAGAAACTCATATGATCCAGCATGATAATGAAGGAGATTTCGATCATGAGCAAGATGACTTGATGAATTTTGAAACCTCAGATATACTTAAGTGATTGATTTTGATTTTCTGTTTTGGTGTTTTGTGTTTTGCTTGTTTTACGTTTTACACTTTATACTTTGGTTTTGTGTTATTGCTTTCTATTAAACTTTATGGAATGAAAGAGTGTTATTTAAAAGTATCTATTGTTATCTCTTTTGAAGTATGAACGATATGGATGTGTTCATTGTGGATAGTGGATCAAGCCACTCGATATTAAGAGATAAGAGATACTTTATTGATCTTACACTTAAAAAGGCAAATGTAACCACAATTGCGGGTATAGCAAATTTAATTGAAGGCCACGGTCAAGCCCATATTTTATTACCTAAGGGCACGCATCTAGAAATTTCTAATGCGTTATATTCACCTAGTTCAAAGAGAAGTCTATTGAGCTTTAAAGACATTCGAATGAATGGTCTTCATGTTGAAACTAAGGACGAGAATAACAAAGAATTCCTTCAAATCTTTGAAACCGTCCATGGCTATAAGAAAGTCCTAGAGACTATACCTGCCATTTCTGTGGGCCTTTATTGTGCTAAGATCGGAATGATAGAAGCAAATGCTATGGTAAACAAAGAGTTTACTGAGAATTTCACTTTTTGGCATAACCGGCTTGGCCATCCCGGTGCTAACATGATGCGAAAGATATTAGCAAGTACTAATGGGCACACCTTGAAAGAAAGGAGAGTTATCCCAAAGAATCTCACGTGTGAAGCATGTTCACTAGGGAAACTCATTACTAGGCCATCACCAATCAAAGTAACTAAGGAAACGATAAATTTTCTGGAAAGAATTCAAGGAGACATATGCAGACCAATACACCCACCTTGTGGGACGTTTAGATATTTTATGGTCCTTATTGATGCATCCACGAGATGGTCACATGTCTGCCTATTATCAACTAGAAATGTGGCATTTGCAAGATTGCTTGCCCAGCTCATACGTTTAAGAGCACACTTTCCAGATTTTCCTTTAAAGACTATACGTCTTGACAATGCTGGTGAATTTACGTCCCAAGCGTTTAACGATTATTGTATGTCCATGGGGGTAAGTGTTGAATATTCTGTGGCACATGTACATACACAAAACGGTTTGGCTGAATCGTTTATTAAACGCATACAGTTGATTGCTAGACCGTTGCTAATGAGATCAAAACTCCCGGTCTCAGCTTGGGGACATGCAGTTTTACATGCAGCAGAGCTAATTCGTATCAGGCCATCTAGTGAACATAAATATTCCCCATCACAGTTAATAACGGGTCAAGAGCCAGACATATCCCATCTTAAAACATTCGGATGTTCCGTTTATGTGCCTATTGCACCACCACAGAGAACAAAGATGGGACCTCAAAGGAGGATGGGGATATATGTTGGATATGATTCTCCTACTATCATTAAGTACCTTGAGCCAACCACGGGTGATTTGTTTAAGGCCAGGTACGCAGATTGTCATTTTGACGAATCTGTCTATCCAACATTAGGAGGAGATAACAGACTGGTAAAGGAAATTATATGGAATCAAACGTCCTTAAAATGGCAAGATCCTCGGACTCAAGAATGTGAATTAGAAGTCCAAAAGATTATACATTTACAAAAGCTAGCTAATCAATTGCCAGATTCCTTTGCTGACCCGAAAAGAGTAACTAAGTCTTACATACCAGCTGTTAATGCACCGATTAGAATTGATGTTCAAGAGGGACACAATCAAGTTGCTACAGAATCTAAACCACACTCAAAACGTGGCCGGCCAATAGGTTCCAAAGATAAGAATCCTCGGAAAAGAAAGAAAGGTGCTGAAATCGTGGTTGAGGAATCTGATGGAACCCCAGACATAACTGAACCGATAGTTCCAAGCAATGAGACTCGGGACGCCGAGTTTCATGGTTCTGACGTTCCTGAAAATAATGAGATCTCAATGAATTATGTTATGTCTGGAATACAATGGAATAGAAAGTGTGTGGAAATCGATGATATATTTGCTTTTAAGGTAGCACTTGAACTTATGGAGGATCTAGAACCCACGTCGATATATGAGTGCACTCAGAGTGAAAATTGGACTAAATGGAAAGAAGCTATAAACGTGGAGTTGAATTCTTTAAGGAAAATGGATGTCTTTGGTCCAATAATTCGGACACCCTATGAGATTAAACCAGTTGGACATAAATGGGTCTTTGTGAGGAAAAGAAATGAACATGGTGAAATCGTGAGATATAAAGCACGGCTTGTTGCACAAGGATTCTCACAGAGACCAGGAATAGATTATGAGGAGACATACTCCCCTGTGGTGGATGCTACAACTTTTAGATTTTTGATAAGTCTGGCTATAAGAGAAAAGTTGGATATGCGGTTAATGGACGTTGTAACTGCATACTTATATGGTCCACTGGATAATGAGATTTATATGAGATTACCAGAGGGTATTGAGCTCAAAGATAAGAAAGGTTCTCGAGAACAACACTGCATAAGGCTGAACAAATCCCTTTATGGACTGAAGCAAAGTGGGCGTATGTGGTACAATAGATTGAGTGAGTACTTAGTCAAAGAAGGCTATAAGAATGATCCCATCAGTCCATGTATTTTTATAAAAAAGTTTGCAAACAAAGGGTTTGTTATCATAGCAGTTTACGTGGATGATTTGAACATCCTTGGAACCCCTGGTGAAATCGTCCAAACAGTTGAATGCCTCAAGAAAGAATTTGAGATGAAAGACCTAGGCAAAACTAAGTTCTGTTTGGGATTGCAACTTGAGTACATAAATGATGGAATCCTTGTGCATCAAATGGCATATACTGAAAAGGTACTCAAGCGTTTTAATATGGATCAATGTCACCCATTATCCAGCCCAATGGTGGTGAGATCTCTTGATCTAGAAAAGGATCTGTTTGGTCCTAAGAGAGACTCTGAAGAAGTCCTTGGTCCCGAAGTGCCATATCTCAGTGCCATAGGAGCTTTAATGTATCTGGCAAGCCACACTAGGCCAGATATATGTTTTGCCGTGAATTTATTATCAAGATTTAGCTCATGTCCGACCCAAAGGCACTGGGACGGGATAAAACATATTCTTCGTTACCTACAAGGAACGAAAGACTTGGGTCTATTTTATACTAACCAATCTAAGGACGGTTTAGTTGGTTTTGCTGATGCAGGTTATCTTTCAGATCCTCATAATGCACGGTCCCAGACAGGTTATGTGTTTACTCATGGAGGAACTGCAATATCTTGGCGGTCAATGAAGCAGGCCATTGCAGCTACATCTTCTAATCATTCAGAGATATTAGCAATTCATGAGGCTAGTCGTGAGTGTGTTTGGTTAAGGCTGATGACCCAGCACATAAGAGTGGATTGTGGAATGGCCGAAGGTAAGCAGGAATCGACGGTCTTGTTCGAGGACAATGCAGCGTGTATAGCTCAACTTAAGGATGGATACATCAAAGGTGATAGGACGAAGCACATTCTGCCAAAATTCTTCTTCACATCCGATCTACAGAAAGATGGAGAAATTCAAGTGCAGCAAGTACGATCAAGTGAGAATTCAGCAGACCTATTCACCAAGTCACTTCCAACCTCAACGTTCAAGAAACTTACTTATCAGATTGGAATGCGTCGTTTGAAAGACTTGCAGTGAGGTTCAGAACAGGGGGAGTAATACGTGTTGTACTCTTTTTCCTTCACCACGGTTTTGTCCCAAAATGGGTTTTACTTGGTAAGGTTTTAATGAGGCAACATCCAAAGCGTATTACAAGCCCATTAGAGTTATGACATCCAAGGGGGAGTGTTATAAATCATAGTGGATTGTCATAACTAGTTCTGGTCCGTTTACGGCCCATTAACACTTAGTCTTTAGGCCGGTTTAATGAATCCTAGTTGAATTAGGATTTTCCTTTTATGTACTTTCCTTTTCCCATTAGGAAAAGGAATTTTCCTTTTCTCTCTTGTAATAATCCTATATAAAGGATCTTATGATTAATGAATAAACACAATCTTCCCCATTCGTTCTCTTGATTCACAACAGATTGTAATTTATGTGAATTTTTTTTGTTCAAAAGAAGTTCTTGAGGTGAATTAGAAAGAAGAAAGAAATGTTTGTTGAGAGAAATGTGGTGGATTTTATAGGTAAAATAAATCTGAAAATAAGAGGGAAAAAAAATTATTGTGCAATTTGCTCAGCAGAATTCAATGTGTCCGCATGAGCAGCAGAACTATTATGCTAGCTTTTTTTTCCCCATATTTCTAACTGGTGGTAAAATGAGGGTCCCCCAGAAGAATTATAATTCCCCTCACTTCCTTTCCCTATTACATACAACATTATTTTTATAAACATTATTTTTCCCTTTCTTTGATTTTCTTCAGTTTTTATCCAAAACAAAAGAAAAAGGGCACTATTTGTCCCCACACGGTTCCATAACTACCATTGAAATAAATTAAGGCATATGTTAATTAGTTGTTGTTAGGGTTGGGTAATCGGGTATATGGACTGGTTTCGAATCGGTTCTATTCGGTTACGACTATTTTGGATATTGATGATTTATATCTATATAGAAATCGTTAGAGCTTCAGATCGGTTCTAATCGGTATCGGATCGGTTTTGGATATCCAAACATTCAGAGTTTGAAGTTTGAATCAAACATTTTAACCCGATTAACTACTCGATAAATTTTTACGGAAGCAGTTTGAAGTAACACAAGATTCAATAGTTTCCTATATAAAGTAATACAAGATGAAAAAAAACAAACCACTACAAGGTGGGCTAGTGGTAGGACGAATCTCAGGGTTGAAGAGGTAATTCCAATACGCCCGGGTTCGATTCCCCTTGCTACATACTAGTGGCCACCGGAAATTTACATTTGGGCATCGCCGGCGACAGGGGAACGACACGTGTGGAGGCCGATAACGTAGGCCGTTAATCCCTCGTGGCTAGTCTGGACCCACTTAGGTGGGGGCCAGGATACCCCTGTATAATCCCAAAAAAAAAAAAGTTGAACAAAACTTAAGAGTTTGAACATGTTATCCAAAACGACACAAGATATGAATCAAAAACAAGTTATGAAACATCAAAGTTTTAAAATAGTAGATAAAAAAATATGTTTAAAGTTCAAACTTCAAAATGCAACTAGTTTTAAAACAACAGTTCCAATTCAAAATTCAAAATACGAAAATAATAGGAAATGGTACAAAAATAATAATAAATGATATAGATATTGTAAAATGTAACCCAAACTATCTATACATATCTATGAATTAATTTATGTTTCGAATATTGCGGATATCGTTCGGTTTTTGGTTCGGTATCGGTTCGATTCCGTTTTTTTTGTTCTAAACATATAGCACCCATCATATATTCTTAACAATTCGGTTCAGATTCAGTTTAGATAATTTTGGGTCGGTTCCGGTTTAGATATTTCGGTTACGTTTATTTTTCCCAGCCTTAGTTGTTGTATATGTAAATTGATCACACACACCAAACAAAAAAAAGAGTTAGAAAAATGGGAGTGTAAATAGGCAGTTATTGTTATACGTTGGTGTTGGTGAGTGAAGTGAGAAGTCAATCGTATAAAGATGGTTATTATTCAACATCATGTCCAAAAGCTGAGTCGATAGTATCAACTATTAAAATCTCACTTTGATTCTTATCCCTCCATTTCTCTACTGGCTTGGTTAGGCTTTTTTTTTTTTTTTGCTAAACTGTAAATATCATTAGAAATGAAAGTAAATTATTACAAAAAACAAAATCTAAAAGCTGTAGTGCCTTGGCAAAAAAAACGTAAAAAACAAGACATTACAATAATCGGTTGGGAAAACCATGTCTGTTGTTATCTAATCCAAAGATACATCAAATCTCTTAACTGTCTCCGACTTCTTCTTGCTGAGATGATATTGTGCACTTCCTGATCGATAGTTCTAAAGATGGTCGGTGCAGGGATTGAAATCCGGTTATTTGATGGTCAGGCTTTATTTTAATAGCTGATTTGTTCAGGTTCCTCCAATTCTTCTTTCAATCTTCTTTCATTTGATGCTCGTTGTTGGCTTGGTACGCAAGTTTACTGAACCTTATTAGGGCTTTACTGATTCCTTTGGTAGATTTTTATTGATTACGACGTACATGAATTTTTATTGTTCCTTCTCTAAGGCAACCATTGGACGTGGTACTCAAATAGATGGGCTATACTACGTTGATGATCTTAAACTTGGGCGTGGTCATCAAGCTTTTATAGATCCGCAAATCGGCAAATATGGCTACGGCTCACACGGTTAGGCTATCCACCTCTTGCATGTATGAAACGTTTGTTTCCTAGCTACATTATTGAACATGCATACCATTTTAAAAACATTTAGAAACTTCTTAGTCTTTCTTTTTTTCAAAAAATTCCTATTGAACATTCATATATACCATTATTTTCTTATGATCCTAGTCAATTTCAATGTAGAAATAGTATACAATACAGTAGAAACTCTATAAATTAATACTCGATAAATTAATAAACTCTCTAAATTAATAAATTTGGCCGGTCCCGAGTCGGGCTGGTGTAAAATATAACACAATTCGATAAGATAATAAGATAATAATTTTTTTAGAAATCCTATGTAAATATATGGAGTAAAAGCTTCAAAGCTTGACGATTGGAGCGAAGAAAAAGCTCCAAAAATAGAAATAAAACCACTTCCTGCAGGGCTAAGGTATGCGTTTCTTGGTTCTAATTCCACTTATCCTGTCATTGTTAATGCTTCATTGAATAACGTAGAACTCATGTTACTGCTATGCAAGCTGCGCAAATTTTGCAAGGCTCTTGGCTATTCTCTTGATGACATTTCAGGTATCTCTCCGGATGAGTCTAAGTCGTCGGTTGAGCATTAGAGAAGACTGAATCCGAATTTGGTAGAGGTGGTTAAGAAGGAGATCATGAAACTATTGGAGGCTGGATCATCTATCCTATTTCAGATAGCGCTTGGATTAGTCTTGTACATGTGGTCCCTAAGAAGAGAGGAGTCACAGTGGTTAAGAACGAGAAGAATGAACTTATTCCAACAAAGACAGTAACTGGACACCTGTGTATAGACTACAGGAAGCTGAACACAGCGACAAGGAAGGATTATTTCCCCTTGCCGTTAATTGATTAGATGTTGGAGAGGTTGTCTAACCATCCTTACTACTGCTTCCTCGATGGATACTCCAGTTTCTTCCAGATTCCCATTCATCTGGACGATCAGGAGAAGACTACATTCACTTGTCCCTATGGCTCTTTTGCATTTCGCAAAATGCCTTTTGGACTGTGTAATGCTCCTGCAATATTCTAGTGTTGTATGATGTCTATCTTCACAGATATGATTGAGGACTATATGGAGGTGTTCATGGATGATTTTTCTGTCTACGGGTCTTCTTTCAAAGACAGCTTGGATAATCTGGAGAAGCTTCTAGCAAGATGCAAGGAGAAACACTTGTTTCTGAATGGGGAAAAGTGTCACTTCATGGTTAAAGATGGCATTGTACTTGGTCACAGGGTTTCGGAAGCCGGTATCGAAGTGGATCACGCGAAGATAGAGGTTATGACTAGTCTTCAACCACCGGATAATGTGAAGTCTGTTAGGAGTTTTCTAGGACACGTTGGTTTCTAAAGGAGATTCATTAAGGATTTTAGTAAGATAGCTAGACCGTTGACTGCTCTACTCTGCAAGGATGTGAAGTTTGAGTTTTCTGTAGAGTGTTTATCGACTTTTGAGCAGATTAAGCAAACTCTAGTGAGTGTGATATACTCCTTTTTTGGCATATTCTAACCATTGTTTTGCAGGGTTTTATCGAGTCTTTCTCCTTTGTATCGAGTCTTTTTAGGTCTAAAGGTGGCTGGAATGAAGAATTGGAGTTTACAAGGGCGTTTGTTGAAAAGGAAGGAAAACATGATCTTTTGGAGGTTTTTGATGCAGAAGAGGGAGCACCTGCTCCCCGAGTGGATTCGCCTGCTCCCCAAAAGATTTACCTTGAAGATTCCCGAATAAAGTAAATATTCACCTAGAAGGTTTACAAAAGGGAATATTCACTGAATCAAATATTCTTCCAGAAGATTTACAAAAAGGGGATATTTACCAAATATCTACCTAGAAGATTCGCTCTAGATTTACTTCCTTATCTTGAACCGCCGTGGCCTTTAAAAAAGGAAGACCTTGGAGAAGAAGGACATCACGCTTCTTTTACACAGTTTTTACACGTTTACTATTCACTGTTCACGATTACTGTTCACGACTACTGTTCACGACTTTTGGATTTGCAATTTGGAGATTCATTCCACAACTTTCTATTGAGAAGAATTTTGAACCCTAATCTCTTTCCATATCATCATGAATCTCTTTATTGCTTTGTTGTGTTTGATTTCACCATGTGCGAGTAGTCATCCTTGTTAGGTTAGGGTTTTCGATGGGAATTAGGAATTCTTGAACTAAGCATAGATAGGTTTTATATATGTTTTGATATCTTCATCTAAGTTGAACTTATTGCCTAGACTAGCTTAATTACCTAGCCTTTGATTTTAGGTTGAATTTACTCATCAAAAGTGTAGTGAATTACTTGAATGAACTTAGATGGGCGTGTTGACCCTTAGCCAACGACAGTTGAAGTTAAGGCAACTCGTGAACAAATCAATCCTATTCGTTATGCTCATCGATTCTCTTTAGTCTCAAACGACAGTTTAGGGTGCTAGATTAATTGATGAAGTAGTGGATGCCACGACAGTGGATTCTCTTGAATTTATGATTGAGTTCTAGATTGGCACTTAATTGATATCCTGAATAATTGCTTGGTTCTTGATGATCTATTCCCTGAGATATTTACCCTAGCTTAACGTTTTTCTCATTATTGTTTACATCGAATTTTATTTGTTTTGCTTATTTAAATTATGACAACTTAAACCATATTGATTGCTTAGCTAAATTGGTATTTAAAGGAATTAGAGTGTATTGCCGGTCCGAGAAAAGAACCTGACTATTCTACATCTGATTAGAATAGGTTTGAAATCTTAGATAGGATAAAAACCTGTTATCAGAGTGCTCCTATTGTGCAACCTCCAGACTGGGATTGCCTTTTGATGTAATGTGTGATGCTAGTGATTTTGCAGTAAGAGCTGTTTTGGGACAAAAGAAGGATAAGAAGCTACACACTATCTATTATGCATGTCGAACACTAGATGATGCGCAAAGGAATTATGCGACTACTGAGAAGGAGTTGTTGGATGTAGTGTTTGCCTTCGAGAAATTTTGTCCCTACCTAGTTGGTGCTAATGTGATAGTGCACACGGATCTCTCAACGCTTAAGTACTTGATGCAAAAGAAAGACGCAAAACCAAGGTTGTTGAGATGGATTTTGCTTTTTTAAGAGTTCGACATTGAGGTCAAGGACAAAAAGGGAGTTGAAAATAGTGTGGCTGATCATCTTTCACGGATTAGAATCGAAGACAAAGTTCCAATTGATGATTTTTTGCCAGAAGAGACCATAAATTTGATCAAGCATGGAATTCTGGGTTCATTGTCAAGCGATAGACCATCGTGTCACTCTACGGGAACAAAATTCGCAAAATCCCAGATTTCAGATTTAGTCGTGTCGAGCGACACCAATACTCACCAAATTTTGTGAGTGAGATTCTAAAGGAATTTGCCTATGCTATTAGTGAAGTGGATCGTCCTTGGTATGCTGACATTGCTAACTACCTAGCTGCTGAAGATGAACCAGAAGACCTTAATGGATATAAGAAGAAGAGGTTTTTCAGAGAGCTTTGCAGGTATTACTGGGATGAGCCTTATGTCTACAGACAATGTTCAGATGGTATGTACAAGAGATGCATTGCTGAGTCGGAAGTTCAGAATGTGATGTTTCATTGTCATGGTTCAGAGTATGCTTGTCACTTTATTACGTTCAAGACGGTTACTAAGGTTCTACAAGTTGGTTTCTGGTGGCCTACGATGTTCAAAGATGCTCACGCTTTCATCTCTAAGTGTGATGCTTGTCAGAGGAAAGGGAAAATCAGCAAGAGAAACGAGATGCCACAAAACTTCATCCTCGAGGTTGAAGTTTTTGATTGGTGGGGCATTGATTTCATTGGTCCTTTCCCATCTTCATATGGGAATAAGTACATTTTTTCGCCGTGGACTACGTCTCTAAGTGGGTAGAGGCAAATGCTAGTCCGAAGAATGATTTTGCAATGGTTCTTAAGATGTTTAAGACCATTATTTTCCCTCAATTCGGAGTGCCTAGGATAGTCATAAGTGACGGTGGCCCACATTTTATCAACAAGGTGTTTGCTAACCTTCTAAATAAGTACAATGTTCAGCATTGTGTGGCTTCTCCTTATCATCCTCAGGCAAGTGGACAAGTCGAGGTTTCGAACCAACATATCAAAGAGATTCTTGAGAAGACAGTGGGAGTTACTAGAAGAGATTGGTCTGCTAAGTTGGATAACGCGGTTTGGGCCTACAGAACTGCCTTTAAAACACCTCTAGGGACTACGCCATTTCATTTGGTTTATGGGAAAGCATGCCATCTTTCAGTGGACCTTGAACATGCAGCAACTTGGGCAGTGAAGTGATTGAATTACGATATAAAGAGTGCTGCAGAAAGGCATCTGATACACCTGAATAAACTAGATGAGATTCGTATTCACGCCTATGATAACTCGAAGTTATACAAGGAGCTTACTAAGGCATATCACGATAAGAAGATCATCTCTAGGAATTTCAGACCCAACGACTACGTCTTGCTCTACAACTCGCCCTTACACTTGTTTCCTGGAAAACTGCGTTCTCGCTGGTCCGGGCCTTTTCACCATAAAGGAAGTTAAGCCACATGGAGCTATTGTACTAGTGGGTTCAGACAGCCGAGATTTCACTGTCAACGGTCAAAGGGTGAAGCACTATTCGGCGATAAGGAAACACCATTCCTCTGGATGATGCACCTGAAGCCTGAGCTGAGACACAGTCAAGCTAGTGACTGAAAACAAGCGCTTAGTGGGAGGCAACCCACTTGTGAGTGTAAATATTTATTTGATTTTAGTTTGTAGTTTTATTTTTCAATTTTTCGTTTGGTTTTGGTTTTATTTTTATTTTCAGGAAATTGAACAAATCAGAAGAAATTTGAAAAATCATCTGTCGATCGACAGAACTTATCGTGTCACTCGACACGAACAAAAATCCCATGTAAGTGATTATATGGCTGTTTTTTTTTCATTTGTATTTGTTTTTGGAATTCCTGTGATTGTTATCGTTTTATGTGATTGTTATCGTTATATGTGATTATCGAATTCATGTGTTTATTATCGTTATATGTTGTGAACATAATATCTGTATGCAATAACAGGTGATGAACATAAAATCGCGTGACCATAAGTTCGAACTCGGGTTAGAAAATAGGAAATATTACAGATAACAACATTATTATAACTATGGATAATTGGAAAATATTAAACATTAAAGTAACATAAAGCCTTAATTAAGTTTATTCTTAACCATTGACGGGTCGGATGTTTATTCATCATCTGACTCTGGAACTGTTTCATATTCGTACCCAGTAGTTCGTTCATCTTCCTCTTTGATAGTAGATACTTCGGTGGGTTCGTATTCGGCAATCATCGAATTAGCACCAATTATCTGTTTAGAAAAGGAATTCAGTTTATTATTATCTGAAATATTTAGAAAGTTATGCAAAATCTACCTTAACAATGTTCCGCTCTGTGATGTTGAGATACTTAGAGTTCCTGTTAAAACGGCATACGGTAACATACTGTAGAACGAACACCGCACCTACAACAGTGGCGAGTTTGTACACGTCATTTTTGAAGATGTTATGGTGCATGGTTCCCTCGATTTTTTCTGTTGGATCCTTTAAGGTTACTAGCATATCTCCCTCCCCATTGGGGGTCAAACTGGAGAGTATAGCCACAATCTGAAAATGAATACAATTTACCTGTCATATAAATTGTATCTATAAATGGATATAATATTTATCGACAACGTAAACCTTTTTCACTTTCACAAATTGTGAATGCGGGGATTGAATTTCTGCACCGTGGGTCCAGAATGGTGTGCTCCTATGGTTATAAGAACCTACAATTATGAATGATAGAGTTAGTATTTTTCATCTTCAATCATTATTGTAATGGTAAAAGCGTTAATTATATATATATATATATATATATATATATATATACGTACCTTCACGGATTATGTAATCGATAGTAGAAGTCCACTGAGGACTACTAAAATCTTGGTCGCCCTGTAGTAGCTCATTGATGACCTCCCGAATGAAATCTTGTGTTGGCCATGTCTGAGAACTTTCACCTCGCAACACATTTGCATCGTGCGACCTCTTGCAAAATAGTCCTCACCGTATGAGTTGGCCAGGTCCCGGTATTACGGGCGTTTGGTGTTGGGATTGTTGTTGAGTTGGTTGGAGTGACATTGTCAGTGGAGCATCAATAACATTTAAGTCATCGTATGGAGGGCTTGAAGGAACCATAGTTGTGTTTGGAGGGTTTTGAACGGAGCCTCGGTTTTGCATATAGTAATTCCATAGATCTTTGTTTGCCATTTTGAAATTGAATATTTTTGAGTTATGATTTTGTGTTGAATTACTCTGACTTATATAGGCAAAATACAAAGATATTTTAAGATTAACGAGTCGATTTAGCGTCGAATTTGGTAGGTAGATGACACATTTAACACGGGTTCACCTACTTAGTTAGCGTCGTTTCCAAACGACGCAAAAAACGACGTGAATTCGATGCAAAATCGACGCAAACGAATTCGATGCTACTGCGATGCTAACATTCGATGCAAAATCTCCACCTAAATCTTTTACAAATACGAAAATTATATGGACAAAAGTGTTTGGAACAAATCCGATTTGACAACACGTTGAAGCTTATAACTTATACTATAAATACATATGATGGGGTGTATAACTTCTACAGAAGCAGATAATAACACAAAAAATGTCTTCTAACTCTCCTAATGAAGACGCAAAAACAACATCCGAGGCTAATTTTTTTTATATTCCAAAATACTCGTGGGAAACCCCTGGTCAATGCGACGAATCCTTTAAAGAGATACCCACTTACTCGTGGCAATTTGATACGTGCTCACCAACCCATAATGCAGATTCTACATCAAAAATAGGGCCGGACAGCCAGTGCTTGCCAAACATCCACCACATTCCTAAATTGTCGTGGGAAACTGAATCTCAGTGCGACGAATATAGTAAAGAAATACCCACCTACTCGTGGGAAGTTGATTCATGCTCTCCTGCCAATGTTGTGAGTCCCAAATTTGAAGATGGGATCAGTTGTTCAAAACACAAATATGATAAGCAGCCAGAATGTCATGACCATAAGCGGGTTGTCGATGAATTTTTGTATAGGCAAATCGAAGACGGACAACCATCTCAATTGATTGAAAAGTCAGATACTTACGGTGGAAGTACTTCAAATGAATGTAAGGATCACTACTACGATTATGAATTTGCCCAAGGTCCAGAAAGCCCAAACTTAAATCTAGATGTTGATACAATAAAAAGGGAATTATGCGACGGATTTTTAGATTCTCCAACTAAGAAACAAAAGGGAAAGAAAAGTTTCTGGTTCTAACCGTTGTTTGGAGTGGATACATATATGTTTTAAAAATTAGTAGTCTCTTATGTACTTGTACTGATATATCATGGTTTTTACCGGTTTTCAACCATGATATAAGTCCATGTTTTAGTGTCTTTTGGTGTTTTTGGTATTGTTTTAGTGTCTTTACAGGAACTGGACCGTCTGGAGCATAAAAGATGTTTACTGGAGGTTTTGGAGCATTCACGGAGTGAAGTGGCAAAATGCAAATTCGGAACCAAGATTTTGAATCTGTGTCGATCGACACTGATGAAGTGTGTCGATCGACACGTTAGTTACTGGAACAAAAGAAGCCGATTTGAAGATTGGTGTCGATCGACACCACACCAGCGTCGCTCGACACCCTGTTCTGTCAAGCCCGAAACTTAATCAAAGAAGCCCGTTCGAAGCCCGAAGACTCCAGATGTTTACTTTTGTGATCTATGACGGTTCGGAACCCTATATATACGTATTTACAGCCATTGTTTAGGCTTAAGCTTTATTTTATTGTGTTTAGAATTACTCTTAAGAGATATCTTTAATAAAGATGTTTTGTGCTTCATTAAACATGTCTGAGTAATTTCTTTGTTAGGTTTAGGGATTTCAAGGGTTTTGATGAATTGCTAGATCTGATTTCTTGTTAGGATAATATCATTAGAATGTTCTTCATTTTGACTTATGTTTATTGCTGATTCTTGATTAGCTACCTTGAATCTGATCTTAGGATAATTAATAGAAACGAGAGTTTGATTGATTTCCTAAACTAGTCTTTGATGAGAAAAATTCCTATTCGCAAAGGGATTTGGTTTAGGGTTTTGTGAACAATTGTGCCTGATCTTTAATGCTTGTTTAGATTCATAGGATTCGCAAAGGAATTTGGCTTTCTAGGATTTATTCATAGAAAACATTCGCAGCGACAGCTGGTTTGTTTTACTTTCGTGTGCATGTTTAGGAACAAGAGCATTAATAATCCTAGCTTTTATTTATCATCTGCAATTCTGATTCTCCTGAGATTTCCCTGAACCTAGCTTTTATCTTCATTGATTTAAAGCTTATTATCCTGCTTGCTTGTTTTATTTGGTTTTTCATACATTATAGTTTGCCTAGCTTAGTCTGAAAGTAATAATCTATTGTGTCCCTGATTCCCTGTGGATTCGATAACCTTAAGTGCTACAATTGATCTCTTAATTTGAGAGAGTAGTTCAAAGGAAATTTGAGCATATCAAATTTTGGCGCCGTTGCCGGGGAGTCATACCATTAGATTCTTATTACTAGGATTTTGTCTAGGTCTTTATTTCTGTTTTTGTTTTTTTTTTTTTTTTTTTTTTTGAGTTTCAGGCGTGAATAAAAGATGATTGCGCAGAAGTTCTTGATTCAGAGGAATGAAAGACTGTTCAATTCAGAGAGGACCTATGGTACTTCAGCTTATCAGACGCCTCCACCTCAATCATCAGATAACAGGATGGTAGCTATGCTTGCGCGGATCCTTGAAGAACAGCAGAAATTGACTGAGGACTTCAACAGAAAGCTAGATTCACTGTACGATGATCTGAATGGGAAGCTCGAAGCTTTGGGTACTCATCTTGAGGAGTTGGATGTTCAGGTTGCTGAAGCTGTTGATTCTATCAAGCGGCGAGACGAATTTCTTCATGCGATGACTGATACGGACCCTAAGCGTGCTCAAGATGCTATTCCAGTGGAAAACAAGGATTATCTCGACGAATTTCAAGCAATTTTCGGAGTTGCAGAGTCAGTGTCGATCGACACTAAGGAGTTGTGTAGATCGACACGTGAAGAAAATCAAAAATCCAAAGCAGAGGAGCTAGTGTCGATCGACACTACACACATGTGTCGATCGACACCAGCAGAAGAAATAGCATCGCTCGACATGGGAATCGACGCAGAATCTGAATTTCATAGTGGTGTCGAGCGACACCACACCAGCGTCGCTCGACACCCTGCCCAGTCCGGTCCAGATCTTCGCGAAACGCCTGAATCATCCGAGGAAAAGGTCTGTACTCCTAAGCTTCCTTTCCTCAGAGCTCGAAAGGCCGCACCAAAGGTTGAAGAAGCTTTATCCATGACGATCTTTATTGAGAATCCTCCGAAAGAGCCAAGGTATGAACTTCATGTTCTTATTTCTAATTCTCCTATTTTCGTCAATAAGGATTTAAATTGTGAAAAAACTATTTCGCACTCATGCAAGCAATGAGTTTCTCGAAAGCTTGGCTTTTCTATTGATGTTTCTGCAGAAAAGCGAAGTAATCAAACCAAGGTGAAGCTTAAAAGGACCTCAAAGCCTTTCGCAAAAATCAAGATCATCATCCCTTCAGACTTAGAGGAGAAAGGAGAAGAAGTCATTCAGCGAATGATGGAAAACACGATGAAACTTTTCCCAGGAATAATTTTGGATAAGTCTGGGGGAGCTGCAAAGAAAGGTCGAACAAAGGACAAAGTTGCAACCATCATAACGGATAAGGGAGGTACAACACTTCCCAAATATCCAAACGCCTAATCATGTCAAGCTAATGACTGCAAACAAGCGTTGAGTGGGAGGCAACCACTGGTAAGTATATTTAAATTTTTTCGTTTTGTTTTACTAACGTTTTAACTTAAGTGTTTCAGTCATTTAAAAAAAAAAAAAAAAAAAAAAAAAAAAAGAGTCAAGCGTCGATCGACACTCATTGAGTGTGTCGATCGACACTCGAGGAGAAGACCAATAGATGGAGCCGCGGATCGACCTGATCAATCGATCTGATTTTGGACCAGATTTCTTGGTGTCGATCGACACCATATGTGTGTCGATCGACACCCCTCAGCAGGTAAGTTTCTTCTTCCTTTTTCAATTCGTTTCGGTTTTGTTTATGTTTGTTTCACTGATCTTAGGCTTAATAACACTGGGGACAGTGTTGTTTAAGTCTGGGGGAGGTAGTCGCTAACTTTTGTGTTTTCTTTTGGTGTTTTTGAGTCATTTTTAAAATTTTTAGAGTCAAAACCTCTCCTTTAGACTTGTTTTGAATATCACTCGTGGACCATTACCAATGCAAGTTGGCTGGTTTTACTGAGGTGGGTAACTGGAAGTGGATCAGTTTAACGGAGTGAGTTCAGATTTTTGGAGAACGCCAGAAAGGATGTCAAAGACCCCGACCCTAATGAACTCTAATCTCTTGTCAAGGGCGTTGGCTAATCGCAAGGCTTGATTCAGCTTCCAAACACTTGAAAGCGAGGATGAACCGCTCTTGAAGCATGACGCCGCAGAATGTTCGGGATATTTGGTTCGAGTCATGGGCGGCAAGTTATTTTATATTATTTAATTTTATTTATTAAATTATTCAATTATAAATATATTCATAACATTATTCGTATTTTTTTTAGCAAGGGTGGCATTGGGAGGAAGCTCATACTTTCGAAGTGCGAGCGGCGTTCGAGAGGAAGACCCTAAAGCGTCTGAACGGTTACGTCGGGAACTTGAAGAAAAAGTGGGGCAAGAAAGGCGATGAAGAGAAGCCGCTCGGGATGGATCCCGATGTTTGGTTGGGTCTAGTGCAGTTTTGGGAGGATCCCGATGTTTGGTTAAATCGGGGAAGTGTTCTGCATCCCGTCTCACGCCGGTGGCCGAAGGAAATGGACCTTCAAAGCATACAGTGGGTCAATCATGATACGCCACAATACGACTAGATATGGTAATTTTTGTATTATAAAAAATTATTTGATTATTTATATTTTCAATATTTATTTATTATATATTTCATTTTTATCTCTGTTTATTTTTGTGTAACAGGCCAATGGCGGTGATCTTCCTCCGATGGTTAAAGTGATGGAGAAAACTCATCGGAAGAAGGATGGGACGTTTGTTACCGCTCAAGCGGAAAAAACGTTCAACGCGTACAATGCACGACTGGAAGAGCTAGATGAGTCTGTCCAGTCTACGATGGGTCTCGAAGATTTCGATAGACTTTACGAGGAGGTAATTTATTAGGTTTCTATTTTATATTATAACTTATTTTTAATTATAATTTATTTGTAATTATTATTTTATTGTCTAACACTTTTATTTTTTAGGTTGCACCGAAGAAGAAAGGACGAACGATGGGTGTTGGATCCATCAAAGATGTCCCGGTAGCATGTTTGTCTTCTCAATATTCTTCTTACTCGCCGGGTTCGTCTCATCCGCGTGTGACCGTTGAGTTGGAAGCTGCTAGATCTGAGATTGCGGAGCTAAAGTCCCATGTCTCGTCTTTGACCGGTCTCTTTGACATCATTGCAGTGGATAACCCGGCATTAGCAGATGCTATGCAACGGATGAATCGTCCTCCAGCGCCTCCTACACCTCCCGATGCAACGCAATTCCACCAAGAGTTCGAAGATATCGTGACCCTAAGGACCCAACAACCGCAGTCGGATTAACGTTTTAATTTCATTTGTAACGGATAATTTTATTTTGTATCGGATAATTTTATTAGTCTATTATAATAATTATAATAATTTTTAATTTATAATAATTGTGTACAAATTTTTTTTTTTTTTTAAATGTTATCATTCGACGCTAAATCGATGCACGCATAGCGGCGATACCTAATATAATCGACGCTAATTGGACGCTAATTTAGCGTCGACATAGCGTCGATTGCATCAGGTTTCGACGCTATTTTGACGCTAAGTTAGCATCGAATTACCATCGATTTACCATCCATTTACCATCGAAATGTGTCGATGGTAATTCGACGCTATTCTATAGCGTCGAAACAGTACGTCGCAGTAGCGGCGAATATCCGACGCTAAATAAGGGGCGAATTAGCGTCGAACTTCATTTCGACGCAAAAATAGCGTCGAAAATAGCGTCGAAAGTGAATTAACGGCGAGGATTTAGCGTCGAAATGTTTTAGCGTCGATTTAGCGTCGAAATATTCCGACGCTAAATTAGTGTTTTCTTGTAGTGATTGATTCGATCAGATTAATTCAAAAAAAGGTAAATTATTATATGAAGATTTTAAATGCTTGCGAATTGCTATGAATATGAATACTAAACATCAACGTCCAGGTGACCAAACTCTGCTAACTCCCAACCAAGCTACTCTAGAGAATTACTATAATAGCTTCTATAATAAATATAATTTCAACTATATAATTCTTCTTTCACTAATTAAAAAAAATAGTACTCCCTCCGTTTCTTATTAGTTGTCATTTTGATAAAATGTATCTGAATGTATCTGGATGTGTTTTTGAGTTAAATACATCCAAAAACTAACCAGATACATTTCTCAAAATGACAACTAATTTGTAACGGAGGGAGTAATATTTATTACCCTTGGCTGCTGATAACGTTTGTGGGCCAAAAGTTTATATAGATTCTACCAGACTTACCGACTTTTTACCTTCCGTTTCAGTTATCGTTCCCAATTTGGAATCATTAGCTCGTTTTAATAACATGATTGCTTCATTTATGTTAGAGTTGTTACATTGTAACAAAAATAGGGCGATAGAATTGGACTAGTCATGAATACATATATATATATATATGCATGGGCCATTGTACTACATGGCAAAATTATTGAATTTATTCAAAGAAATTTCAAGACTTATTACGGTTTTTATAATATATCTAGCAATAATTGATACATTTGATAGAAATCTGGGTTGAGGATGCGATATTTTATAGAGACATGTGTGATGTATTTAGATGATTTGCCGATGCTCAAATCAGTAACATATGGTCTTGAAAGAGAGAAGTTATTGGTCTAATCTCTAATCTGGGTAAGGTACGGTCTCGACTCGGTAAGGTTCTTGTAAGTTATGCTACCGTTTGATAGTTATTAGTTGAGAAGTATTTATATCATCGCAGTAATACAGATATGTATATAAAGACATTATAAAAAGGTCGAAAAATATAGAAGGAATTTTCCAAAAAGATTTAAGATTCCTTGGTGTAAGAATAATTGAAAGCCATTTTTATTCCAAGATAATAGATGATGTTGCTCAAACTTTCTACATGGAATCTGATTGCTTAGCCTCCGAAAACCTGAAGAAAAAACCTTCGTTGACAAGTGAGAGCACAAGAATCAATATTCCTTTGTTGTTGATTTAAAGAAAACGGGAAATCTCAAGTCCAAACCGGCCGTTCGACCCGACGTCGATTCCGGTCTGCAAGCAAGAGACACTTTACTCTTAAAGCCAATTATGGCCAGTAAAGATTTACGCCCGGGATTAATATGCGCATAACAAAGGAAAATTGAAACAAGATCCAAAAGGATCGATAATAAAACGAAAGGTTTTTTAAACGAAAACAAAAAACTAAAAATAAAGTCGGACAAAACCGAAGCCAAAACCGAACAAGTCAGAAGGAAAAATCGGACTAAGCCGAAATTATTGTCGGACAAGCCGAAGAACCGATCCGATAAACGGAAGACTATAAGCCACGGTACCGGCTAATCCGGCCACCGGGCAAACGAGATTCAGATCTGCTGCTTGCTTTTCTTTTTTGTTCTAGAGAGAACTGAGAGGTCTCTTCAGTTAGAGGTGAGCTTATGATTCACGTCAATTGAAAGCCATTTAAATTTGACATTTTAGGCACTTCCGTAATAGCACGCGCATTTGCAAAACCACTAAAAAAATCTCAATACCACTTTCTTAATTATTGTGACCAAATGGCGGCTGTTATATACACTAGTCTTTACCATCCAACCCATTCACTTGCACACATAATGCTTTGTTGCCAATTCACTTATCCTCAATATTCTTTATGTGATGATTTTTTTGATTCTACCTCAAAAAGTATATGTTGTTTTTCTAGATGCTTATGAGTTACGATATAATCATCATCCACTAATAACAATATTAATCTTATAGATATTCAAACGTGTGGTTAATTAGTTACTTCCATATGTAAATATGTCAAATTTAGACAGTTTTTTTTCTTTTTAAGTTTTAATTAGAAAGACTACTTTTTTAATTTGTCGATTTGTCACATGTATGTATATATATATATATATATTTTTTTTTTTTTGGACAACAGACGGTTTTATATCATCGTTAATGGTTCTTAACAAAAATATACATGGAAGCATTTGCAACAAAATCAAAAACAACAATTGCCGATAAATTTAAAGAAGATAGACTCGAAGTTCTAGAAGAGAACCGAGATGTCATGGAAAATCCATGATGCTTGGAAGCCGAAGAACCACTAGTACTGATTCTAATTAACTGTAAAGAGTCGCATTTTACCGAACAAATCCTTATATCTTCATCGGCAAAGTTCCACACGCCAAACCGTCAATGTTTCTAGCCACCATGACCATATTAGGTTTGGGTTTACACTCTAGATTAATCCACCATAACTAGAATGGTTTTGGATTTATCGGCGGGCAAGATAGCGGTGAACCGGAAGGACCACCCAATGCCGGAGACGTATTCCGGTTAAAAGAAACGGGTCTTAACCCACAAATCTTACTGGGCTTTGCACTACTAATACGTTTGGTCCCTCTTCAAAGCCAAAAAGATTGATAACAGGAACACACAAGAATTGTTTGGTAGTTAAGACTACCTATTTTTGTTGTTTTTCATTGATATTAATAGACAAAGTACATGAAGCAAATAAGGGAAAGAAGAAGTGGAGTCATTGACTCCTACAATGCTGGAAATGGGAAAGTGGAGATAGTCTCCTACAATACAGGAAGACTAAGTCTCTTATTAGAATAATAGAAAAACAGAGGAAGAAGTCAGATGACTTCTTTAACATAAGTACTTGCGGTTTGGCTTACGTGGTCGTGATGAAACTCTCTTTGCCACCTCAGCATCATCCTTCTCACGCACAACTTCTCCTATCCTATCAATACTCCCGCCCACCGAAAGAACCTTGTCCTCAAGGTTCACTTGAAACTGGGGAAAACTCAAGGACAACTGTTTCAAATCCTCCCACGTTGCCTCCTCATGTGGCAAGTGTTGTTACTTAACCAATACCTCCGTACACAGCTTAAACCCATGTGGTACCTCTCGAAAGCGCAATATCTGTTCTGGTTCCAAGTACAACAACCCATCTTCTCTAAGTGGTGGCAGGTTCACGGACACAGGAACCTCATCACCGACCCATTTTTTCAACAAAGAGACATGAAAAACTGGGTAAATCCAAGCCTCTGGAAGTGCAAGACGATAAGCAACATTTCCCAATTTTTCCGTGATTTTGAATGGGCCATAAAACCGATTCGAAAGCTTCTTACAAAACTGCCGAATTACCGACTGTTGTCGATAAGGCAGCAATCGCAATAAAACCCAATCACCAACTTCAAAGTTAACATCACGACGTTTCTTATCCGCCAACTGTTTCATTTGATTGTTAGAAGCTGCCATATGTTGTTTTAACTCATCAAGGAGCTCGTCTCTGTTCCTTAGTTGTTCATCAATTTCACCAAGAAGAGAAGAGCCAATGTAATACCGTGGCATCAATGGGGGTGGTTGACCATAAAGAGCTTCAAAAGGCGTCGTACCGGTGCTAGCGTGAAAAGTGGTATTATACCAATACTCAGCCCATGACAAGAAAGCACTCCACTGTTTGGGTCGGTTCTGCATAAAACACCGCAAGAATTGCTCAATGCATCTGTTAACAACTTCGATTTGTCCGTCGGTTTGCGGGTGATAGGCTGATTATCTACGAAGCTTCGTTCCTGAAATTTTCCAGAATTTTTGCCAAAAATTACAAATAAAGACTGGAACTCTGTCGCTAAGGATAGAACAGGGAAGACCATGAAGCTTCACAATTGATGACACAAACTTTGGGGCCACTGTAGCTGCGGTGTAAGGGTGAGTCAAGGGTATTAAATGTGCGGACTTGCTTAAACGATCAATAACCACCTTAATTGTCGTGTACCCCTCTGATTTTGGTAAGCCATCAATAAAGTCCATTGAGACGTCTTCCCACAGCTGCTCGGGAATTGGAAATGGCTGAAAGAGTCCCGCGGGCGACATGTTCTGAGATTTCGCGCGTTGACATTTGTCGCATCGCGAGATATAGTCGGCCACCACCTTATGCATTGAAGGCCAATAAAACTGTCGGGACAAGCGTTTAAAATTACGTAACACACCTGAATGTCCTCCCACCGTGGTGTTATGATGCTCATGTAAAAGTTGTTGAACCAATGGTGAAGTCGGAGGGATCACTACTTTATTGTTGTAGCACACTAAACCATCTTTCTATGAGTAAGGCTGTCCTGGATTTGCCTTAGCTGCTTCTCCAATATGCACCAAATACGGGTCTGTTGTAGCCATAGCCCATAATGTGACCTGGGGAAGTGAGAGAGTGCAAGTAAAGCCGGGCTGTCGGCGACAGTGCGTCCGCCGCTGAATTGGACTTTCCCGGCTTGTAGATGATTTCATAATCATACCCCACCAACTTGCTCATCCACTTTTGTTGTTCTGGTGTGAGAATACATTGCTCCAACATGTAGTGGAGATTAATACGTTTAATCGTCTGATACCAAATTAATACGTTTGGTCCCTCTTCAAAGCCAAAGTGATTGATAACAAGAACACACAAGAATTGTTTGGTAGTTAAGACTACCTATTTTTGTTATTTTTCATTGATATTAATAGATAAAGTACATGAAGAAAATAACGGAAAGAAGAAGTGGAGTCATTGACTCCTACAATGCTGGAAATAGGAAAGTGGAGATAGTCTTCTACAATACAGGAAGACTTAGTCTCTCATTTGAATAATAAAAAAACAGAGGAAGAAGTCAGATGACTTCTTTAACATAAGTACTTGCGGTTTGGCTTACGTGGTCGTGGTGAAACTCTCTTTGCCACCTCAGCATCATCACTCTCACGCACAACATCTCCTATCCTATCAATTACCCATAACAATTGAGACTAAAGAGAAAATGAATGTATACCTTATTGGGTTTAAAGTATGGCCCAACAGAATCATTTTCCCCCAACCCATTAACAATGCACCTTGTCGGAGGTTTGGAGATGCGGCGCTGGTGCGGTTCTGAACAGCGGCGGCGGAGGTGCGGTTGTGAACGACGAAGATCGGAACGGAAGCTCGGAGCAGAAGCTCTAGGCTTCAGGACCAACGCCAAAAGAGTGGATTTATGCCCGGTTTGTACCCAATCGAAGGATTGATTGAACCACGAGACTCTCCATGAGATCTCGGCGAGAGGAGGAAAGTTGAGAACAACATACGATGATGGAGGAGCTGGGATATTATGCCGGAGCACCAATCATGACCGACTATGGTCGTGACAGTGAAGATATGAACACCACGTAGATCTCAGCGAGAAATTGGGTTTACGTGTGGTCGTCGGAGCAATCGGTAAAAACGAAGCACCAAAAGAGAATTCGCAGAAGGACGGTGGTGGAGATGGGGATAGAGAGGTGGATGGTGGGTCAGGAGGTTCAGGCTGATTTGGTGGAAGAGAGTCACTAACGACACCGGCGGCCGCCATGGGAGGAGCTTGCTAGGGTTTTCAAGAGAGAGAGTTTTTAGTTTTTAGTTTTTTGATACTAATTAAGTGATGTAATATAGTCCTTTTTGTTGTCACATGTATATTATATTAACAATACCACATGATGCTATCATGCCACATCGCGGTCTGGCGAGAAGACATTAAAGCAGTTAGTCTATGATGGAGTTTTCTAGGAACAATTTTGATCAGCCGAATTTGTTGTCTTTAACATTATGGTAACAGTTACATGCCATGACCTAGGTCTCACAATTTCAGAAAAAAGTCGATCACAAGCATATAGAAAGAAAGGGAAACATATTATGAACCAAAATACAATCTGATTTTCCGTTTCGACTGATTTTAGTGTTTATGATGAAAATACTTTTAGCCGTTTCCACCTATGTCTCCATGTCCTCGATTCTTGTCCACGACCTGTAGACCAACAAAGTAACTCTTTAATTTTTAATGATGGTTTAACTAGTTTTTCTCGAAAGATTTATTTCCTTGAAAGATATACTATGCCAATCTACGAGGTATTATGGTTTAGATTTATTATATAAAAAAAAATTTAGGTGAATGTACTACTCGTATGAGAAATTAGTTAAGTTTTGGCTTAATTTACCTTATAGTTTTTTCTTTTTTTGTCGACAATGCTTTCATTCCAAACTCAAGATTTACATCATCCATTTTACAAGATAGCTTTGGGAATTTATCCTAGTTTGCTTGACCAACTGATCCGAATTCACATTCGCAAGCCTAGGAATGTGCATGAAATTGAAAATACATAGGTTTGCAATATTAGTTATGTCTTGCAAAGTAACCTTGTATGAGAATTGAGGATTCTTCTCCTGCATTATCTCCTTACTCTTCTTCCTCAATGTGTCATAAACCTGCTTCGAATCACCTACAAATGTGACATCTCTGTACCCCATCATATGCATTTCAATTAAGCCTCTGTCTCTGCTTCTGCTGGAGACTGAACCAGTGATGAGTTTGTTGAGAGTTTGATCAAACAATGTCTAGCCAATTCCAATATTGTGGTGCATCAACCATACAACAAACCTTACCATTTAATTGTTGAGATAGATTAATGGATTTCCAAGAAGAAACTCTCATTGAAGCACTTCCATTGATTTCGATGTCTTGAACATTTGAGGCTTGCATCCACAAATCATAGTCCTGAATAGCTTTACCAATTATCAAAGGAATCGGCCATCTTTTATTATTAAAGATTACCTCATTACGCTGCTTCCAGATTCTCCATCCAATGAAATGAAATAGAATAGCGAAATATGGATTTGAATCATACAAGTTCAGGCAAGCAGCATAATTTTCCTGTATATCACTACATGATGCATCAGTTAGTAAGAATAGGTAATGGAGCTAGCTCCCATATTTCCTTACTAACTCGACATTGAAATAATAAATGGTTCACAGTTTCCTCTGCTTCACCACACTGTGAACAAAGATTATCACTAAGAACTCTCTTATGTTTTAGCTTCGAAGCCACAGGTAAAGCATCATGTAATGCCCTCCACCAGAAATGATGCAATTTCAAAGGCAGTTTATATTTCCATAGCCTTTTAAGCAAATGTGAGGGAGATGTTGAAATCTGACCTTGATTTGACCTGAGGAGATTATATCATGACTTCACTGTATATCCTCCACTTCTTGTATGGGTCCAAGTAGGAACATCAGGAGCTCCTATAATAGATGGTCTTATCCTTTGAATAAGAGGTAAATCATTAGGATGAATTAGCCTACTCATCAACTCATAGTTCCAGGAATTGGTACCCTTTATAAAGAGATCCTTAACCTTCAAGTCCATGTTAACTGACTTGAATACAGGACTTGGTGGAGCTGAAGGTTGTAATGGTAACCATTGATCTCTCCATACCAATACAGTCTCTCCATTGCCAATATTCCATTGTATCCCCTTCTTCAACAATCTATTGCCTTGAAGTATGCTTCTCCAAGCATAACAATGAGTAGTCAGCAAATAGCAAATGAGTAATGTTAGGACCTGCCTTACTGACTTGATATCCTGAAATCTGCCCTCTTGCTTTTGCTTCAGAGATCAAGAATGATAATGCCTCTGTGCATAATAAATATAGATAAGGAGAGAAAGGATCTCCTTGCCTAATTCCTCTTGAGGGCACTCTAATTTCAGTTGGTGTGCCATTTACTAACATAGAATAAGTCACAATTGATACACATTTCATTATCCACTTGCACCAAGTATCAGCAAATCCCATATGCCTCATAAGCTTGTCTAGAAAAGATCATTCCACCTTATCAAACACCTTACTTATATCAAGCTTCAAAGCCATATATTGATCCTTGATCTTCCTTGTCTTCGAAGAGTGAATCATTTCATGAGCAACCAATACATTATCTGTTATGAGTCTTCCCGGAGTGAACGCTGACTGAAAATCAGAGATAATGTATTGCAAAACATACTTCAATCTTTCAGCTAGAACTTTTGATAGGATCTTATAAGCCACATTACTAAGGCTGGGTCTAAAATCCTTAACTTCCATTGGTTGGTCCACTTTTGGAATTAGACATATATGAGTATGGTTAAGCTGAGGATCTAATTCCATAGTTTTTAAAAAATGTTGAATGAAACTGACCAGAGATGCTTTGATTGTACTCCAATGGTCCTTGTAAAAAGCCACACTCAATTCGTCTGGTCTTGGAGCTTTATCTGAGTTCATCTGTTGAAGGGTTTGGTGTATCTCCATCTCTGTAACAGGTTTGAAAAGTTGCTGATTCATTTCTTCTGTGACTTTAACTGGCATGGCCTTGAGGAATTCTGGTCCTTCTATATTATTTTCAAATGTAAATAACTTTGTAAAGTATTCCATCACCAACCTATTTATATCCTTCTGTTCAAAGTATTGCTGACATGTAGGAGAGAGTAGAGAAATAATCCTATTAATAGCTCTCCTTTGCTTAGTTTTAGCATGAAAGAACCTAGTGTTCTTATCCCCAACTTTAAGCCACTGAATCCTGCTTTTTGTTCTCCAGTACTCTTCCTCCATCCTGTATAAAAACAGAAGCTGAGGTTTTAAATTACCAATGAGAGCAAAATCCAAAAATGGCGATTGGTAAGCTTGATGCAACTCTTCTTTCAACTTCTTGATTTGCTTCTTGGAAGTTAGGTTCAAATTTCCATCTAGATAAGCCTCTTCTACAGTTTACTAAAGCTTTACTAAAATTTTCTATTGGGACATTCTTACAGTGATCCTCCCACATGTTCTGCACTTCTTCTTGGAAGTTAGGTTCAAATTTCCATCGCCTATCATACATGAACAACTTCTTAGACTTCCATCTGACCACCTCTGTATGGAGGATAATGGCCCTGTGATTAGAACAATTCCAAGGCAACACTTCTACAAAAGTTGTAGGATATTTATTCAGCCATTCACAATTTGCTATCACCCTATCAATTATTGTCCGAACTGTATACTTCCCTCTTTGACCTACCCATGTGTATCTCCCTCCATCAGTCTTAAGATCCTGCAATCCAGACAGAGCCATCATATTTCTGAAATGAGAAAACAAATTTTCTGACCTGAAGACTCCTCTTTCTTTTTCAGATTGGTCCTTAATATCATTGAAATCTCCCATAAGCAATCTTGGAATGTTATCATATCTCCCTTCTTCCACATGTGATATCATTTCCTTCCACTGTACATTACGAAGCTTAACCACAGGTTTTCCATAAATATAAGACAAGCAAAAACTACTATCCCCATCATATATAAACATGTCAGTTTGATACAACGATGAGCAGGATACTATGTTTAGCTGGATATTTACATCCCAAAATATAGCTAAACCTCCTGATAAACCATTACATGGCAAAACAAAAGAATGGGCATAGTTTAAGTCTTTACATAAGTTATTTGCAGCATCATAACCCTGCTTAGTCTCTATGAGAAACATGATGTCAGGCTTAGAGGATTGCCTAACATCCTTCAGATATTGAATTGTCAAGGTGTTCCCCATACCTTGACAATTCAGATGCATTATTCTCATGGCTGACCTGGTGGTTTTAAGGCAACCACCAAGCCTGTAGACGATTCTCCTTTGCTTGTTTGGTAACCCTTGAACACACCTTGATTTTCCTTACTTGTCTGCTTGCCTCCCTTTTTCTTGCTGATCCTTGATCTTCCCCTGATTCCATCTCATCACCTTTCCTTTTAGTTCCATGCTCAGCTTGATGCATTACCACATCAGTAGATCTCACATCAACTTCTTTGTTTTCTAAAACAGACGGCAACTTCTTCACACTTCCTTCAATTACTACAATTTCTTGTCCTGAGCATGTTCCTTTAGTAACTTCAACACTTGCATTGGCTATCACAACTGAATCAACTCCTATATCCATTAAAAGCTATGTTGTTTGTGGAGGAGATGCTGCTTTTGGACATATATCACAAGCATGCTTAAGGCTGCCACAGGTTGTACATAACTTCTCCAACACTTTGTACTTGAATTTCAGCTCAATTGGTTCCTCTACCCTACTAAGTTGAACCCTTCGAACCAAACTAATCTCCTGGTCTACCTCAAACTTAACTTTAAACCAGACCTGAGCCGGTTGTTCTCTCCTTTGGTTCGGTTCAATTACCTTTTTCTCTATAACTTGCCCAAACATAGATCTAATATTCTCAACCATATCTTCCCTATGATATTTCAAAGGCAAATTTGATATGTATACCTTTAATGGGACATATCACAGGTAGGAAGGATCTTCACGATTAATCCATTTATCCACCACAACCATCCATCCCCTGTATGTATACGGAGCTCTGTCCAGGACTGTGAGAAGATGGTGTTCTTGTTGAAAGTAGAAATTGACATACCCATTCTTCATAACTTGCCCTTCTATTTTGCCAATTAATCTCCATGTTCCGGGCATAGCCATCTTGATTCCAGCTGGATTTTGGTGAGCTGGGTTCAGCCCCTTTACCACCAAACATAACCGATGATCTCTTTCAAACCTTTGTTGAGTATCTTCTCGAATCTTCCAAACTTCCTTTTCAGATCCAATTCGTAGGTTTTGTATCTCATCCCAGATCTCCTTTTGCGAGCTCATACTGATGAGAAGAGAGGAATTAGACGCCGAAACAACAAAATTCCGATCAAAATTTTGACGGAAAAGCAAGATCGATCAAATCGAAGTATTATCGCCAGAAGCTTCTCGAGAGAGAAAGAAACAACGAAATGTTTTGTGCGCAAAGCTTATATGTGTGACGAGTAGTGGTGGGGACTAGAAGTTAGGGAGATATTACCATGCAACGACGAATTTTAATTTTCGCTATCTGTGATCAAACATGTTTTCGCCATAAATTTTTCTACTTTTACCTATTCCGACAATTACTCTTTTTTCTTCAATACGTACAGGCCCAATCCTGAGGGAACCCTACTATACATCGGTATTGGGCCCCAATTTTTTGTGAATTTTTAAGGGCGTATTCTTTTTACATATATATTAATTATTAGATATGCTTATATGTATATTATGGAGTATTTTTTTGTCGTGGGAGGATAGAGAACTTAAAAGAGTTGTGGGGTCCATACTTTTGTTTTTATTATATGTCACTAATTCCCTAAAGGATAACAAAAATAGACAAGTAAAAATATATCAGTAACTTTCTATATTCGAGACATTGCAAACGCAATTCTCAAGACAACGAAAGCTTTGAGAGTTGTTTTTAAGTTCTTTGTTATTTAGTTTTAATATTCGTTGATCAACAATCCGTATATCTAGGTACATTAATTTTGGGTTTCGATAATACTATATTATCGACTGAAATAGATATAGTTAAATTTTTCTACTATAAACAATTTGATGGATGATTTTGTACAGAAAAATACAAAATGAGTTGGTTTTCAAAATATTTAGATTTTAGGATTTTTTTTTGTTGCAAACATGAACTTTTTTATAAGCAAATTTTATTTTATGTATATAATAGGGCCCCGATTTTAATTTCGTATTAGGCCTCAAATATCTTAGGATCGGCCCTGAAAACATAACACAATTTTTTTTGTAAATCTTGATTTTCTTAGAATAGTGAAACTGTCGTCGAACAAAAGTGGATTTATTTGAAAAGAATAGACCAAGAAATGTGGGGATATGAATGAGAAATTTCAAGATATGCACTTTTGACATGCCATTTAAAAATGCCACTATCACTTTTTTCAAAATTTTAAATCATTTATATTTGGATTAACTATGTTATATTAGGGTTTAGTTTTTTGGGTTTAAGGTTTATTAGGGATCAAAACATTTTTTAAAATTAAGAATTTTGAGATGTAAGATTTGTAAACGGATTTATAAGTGGCACGTTGGTAAAAAATTAATTCAAAAGTAACATATTTGAAAAGTAGTATGTAAAAAATGGTATTTTTGTAAATGTCGCGATATGAATAGACAGCATTTTCAATATCCAGTACATGTTACATTAAATTCAAACAAAACAAAAGGCTAGCATACTGTAATTTCTCTCGATTTCAACGTAAGTAAAATAGTTGATACATAAAGTAAGGATTTGTAATTCCTACAAATTTCGGAGATTAATTTACATTTCGCCCACACATGAAAAAACAAAATTTATGTATAGCAGCCCTTAAAATCTAAAGATACATCATACATGTGAATTTGGATTTGGAACATCATTTTCTGGCTCCCGAAAACATGGACCCACGTTGCTTCTCCCCGCAAAATGCTTAATTCCTTAGCAATCGTGTCGGGGAAATAATCCAAATTTCTATCGAAACAAATGAGTGTATACATTTGTTAATATGTCACTGTATTATTGCTTAATAATTTTAATCTTGATTTGGAATATGGATGCGACTTATATGAGTTGACCTTATCAATTATCTTTAGATCTATATCCGTTACATTACAAATTATTATACCTTTATTGTATCTATAGTTTGATTATCATTATAATATTTTTTCGTCAAAAATAAATTATCACTAAATATTTTTTCGTCAAAAATAAATTATCACTAACATTGTTAGTTCTTGGTCCTAAATATTAAGCGGTTCAAGCTTTTTAAAAGGCCAACCTTAACTCTGCCAAGTGGGCAGAAAGAGACATCGTGTCCATTCATTCGAAGAGTACTTGTTTCAAAAAGACTACTTGGAGATTGGTAGCGTCGAAGTGCCAATGTGTATAATTGTTTTAACAATTATATAAGAAAGAAGTTCAACAATATAAAGATGATAGAAAGATGCAAGTACCATTCAACGAGGCACTCTCGTGATGGGAGTAATCAAACAACATATTTGAAAAACCCTTGAGAGAAATCATGGACTTCCTTCTATTTACAATAAATACTACTACACTAAGACAACTTAATGTTATAAATATATGACCCTAAATATATTCTCTCACATATTTTTCTTTGAACAGAAAGATAAAATGAATAATTAACATGCACACGAAAAAGAAAACCTAAAAGCAAGGGGAGATATTTAAAGAACTTTAAAATATTTTCAGGATGGGTTCTTAGAAGCATCAGATAAAGCAGAGGATTTGCAAATAGGGCAAGAGTTCTTCATAGACAACCATTTCTTGATGCAACTCCCATGATAGTCATGACCACACCTCTTTAATTCCCCTACCTCTTCTTTTTCCTTGTATTCCTCTAATTGTTATCATTACCACATCACCATTATTATTAGCCTATTTCAAACTTTGTTTATATACCTTTAACCTGCACATAAAGTGTGTTCTGAGAACAAGTGATCTTACCAAGCAGATCGCGCATTTTCTTTGCTCCTCTGTTTGATACAACGGATAATATGTTGTCTCTAACAAGCAAGTGGGGATTTCGCTGTTGGATAGACCAGTGTTGACACTCCCAATCCTCTCTCCAAGAGCGAGAAGGTCCTGGATAGTTTCAATCATCAGTTACAAGACTTTTGGCAATGGGGAGACTTAAAAAGACGTGTGTGTTTTGTAATTAACCTCGTAGGTTATGTTATCGATATCGAGTCTCATGTCTCTGTGGTGATCAAGCATGTTTCTGGAACCGTAGTGCGATTGGCGATCTACAGCCATAAATCCCTGTGTTTTTTGCACACCCACAAGAAAAGTCATCGAAACTAGTCCAGTATGCAGCAGAAATGGAAACTGAAAGTGTATATATCCAAACTACTGTGGATTTGTCATCGGGGTTATACAGGAAATGGAAAATATCACATTGGCTTGAGCTTTGAAGCGCGACATCTTATTGGTATATTCAGTGTGATTAGGGCATACTTCCTATCCAAAAAAACGCCTCCATAAGAAAAAGGAAAAAAACTATACCTCAGATGAAAACCGTTCATGGAGAGCAGCTTCATCGTAAGGAGGCTGAAACCTCTCATAGGAACTCCTGCGTCTCCATGTGCGATCACCGCTATGTCATGAAATGTGTGGTGAAGTCCTTAGATGCCTAGAAGGATAAGTCTCAGTGACCAAATGAGACCTGTCCCCAGAAGACGATGCTACATCTCCTAATCCCCAACCATCTGAAGAAGATCTATAGGTAGGTGTTGACCTATGAGAGAAGCGGGAGCTGCTTGCAGGTTGTGTTGAAGTTCCAGGAAAACCGTGAGCAACCGTAGAGTTTCTATTTTCAATTACCCCATGGTGATGATAGCCAGTGGTATCAACAGATGTGCTGCTACTGACAACACTTCTCGCAGGAAGCAAATTATTTGTATCTGGACTAAACGCATTTACATTTGCAACGTGAGAATTAATGTGGTTAAGGGATAATGAATAGCAAAATTTGATGCATGAGAGGGAATAAGCGAAATTTGCGTACCACCCGGAACTGGAGACAGTCTATGACAATTCCAGTCCTTATATCCGGGAGATGTCTGACCAGGAAATCGACCGGAGCTGGAATGTTCAACAATGTGGTGAGTAGAATGAGAATCAAGGCTCGGGGTTCTTGGCAAATTATTTCCGTCTAACCTGGCCTCTAAATCAAATGTAGGACGACTACGGACATTCCTTGAAGAACCCTCTCCCCTGATCAAGAGATTATGACTTCCGTAATTTGGGTTCATGAGCCATGGCATGTAATGAGGATCATGATCATGCGTCATTGATTTTCCCAGGGGAATCTCCGGGGGAAAAAGGATGTTTGGGGAAGTTCTGTCACCACGGTATTGGCTTGAACTGCCGATTTCATAGATGGAAGAATCACACGGGCTTTTCCGCTTTTGTGATTCTCTTTCTGTAGATTGATCAACATAACGAGCATTTGACCATGTCTGGCCGTTGCAGTTCGAAGAAGATGCAAATGTCACATAATTATCATTTGGAGCAGAGAAAGTTGCAACCGTTGAACTCATGAAAGGATCATGGGATGGACCCGAAGCCGCTGGATTGTAGTGTGGTCTCTCCACACTATGACCTGAGGCAGTATAGGTATTTGGTCCTGAAGAAGAGTTCCAATGAGAAGAAACTGGCATTCCCTCACTCAACATGTTTTCTACTGGATAAACATGTGATCTGTTCTCACTGGTCCCAGAAATTGCTGAAAAAATGTTGGCAGATAATATTAATCAGAAATTCCAGACACGTTGCACATGAAAAAGGTCAAGGGCATCAGTGATGATTCTAAATGTTGCTTCATAATTCTCACTAACCGAGTGTATCCACTTATCAAGATTCGGTTTTTGCCAAGTGAAACCCAAACTACCCACAGAGGAGAAGCACATGGAACACTTAACCTAAAAATATAACATGCATCATCAACCCAATAGCTTTTACAAAGGTTGAATACTAATCTCTATTGATCGAGAACAGGTTGAAAATTTGTTTTTTTTATCAATCCAAAACAGATTGAAGATCTATATGAATGGAGGACTAATTACCTAGACATGTATATGGATTCTCTGGGTGTATATGATTCCAGCCTTGATCATGTTCATCATCAAAAATTTGGGAGGAACCAAGAAAATGTCTATGCCCCATATTATACAATGCTTCAACCTTGGAGTCCAACTAAACCTGCACATAAAGTTCTGTTTCAGCATTCAAAACTCATCCAGAAAAACATTTGCAAGCTCAGAAAAAATGTTTCTTTAATCTCACCAAGCAAACTCAGTTTTCTTTTCATGAATGATATTTCTTAAAGTAAACCCAAGTACCAAATGGTTCCTGAAAATGTGTCACCTACTTGTATTCAGTCTGATAGTCACATTTCAAAACCAAAAATCAAAATTTTGCCTACTGAAAAACCTCGTTATTTTTGAGTTTGAGAAAAAAAATGTTTCTTTAAACCCACAATCCCGCACATAAACAGCATAATTAAGTTTAAATAACAAGAATCCGAGATTGAACATGCAGAGAGAAGACTACCCAGGTGGTTAATATAAAGACACCTTACAAAACATTCCATTTATGTGATTTTTCTTATTCACTCTTATCTAACATGTATGAAGGTGAAGTGCACAGTGGTATATCTATAGAGATATCTCAAATAACTTAAGCAATTCTTTCTGGAAGATATCAGCCAGGAAACTTGGAGAATACTAACAGAATGAGAAGTCTAATTTAAGAAATCGGTACATAGTTTCCAGATCTAGCCACAATTACTCCTGTTACCAGCACCTAGCATACTATACCTCAGAGCTCATGATATCATACCAAAACAAGTTTTCGAGGAATTGGAATCTATGCTGCAGGAAAGTTCATGATGCTTATAGATGGACAAAAAAAATTAACTAGTACAGATCTATCAGTTCATAAGGAAGACACAAGAGATTATCAATGAAACATAAACCTACAATTTGATTTGTTTAGCCAAAAGAAAAATAAGAGACCGAAAACAAACAAGAGTGAGAAAATTAAAAAGTTTATGCGGATATGGATGATCCAATAGCAGGACATAAGCTTAAAACATTTCCCAGCCAATAATGGACTAAGCTACCCTAGTAAAACAGCTGTAGTGCTTGATTGAGCACCTGCTTCACCAATTCCACACACCTTTAATATAGTAGACCGGCCGGAACACAATATGAACATGAAGTCCTCTCTTCAGGTTCACATACATTAATGAATTACTACAGCTCCCTTAAGTTTACGGGTTTAGTCCACAAAAGTGCTAGAAGTCCAAGGTGTCGTTAAAGAACCCATTTACTATCCTAGCGCTCTTATTATCTTAAAACCTGTCAGCACACCTTAATAAACTCCTGATTTCTTGACTTGTGAGTCCACTGAATCGTAAAAGAAAGTAGGTTGTGTGAAGCGATGCTTTTAAATAATTTGCATAATGTTTCACACCATCGTGCATCCTTTGTAGGATAGATGTCTTCCTGTAAGGAAGATTGAAGTTCCACTCATGGGTTTCTTATATACTAGACCTCAAACATAACATATTCAGGTACACATTCGATGGTGGACTAATTTAGCTACTCCCATAAAGATGTAACTAAGAATAAATCTTACACCAATGAAAACTGGTGAGCCTTTACTACCATAAACTTGGTCACTGGCTATATAACATTAGGAGTAGAACTAACCATGCCAATAAATTTTGGATCACTGACCACAAGTTCACTTTGCTTTCCCAATCAACAAAGAAGGTCTGCACCATCTGCCAATCAGAAAGCATCAACGACGACCAAGGCCAGCCACCGATCCTATATGTTACAAAGGCAACCATGTGGGACTAATATCTTAAAAATGTCGTTTTGAAGAGGAATTCTGACTTGGTTCTATAGCCGTACTAGTTCTCAACTCTCCCAAACACCTGAAAGATGAATGAGATTTTCTTCGTTTCTCAACTACCCCAAGTTTGTGATTGAAAAAGGTATGAAAGACTGAGAAACCACCAAATCCCCTAAACCTGCAGGATACAAACCAACTAAGCCTAGTTTTTGCTAATAGAAAACTGTCTCAGACTATATGATCCCAAACTACCTAGCTTACCCATTCGCTGAACAACAACATTATCAACAGCTAAACAAACACATAAACTAGTCACCAATTATCGTTCTCTTGGAATCTAAAGCAAACAATTGGATTATACACCAACAATCATCACACAGTACAAACAAAACAAATTCAGGCGAAAAAAGAAGTCTTATATCCATGGACATTCAAAACATCCAAAATCAACGAAGATTGCAGGAAATGTCTAAAAATCGGATTATACACCAACGACGATCGGCAACAACATGTACAGAAAATCGATCAATTTCAATCGATTAAGCATAATTTACACAGAGATGATAGACATAAGAAGACGAATCATCAAATGAGCTCAACGACGATGATCGGAGGAAGCAAAGAGACGAGCGACGAACGGATTCGTAGAGATGACGCAGCTTTTTAGAAAAAGGAGGGTTTAGTTTAGATAGATAGAGAAGAAATTGTTTGATTCCTTTATTTGTTTGGCCAAAAAGGAAGAAAGATCGGTTAAATATTATTCAGGGATCTATTGACGTTGTACTAACCACCGTTGATCAACATGACTTTTATTTATCACCTTAAAGACTCAATTTGATTGCAATTGCATCGAAGAAGAGAAGAGAGGGAATTTCGAGATAAACCCTAAGGAGACATGATCGGATTAGAGAAGACGAAGAAGCAGTTGTTACAGAAAACCTAAGTGAGGATAAACCCCTAACTAGAAACTCACCGAGAGCTCGAAGAAAGGGTAAACCAAAGCCCAGGAGAAGATCACTGAGGAAGAAGGATCAACTCTGGAACAAGGAATCGATGGTGGAGTGATGATGATGATGAAACAGAGATTTAGAGATTTATATTTGATTGATTTCTCAGAAAAGAACTAAAGCCTTACATATAGTTTTCACGACAAAGATGAAATAGCTAAACCAAAATAAGAAAACTAAACCACTTAATAAGTTGAACCAGGTAATTAAACCGGTTTAGGGAGATAATCCTGTAACAGCAGTGAGCATTATTATTATGATGAACACTTCCAATGGAACGATTTCGGTAAATACAAGCTCCACTACGAGAAAACGCATCCTTCTGGTCTCCTTCACTACACCCATGGCAAAACCGTCACTCAGGTCAAATTCCTTGTCGATTGTGTTCCAAGTTATAATCCATTGCGTTTACGTTTCTGGGAGATTGTTTCATTTCTGAGTAAATTTTCACTTGTTCAACTTTCAATCTAGATGCCTAGGTCACTAGCATTGCTCACTTTTAATTTCGCTAGGTTTTGTGTATGAATATCAGATAGATAGGCATTTCATTTGTGTCTTTTAAAATGTGGCTTCTGAGTATGGATTTGGGAATCAGGTTACTATAGCTCACCTTAAGGACTCCGACTGGTACCTCCTCCAGTTCCAGTGCTACTAGCGGTTTCCGGTCGAGGTTGTTGGGTGGTAACCGTGGGCTTAGTTTTGTTGGAGGCAATGGAGGGAGCAAAAATATGAGTACTAATGCAAGAATTGGTGCTACCGCATTCAGTGCTTCTAGTTCTAGTACCTCGGCGACTAATACAAGTTTCGATGGGAAAGGAAGTTACTTAGTCTTCAATGTGGGTGATGCTATTTTTATATCTGACTTGAACTCACAAGACAAGGTATTTACTGCTACTCCTTTTATATTCTTAAGATTTGGGTTGATATGATGGTTTTGGTCACAGTTAAGATAAATATTTGATGTAGGATCCAGTAAAGTCTATACATATCAGCAATTCGAACCCTATGTGCCATGCCTTTCATCCAGATGCTAAGGATGGACATGATCTACTTATTGGCCTGAATTCTGGGGATGGTAATTTTGTTCTAGATGGAAATTTGTCGTGTTATTTATGTTTTTGGTAAATTATTTGTAGTCTACACCGTATCACTGAGACAGCAGTTACAGGAAGTCGGTAAGAAGCTTGTTAATGCTCAGCATTACAACAAAGATGGTTGTGTAAATAACAGGCAAGACTTCTTTTCTGTAAACTTCTTTCTTTTTCCTTCTTCCTCTGCTTTGTTGGTGTACCGATCGTGAGTGTTCTCACTTGTTTTTAACAGCCGCTGTACTAGTATCGCTTGGGTGCCTGGAGGTGATGGAACCTTTGTTGTCGCTCATGCCGATGGAAATTTGTTCGTCAATGAGAAGGCAAGCTCATTTGACTTTTCATTTACCTAATTTTGTCTAATCTATGACCAGAGTAATTATTATACTTGCAGAATAAAGAAGGTGCAACTGATTCTTCATTTTCTGCTATAAGAGATCCTACACAGTTCTCAGTAGACAAAGCAAAATATAGCAAGGTACCTGAGTTTGCTATTGTCTTCATTTGATGTTGGTTTCAAGGATTTTATGGCAGGATGAGAATGCTCATTTCTTCTCTGTATTTAAATTTTCAATCATGTACCATTGCTCACTCCCACAAATATTTCTGCAGAGTAATCCAGTTGCAAGATGGCATATTGGTCAGGGTTCGATTAATTGCATTGCATTTTCAAATGATGGAGCATACTTGGCAACCCAAAAGCTAGTGTGTGGTGTAAAAAGTTATTATGGTGCTCAACTGTGTTGTGCTTGGAGGTGACTGGATCTAAATCCTTTCACAAATGATCTCTCCTATTTGCTTTTGAAGGAAAATAATTTTCTGAGTGTTTTTGTTTACTTAAGCTGCTTCTTTTATAATGGAATTGTTATTGTATACTAACATTGTGATCGGCCTGGCAGTATGGATGGAAAGTATCTTTTGACTGGAGGTGAAGATGACTTAGTTCAAGTATGGAGTATGGAAGATCGAAAGGTTGTGGCATGGTGTGAGGGACACAATTCGTGGGTATGGTTTTGAATTGGAGCATAGAGAAATTTTGTATGTAACACAGACAATACTTGACTAATGTGAAATGCATTTTCACAGGTAAGTGGAGTGGCATTTGATTCGTATTGGTCGTCACCAAATTTAGACGGGTCTGGCGAGAATGTCATGTATCGGTTTGGTTCCGTTGGTCAGGTATTCATTTATGATGCATCCATTCTTCTGGATTCTCCTTTCTGGGCATTAGAACTGTGAATCTGCTTGGTAGAAATTTCGTTGAAAGTGAGATTTTTTTTTAGCTTGCCTTGAGAGTCTTTAATCCCTCTGCTTGTGCCGAACAGGACACACAGTTACTGCTATGGGACTTAGAAATGGATGAGATTGTAGTTCCACTTCGACGACCTTTAGGGGGATCACCAACTTACAGCACGGGAAGTCAGTCCGCTCATTGGGACAACATCGTTCCAATGGGCACTCTTCAGCCAGCGCCGTGTATGCGTGACGTCCCAAAACTCTCACCAGTTGTTGCCCAACGTGTTCACACCGAGCCCCTCTCGGGATTGATCTTCACCCAAGAATCAGTCGTAACGGCTTGCAGAGAAGGCCATTTAAAGATCTGGACACGACCAGATACCGAATCCAGCAGCTGCTCAGAAACAAATCCAACCACAAGCAAACCTTGTCTGACCACTAAGGTCGGTGGTTCTAGTTAAATTCAGTCACCATTTTAAAAGTTATATTGTTTGTAGTCGCGGTTTCGAAAGGAAGCCCTGTGTGGGAGAGGCTGAGACAAATATTTCTGGAGATTGATGATTTATTGGGTTGGTGACGAAAGAGAGTTTTGGGATGTAATTAAAAGAAAACAGCTATTTTGGACATAGGGGTTTATATTCAAAGTCCAACGAACACTAACCAAAAAAAAAACAATAATGGAAAGATTGGTGCTTCGGAAGAAGACGAGAGGTAGTGTATTTTTCTTGCAGTTGCTAGGACTGATTTTAGAACAATTTCGTATTTTTGTTTTAACTCTGACTTGGTCTTGAGGTACATTTGGATTTTGGATTATCGACACTGGATTAAAGAAATTTGGCAGCTTTTATTTATGTTTAAGCTACCATATCTTGTGTCTGTCTATACTGTTTTTATATGCTTAGACTCTCTTTGATATGGTTATTTGTGAAAATGACCTTTGAATGTTTTAAGAACAGTTGACAATTTTATTTTCAATTTGTTTGTTATGTCATGTCATGGAGGATAACTTCCATAAAATCAGATGAAACTTGTAAATCATAACCACTGTAGATAAAATAGAAAGGTATACTTTTAGCATGTTTGACATTTAAGTTATGAAATAAGTTAGAACGAGGCAAAACAATTTCATTTCATTGATTGTTTTTCCGGAGTACACACAAAACATACACATACCAAAGTATTCAGCACAATGGAACCAGAAACTAGGAAACAGGGCATGTTTTTAAAACCAAAGTTGCCAAATTTGTACATACATCATAACAATAACAAACAACCATTTCTTTTTAATTGTTGTTACTATTACTGTTATTTTTGTGGCTAAATTCAAACGTTGGCCGCACTTCTGAAGGAACCAAGGGACTTGGAACCAGAAGCTCTTAGGACAAACTGATGATAAAATGCAGCAATCGCAGCACCAATGAATGGTCCCACCCAGAATATCCACTGTAAAATAGTCCCAAAAAACATTCCATTATTCTATCACTAAACGATAGAATTATAATGTAATTAATTTCAATCAAGAGAAATAGAAACATACGTGGTCATCCCACGGCTTGGACTCGTTAAAGATAACGGCGGCTCCGAAACTTCTGGCCGGGTTAATACCAGTTCCGGTGATTGGAATAGTGGCCAAATGAACCATGAACACCGCAAATCCAATAGGAAGTGGCGCCAAAACCTTTCATTTTATAATTCATAACCCAAAGTCAGTCGAATTATATTATGTTAACGAACTTTATAGTTAAAATGAATTAGATAACAAATACTAACGGGAACGTGGGAGTCTCGAGCGTTTCGTTTGGGATCAGTGGCAGAGAAGACAGTGTAGACGAGAACAAATGTTCCAATTATCTCCGCGGCGAGTCCGGTCCCTGTGTTGTAGCCGTCAGCTAGAGAGTTGGCTCCTCCACCGTAACGAACGTAGTAAGAGCTTTGAAAGGCCTTAACGAACCCAACTCCACAAATCGCACCCAAACATTGAGCCACCATGTATAGCACCGCTCTAATCAACGATACCTTCCTGGCCAAGAACAAGCCGAACGTCACCGCCGGGTTTATGTGACCACCTACATAAAGTTTTGGGTTCAATTTCAAATAAACGAGAAAATCAAAGGACAAGTTTTGTAGTTAATTCACAAATTAATAACGTTCTGAACCACCTATATATCATACATTTTTATAATTCGTACCGGTTTATAACGATTTAAAAATACTTATCAAGAATTTATTTCATAAACTTGTTGGAATAGTGATATATACCTGAGATACCGGCGGTGCAGTAGACGAGGATGAAGATCATACCACCGAAAGCCCAAGCGATGCCGAGGATTCCGACACCACCACAGTCAACTCCACCAGCGGTTGTGTCGGACTGAATCTTGTAGCCGATGACGGTCAAAACGGTGACATATAAGAAGAGGAGAGTGGCGACGAACTCGGCGATAACGGCTCTGTATAAAGACCATTTTGTTAGCTCCCCCGCGTCGAAAAATGGAGTAGGCGCCGGATCTTCGTAGTCCCTCGCCGTGAATCCCTCTGCTCCTTCGCCTTTGGCCATTTGTATGTTTTCTTATTGAGAAAATTGGTGTTTTGGTTATGTTTTTGTGATTGTGGAGAGACGAAGCAAGGTTGTTTATATAGAGTGGGTTCTTAGTGAATTCTCTTTATTAGGTTTGCATTACATGTTAATAATTGTAGGGTATGTACGCACTATTTTATACTATATTATTATAATGTTTTCCCTGGAAGGTTTAGTATATGGTTCTATTTTATTATTAGTTGTCAATGAAATGAAAATAGAAATGTATATGGCGAGATTATGATTATTCTTAGCTTTTTCACTAATTAATAACCTAGCTAGCTGTCCTGATATATATAATCTAAACCAATTTCTAATCATTGCTTCGTAATTAATAATTTAATACTAATACTAATACTAATATTAGTAATAGATTATTTGAAGAACGTTTTATCCAAAATAATGGAATACGTTTTTATCGTCAGAGAATTTTGCTATATTGACGACAAATTCCAGCATAATGAAAAAATACACACACACGCATATATTTACAGTAGATATTACCTAATGATTATGAAAAGTTAGAAGTCGAGTTTAGATTTTTGGTTTCAAATGTTACAAAATCTTTAGACTAGAAATTTGGAACTTATTTGAGATTCCTATAATTTAAAAGAATGATTATGGGAGCGATGATGAACAGCGACCCTTTAATTCTAAAATTTAGGGTGGATAATGGAGTTAATTTTTATGGTTAATTTAACTTAGCCTCGCCGCCCCATCACCTAAACGTAGCTTTCATTTAGACCGACCCTAATATACTAATATATGCTTCCATATTTTCTTTCTCTTGTCCTATGTCATGAGCCTTGTCCTCTCCCTAGAATATTATAGACTGTCACTCTTTTACACATAAATATATTATATGAATCTTATCAATTTAGACACTTTCAAGTTTATTTTTTATTTTAAATTGAACATTCGGTTTTAAGTTGTGATAACAGACCAATCGCACACTTTCTTTATGTACATTCGTTGGCTCATGTGATTTCTTTTTCATGCAATATAAAACTAGTAAACTTATGCATTTTATATTATATTAAAAATATCATTAATTTATATAAATTGAATCAAAAATATGAGTAGTAAAATTTAATAAACTTTAACAAATGTTATAAGAGTATATTAGAATGCCCATAAACATTTTTTTGCATGATAAATTGATTCAAATTTGGTTGAGCATGATTGTTTATTATTCTTTCAATTAAATGTATATAGTGAGATTAGTTAAAGAACTAATTTAATATTTTAATGAAATCTCTCTCTCAGATCTCTGATGTTGTTGAGACCGAGAAGAAAGTCTCAAACAAGAAAAGGAACAAAACGGTAATCGGAGAGAGCTGCTAGGAGTCTTGCAAACGAAAAGGCGGCAAAAATCAAGGCCAAAGCAGCCCGAAAAGCTTCTCGTGCGTTCAACTCTCAACATCCTAGAGAATGTCTTCAAAAACAGGGGCTTTTGAGTTTGTCGTTTAATATCAAATACACTAATAAGTTTTTATTTCATTTTCTGTTATACGTTTTTTTTTTAAATATATTTGTTTTGTTAGTGTTGTTTGTTTGTTTGTTTTTAATAAGACAATCTGCGGCGTTTAACTATCGTTAAGGAAAAAATTCTACATAAAATAGTATTATATTAATCAAACATTGTTTCGTCCCATTTTTCTTATCCAAACCACACGAAATCTACATATGTATTCTCCTGCATGATTTGCATTTGTATGGTGCTGCTGTGCATAATTTTTTTACCCGTACTGCTCAATTCAATGTCACCATTCGGAATTTTATGATGAAAACTTTTGAGATTACCGGTAAAAGTTTCGATTTTGTCGATTAGACCAGTACCTTTCAATTGCTAATTCAATTTTGTATCTGTAGCCGTAAACACATCATAAATTTCAACAGTTCATTTTTGCATCATTTAAAACAGGGCTTCCATTTTTTTTAGCTCATACAACATCAAAACCATGTCTTTACATATAGTAACATTTAAACAAAAAAAAGAAACAAAAGCTTTTCGAATCTAAATTAACAATATATTATTATGTATCTAATCTTCTTTACAAAAAAAAAAACTAGTTTCTGCTAATTTACAATTTTTTTATTAGCAAAGTAAAGGAAAGATGAATAAAAAGTCTCATTGAGCAAGAGCTTAGCTAACTAAATAAACCCTACCATTAAAATAACATAATTATTACATGGACAGGATAAAATTAACGGTGTTGTTTCAGTGGTTCTGTTTTCCACTATTGTCGATAATTTTATGGACGTTGGGGTTGATGACTGGAAGTATGTCCCAGTGGACCCGAGAGAAACCGCCCCATCGCTCCAACAAATGCATCGGCACCGTCCATATAGATTACAGTCCAACTTAGTACAGCCCTAGCTTCAACTCAACCAGTCCTCTCATGCCACGTACTATAGACCCCACAAGTCGTCAACAATCATTTGCTCTCACTCTTCGTCCTCAATTTTCTTACGTTTATATTCACTATTGTTATTATTTATGAAAATTGAAAAAATAAATAAATTGACGACAAAAAACAAAATTAGGACTTTAGAAGAATAAAAAGCGAAGCCAGACAAAAGGAATGTGGTGTGTAATGGGGATATTCATGGCTAATGTTTTGCCACGTCATACAACCTTATCGTTTTAGCGACGTCTCTTTGATCTTATTGGATTATATTTCCACCTCAGCAATATGCACTTTCTTCTCTCTTATTTTTATTTTTCTATTCATCTTTGTCGCTTTCTTTTGTAAACCAATTTGTCTAATCGATATTCGGTATTTGTGTGATAATGGGCAAATTGTTTGTGATAGACATTTTATTTAAGAAAAAATCATTGTTATACTCCTTTCTCAAAAAAAAAAATCATCATTATACTTTCATTTCATGTTGCTTTAAGATATATATTCTTTCATTTTATGTAAGAAATAAATTATTATTATAGTGTGTGCAAGTCGTGTCTTTTTAACACACGTGACTGACAATGAATCCACAATAACATACAGATAATCTGCTTCGCTTTATACATAATCATGTTTTGTTTTGTGAATATATAGTCGATGTAGCTTCGAATCATGTATAACTAACTAATTGATGTAGTGTCTTATGACAAATTTTACACTAGTTGATGTACATGTGCAGCTTACACAAAGTTAAGTCTGAAGTTATATGTTTAGTTCAAATTTTCAAAAAAAAAAAAAAAAAAGTTATATGTTTAGTACAAAATGATTCAAACTTGAATTTCATTTATGTGCAAAAATATTCGCTTCTTATAAATGAAATTAAACATAATGTTAAATAATGTTTTTTTTCATCGCTACCAAACTTGAGATGAAAATGATGCAAGAATAATCCAGAATGTGCTCGAAACGGCAGAAAACAAACGAATCGTGTGACACGATTTAAAGACAAATACTTTTAAGGCTTACAAATGAAATTTGTCAAAATTTTAAAGTACCTATCTATATGCATGTGTATTACAGCTAGGTATGTATAGATATATGTATATATTATTAGGGATTGCCAACGCGTTGCGTGGATTTAAGAATTAACATGGTACAATATACAATAATTTATAGCGTATTGATTAGTTGTGATTTATTATTACATAACTTTGATGTTTATAATAAAATTAAATAATTATTACCTAGGTTGGAGAACTTAATATTTGTAGCAAATTGTTGGATATGTACAATGTTATATGAAAAAAAAATAGACCATTCATAAAATTACAACATATAGAAGACATTTCTTTTGGCAGAAATCCCTAACTTATATGTATTTATCAATATTCACTATGATTTTTTTTTTAAATGTTTGTTTGCCTTTTTTCTTGCATAAAACACATTTGTAAAAACAATTAATGATTATAAGAAGACATATGCATCATTTCAACAAAGATGTTGGATGTATCTTTATGTTTTTTGTATTAGAATCTTGAATCGTAGTTGCAGAGATTTTTTAAAAAAACAACAGAATAAAATATGCAATAATTTCTACTATAGAAAAAAATAAGATATTAACTAAATTTAGTGCTTATAGTAAATAAATATATATGTTAGAAGACTAAGCATTTGTAATAAATTATTAGACATAAACAACAATCTCAACAAAAATGTTGGAATGTATCTATTTCATTTATGAAGATAATTTGATGTTAATTGTTTACTATAAGAATCATCACAAAATTAAGGGGCCAAATGTCAAAACTAAAAAAATGATAAGATTGTAAATAAAAAAAAACTGACACATATCATCTTTTCATAATTTTGCTTTAGGGAAACTTTAAAATATTATATAGATTATGAAGATTGGCATTTGAAAATGTTTCCTACTTTTCTGGATGACTTTTAGAAAAAGTTTTAGTAGTGAATTATATATCTTTCGTTCCGTGATATATACAAGTGTCTTTAGTAGTCAAGTGGCTCTTCTCTACTTAAATTACCGAGGTTAGCTGAGGTGAATGTTTTGAATGTTTTTTTAAAATAAATTCTTTTAGAGATAGAGGTGACACATGTCTTCTTGTCAGAGAAAGTTGGTTGTTGACAATCTTAAAATATTAAATATCTTTCTTTCCATGATATATACAAGTATTTCTAGTAGTCTAGTGGCTCTTCTCCACTTAAATTACCGAGGTTAGCTGAGGTTTGAAACTCGGAAGAAACATTTTAAACATTTTTTTAAAATAAATTCTTTTAGAGAAAAATGTGACACGTGTCGTCTTGTCAGAGAAAGTTAGTTGTTGACAACCTTAAAATATTATGAAGATAACTAAATTAAATCAATATTATTTCTGTTCGCTTGTATAATTGCTCACGTTTTATTGGTTTTTGGTTGTTTGTCAACGGTCAATTTTCTTTTTTGTGATGCCTAACAAAATTTAATGATGTGACTTTGGGACGTTGATCTCTCAGTATCAATAATGGAGTATATGGAAATGTAACAGTTGGAGAAATAAAAATTTTTTGTGGCTTACTGTTAAACTAGGTGATTCATGCAAATGTACGTATGTATAGTTTTCTGAAAAAATTTAGTTATATATATCCCACTCAAATTGGTTCGCCAGGATAGTTTAAAAATTACCTTCCATTTGACGCGAGTTTGATGATTCAATTTAAGATTATTCCTACTAAATCCAGAAAGATTACAATAGTATAATTTCTACTACCAAAATGTAGAGCTAGCCGAGAGAGAAAAACCTTGGACCCCGTAATTTTGCTGGAAGTCAAAAAAAAAAAAAACAAGAGAAGATTATTGGTTCACTCGTTTAGATTATTATGTATTGAGATTAAGTTTATAAAAAATGATGCTGAGGTTATTTTTTTTTGGTTAAGTTGCTTGAATAAATTTGAAAGTATATGAAATATGATTTAATCTAGCATTTATTTATTTCTAATAATGTACTCCCGGTTATAGCTACCAACTTTTGTATTTGTTACAAGAAAATCACAATAAAACAGAAAGAAAAAAATACATTATTGTAACATTAAATAAAATGTGTCAATTATAAAGTAGCACAAACCAAGAGCTCACTATATAAAGACCTCTTTGTTTCTTCTATCACAACCACAACCAAAAGAATATCCCAAGAAAATCAAGAAAACATATATGGCCAAAGACGTGGAAGGAGGAGAAGGTTTTCCGGCGAGGGATTACCAAGATCCGCCGCCTACTCCATTTTTCGACGCGGAGGAGCTAACGAAATGGTCTTTATACAGAGCTGTTATCGCCGAGTTCGTAGCTACTCTCCTCTTCTTATACATCACCGTTTTGACCGTCATCGGCTACAAGATCCAGTCCGACACAACCGCCGGTGGAGTTGACTGTGGCGGTGTCGGAATCCTCGGCATCGCTTGGGCTTTCGGCGGCATGATCTTCATCCTTGTCTACTGCACCGCCGGTATCTCAGGTATATATATATATATCACTATTCCAACAAGTTTATGAACTAAAGTCGTGATTAGTGTTTATAAATTAGTTATAAACCAATCCGAATTCTAAAAATGTTGACATGTCGTATTGGTCTGTTTCAAAACATTATTAATTTATTAATTAACTACAAACATGTCCTTTGATTTTCTCGTTTATTTAAAATTGACCCCAAAACTTTACGTAGGTGGTCACATCAACCCAGCGGTGACGTTCGGCTTGTTCTTGGCCCGGAAGGTATCGTTGATAAGAGCTGTGCTATACATGGTGGCCAATGTTTGGGTGCGATTTGTGGAGTTGGGTTCGTGAAGGCCTTTCAAAGCTCTTACTACGTTCGTTACGGTGGAGGAGCCAACTCTCCAGCTGACAGTTACAACACAGGGACAGGACTCGCTGCGGAGATTATCGGAACATTCGTCCTTGTCTACACTGTTTTCTCTGCCACTGACCCTAAACGAAACGCTCGAGACTCCCACGTTCCCGTTAGTATTTGTTATCTAATTCATTTTAACTATAAAGTTCGTTAACATAATATAATTCGACTGACTTTGGGTTATGAATTATGAAATGAAAGGTTTTGGTGCCACTTCCGATTGGATTTGCTGTGTTTATGGTACACTTGGCCACTATTCCGATCACCGGAACGGGTATTAACCCGGCCAGGAGTTTCGGAGCCGCTGTTATCTTCAACGAGTCTAAGCCGTGGGATGACCACGTATGTTTCAATATCTCTTAATTGAAACTAACCAAATTATAATTCTATCTCTCTTGATGAGAAGCTAACGGAATGTTTTTGGACTATTACAGTGGATATTCTGGGTGGGACCATTCGTTGGAGCTGCGATTGCGGCATTCTATCACCAATTCGTCCTAAGAGCCTCTGGTTCCAAGTCCCTCGGTTCCTTCCGAAGTGCGGCCAACGTTTGAATTTAACCACATAACAAAAGAAAATGTGTAGACATTTGGCTCGTGATTTTAAAATATGCCATCTTTCATTTGTAATTTGTTTTTACCCCCTAGTTCTGCTTCTATTTGAGTGATTTCTAATCAATGTTTATCTTGGAATTGTCAGTTTGTGAATTGAGAAAAATTTGATGAGACAACTTTGCTTAGCAATTTTTTTAACAATCTCGATATCCTCTATACTTCGACTAACCAATAAAACAAAGAATCCTACTAACGTAACGAAGAACACAACTTGCGAATTGCAAATGTAGTTACAGTACACAGGCATTGCCTATGTTTGGGAAATAGATCGTGTTATCACCAAGAACTTTAGACGAATCAATACCCAAACAATCTTAAATGCATTTGAACAAGATCAAATCTTCAACAAAGAACTTTGTTTGTGTAAGTAGTGATTACACCATTTGACGAAAATAAACGCAGGAATATCAAAATTCAACTAATAAACTCAGATCATTTCTAGGCAGACAAATCAAAGTTCCTAAATTCCCATGAAGCATATATAATAATACCAAAGAGGATTCAGATTCATAATCCAAGTTAAAGCATAGCATAAAATTGGGATTGAATAAAAACCAGCAAAATAACAATCCAAAACCGACTTCTTGTTCTAATAGTAGAAACATCAAAGAAACTAAAATCTCGAAGCAAAAACACAAAAGCGATGATAGAAAGTTCGAACCAACCATTTCCGATTCCGTTTTCATCAATTCTCAGGAATATCGACCTCACCGTCTTGAATCTCTTGTTGAATATCCTTGGGGTCTTTTCCATCAACGGTGCATCCCACAGAGACGCATGTTCCCAAAATCTCCCTCACAGTTCCGCTAAGCTCTTTCGCGATAGATCTAGGCCTCATAATCCTAGCAATCTCGATTACATCATCGAAAGAGATGTTACCGGAATGTTTGATGTTCTTCACCTTCTTCCGGTCTCTCTCGGGCTCCTTCAACGCCTTGATGACAAGTGCGGCGGCAGATGGAACCACCGTGACTTTCGCCTGACGATTCTGGACCGTGAGCTTGACGGTAACACGTAGTCCTTTCCATTCCTTTGCTGTTTCCTTAGCGATGTCTTCTCCGATCTTCTTTGGAGCGAGACCGAGAGGACCGATCTTCGGAGCTAGAGAACTCGCCGCTCCGACTTCTCCACCGGTAACACGGACGTAAACGTCCACAATCTGCGTCGGATCCATTTTTGGAGGCATGGCTGATTATCTCTCCGGTTAATCGGATTTTTTTTTTCTAGGTTTTTTCTGGAAATGCGATCGAGGAGGCGCTTGAAGAAGAGCTAAAAGGTTTTTGTAGGAAGTTGAAATTAGGGTTTCTGATAAGAAAATGACGAATTTACCCTTGTACATTATTCGGGCTTATCAAGCGAAATGATTGATCTATGGGCTTTTTTTGTTTTTTACAAAAGACGTTACCGGTTTAGTTTTGATAATTTCCGGTTCAACCGAACCGTTTTCATTTCTCGATTAGAAATCAAAATTCGTTGTCGTCTCTTTGCTCGGAAGTCGGAGGAAGAATGGCGGGTGGATCTGAGAGGAAGACGATACTAGTTGGTCTGATTCTAGCTCTTGTTCTTGGAATCGCTGTTTACTTAAGGCTATGGACTATTGATCACACTCTATCTGCCGATGATTCAGAACGGTTAAGGTTTTTCTCTCCTCTTTTCTCAAATCCGGTTAACGATTTTGGTTTTTGTAATATGATATGATGGGTCTTTCTTTTAAGTAGCTGGTGAATTTCAATTTTTCCAAGTTTAGGGGTTTGATTTCATAACGTAGCTGCATTTGTGTAACTAGGGTTTATGTTTTAGTATGGTAGTGGTGGTTTGTTTGATCATTTCAAGTAAATGTTTAAGGATTGAGATTTGTACTTTGGTGTGTAGGAGACAGTTTGATTTGGCGAATAGAGAAGAATGTTTGACAAGGAGGCTGAGAAAGCTTCTAAATGTAACACAGAACTTACACTGGTATTTTCTAAGCTCCTCCATGTAGAAAGGTCTCTTTTTTGCTTTAGTTATGGTTGTCTCTATGGTTAATTGGTCTAACTGGTAATCCCCAATAGCTGTATGTGCTTCGGAAATGTACAGCCATGTCTGTTCGATGTAGACTGTTTTCGTGGCTTGTGCATTCTACGGGTTCGTCATTGGTTATCTTGTTCGTTCACCGTGGTCAAGAAGCATCAGTGCAAAAACACGGCCTTTCTATTGTCGGTTGATTTTGGATCATTGTCTTGTTCTTGTGCAAATCAAAGGGTCATCTGGGAATGGAAACACCTTTAACTTTAATCAAAAGCTAGAGTCATTACATAAGGTGACATTCGCTATCAGAAATTCAAATCGGTAGTCCTTATAATATTGGAAGCTTGTCGTTCATTAGTTCTTTGTCTCTTGTGTAGGAAAACGCAGCGTTGCTTAGTCAGATAGAGAAATTAAAACAAGAGCTGGAAGCTTCACGGTTAAAGTGCCGTGCAAGAGAGGCACCTCGTTAGATTAGTTTTTATTTTTATAGACATCCTCGGGTTGCTGTCAGCGTTAGATTTGGTTTTCGCTCATTCCGCTGCTGGTAAGAAAATCTTGAATATTTTGTCCTGATGTATAACAGTTGTCATATACAGTTTATAGGCTCTTTCATGGAACAGGTATTAGCAACACCATTCCCATCACATTGTATTGAGATAATTGATTTTAGAAGCGAGTTCCGAGGCCCTATCAGAGAATTTGTGTTGTTTTCTGAGTATTGGATCGTGTCATGTTATCTCCAGATATATCTTGCATCCTTGAGTTTATAGATAGTACGAAATAGTGATACAGTTTCAAGCCATTGGTGTTCGTCATAACTCATAAGCATTATGGTACCTCAATATTTGCTCTGTGAAAATATGGGTTATGCTCATGATAGTAGGCGAGAGGCTAAACTGTGTTCCCCGAAGAAAGGCTGTGAAGGTTTGCAGTTGTACCTCACTGTGATTAGCCTATCTTGTGCAGTTGTTGCCACTTAGGTCCCGTGTGAGCACAGCAATATCGGTCCGGTCTTAGGGTAATTAGAAGAAAAACAAAAAACCATACCAATCCAGGGCAATGCGATTCTTGTCAAGAAACTATGCATTGATACCTTCAGTTTTCTTTGTTTCTTTCAAGTGACATTTCTTCTTGTGATCGTCTAATTTCATTATCACTTTCGGTTTTCTTCATCGAACCAATGGAACATTGAAGCATACGATTCAATTTCTTTAGGTTCAAGGCTTTTGATGTTTTTTTTTTTAGCTAATGATGATTTGATGGTGGTGTTTGTAGTTTCAATGCTACTTTGTATCAGTACTTTCGGTTTTCTTCTATACTCCTAGTGATCGTGATAGCTGATGGACTGGATATGATATATGAAATCATGTTTCTGCTAATCGCTTAATTTACAGAAAGTTTTCTAAAAATAAACCAACCAAGTTAAAATTACCGTTTAATAGTATTTGGCCACACTCCATTCCAACTTGGTTCCTTTCTTTTTGGATAAGAGTAGGAAAATTGGAAAGAAGAAGATTTGGGTTAGTGATTGATTTCGTCATATGTATCTAACTTTTCCTGTTGGGTTACTCAACGTCGGACTCTTGAAACTATGGACAAGTTTAAGTTGCACACTTTTCCTCAAAACGAAATTACACACAAAACTAGCAAATCATATCTCTGCATATGCACCATCCTACATAACTTTGAGTCTTTCAATCTAGAATAGGTTTCAACATCATCTATCCACCCAAAACTCAACTACTCTTTTTCTTCTTTTAATTTACTTTGCCTCAAGATTCCACAAGAAACACTATTTTGTTGATGTAAACTTTAGATAGAAAAGTGACATATGAACCAATAAGATCAACTATCATAGGCCAACTATGATTTTTCCAATGTAATCTGTTTCTCAAAAACATTAGCTAAACCGAGCGATAATTATACTCTGCCCTTTATTTACATCATACTAGGAAGAGATAGATTTCTCCAAACTTACTCTTATCTCGTGTGCTTATCATTAATGCGTGGCTAGTGACCAGAAGTTGAGAAAAAAGGAAGGAGACACAGCAAACCAGCTGATGAAAGCCATTGCTGTTGCAGTCTCGAACCTTGTGTAGTGGTTGACGTTACATTTTTCAAGATCATTGATGAGTACGGTTATCCCCGCAGACGCAGATGCAGCTGCAAACGTAAGCGTCGATGTGACCTGCGGTTACAAATAAAAACGAAAAAACACAGTCACACTCACTTTGTTGCATTTAGTAACTAATTCAAATGTCAAGAGTGGTTTTTTTGTATGCCTAAGAATGTTAGATTTTTGTACTTACTCCATCACCAATAGTGAAACATTGAACAACCAAGTGATTCCTAAGGCTTCTTCTGACCATAAGAGCATAAGCATCAACAAGAAACAGAGACAAACTCCATAGGCTTTGAAGTCCAACCGCAAGAACCAAACAACTGTCACATATCAAAGTTACATCTCTTTGTCAGATTCATCATACTAACCAAATTCCTCAAATCAAATCAAATTTCTGACAATTTCAAAAAAGCGACCAAAAATTGAAAAACCCTAAACATTTCCAGAATCTAAAACCACACAAAGATAATCAAATTTAAAAAAAAATGAGTGTGGATTTCTACCAGAATGCGGTGGCGGAGCGGAAATCGGAGGTGGTGAGCATGACGGAGACGGAGATTATAGCTGGGACGAATTGAGAGAGACGGAGGATGAGACCACCGGTGGTTCCGGGCATGCCTTGGACATCTTTCATCCTCACCGGAGGTCTATCGATTGCTCCGGCGATAGGAGCCATCGGAACCGCATCTACTGGGTGAACCGCCGGTCGGCTCACGTTCATCATTGGCTTCGGAAAGAAAGAAGAGAGAGTTTTGGCTTTGGCTGCGTCTGTCTGAAAATGACGTTTAGATTTATTACTTCAATGTGACGTGTTTTGATAGAATTAATTTGTAACATTACTACTAGTACTATATTAGTGGTAGTAATAAACTCTAAAATTAGGTACTGTAGTTTTAATACTAAATTTAACATCTTAGCCATTATGAAGTTTTATAGCTACATATGGGCTTTGTTTATTACAAGATTTTATGTATTTGATTCGTAGGAAGGCGAATTTGGACTCTTATGAGCTAAGTGAATTAGAAACCTCTAAATTTTTTTGGTTCAAGGGCCTTTTTTGTAGTGTTACATTGATGGATCTTGGATGAGCACCGACAACGTTTCTGGTATTAGATGGTTAGCTTTCCACAGTGAGAATTCGGTGTTTTTGATGGGTGCTCGCAATACGAGACATAGCCTATCTCCTTTACACTTAGAAGTAGAGGCACTAGTTTAGGCTATGCATTGTCTGATAGAATATAAGAATATTCTGTTACAAAATCTCTTAGATATACTTGTTAATATTGTTATGTATCCCATATTATGTGGAACAACTTTGTAACTACTTAAGCTATTTATAGCTTTGTATATCAATGAAACCCCGGAAGGGGAATTAATCCACTTTCATGGTATCAGAGCAAGTTCGATAATCCATCTTCCGCTCTATCTCTTCTCTTTTCTTTCTTTCTTTTATCTTTCTCTCATTTGTTTCAAATGGCTGCTGCTCCTGCACCAATTGAACGAGCGTTTGGGGTTACCAACATAAAATCTTAACAACCACAACTATGATGCATGGAGGGAGCTATTCCTTATGCACTGTTTGGCGTTTGATGTTTTAGGACATCTCGATGGTACGTTACTTCCTAATGGAAATAACGATTTAGCTTGGCAGAAACGTGATTGCCTTGTTAGACTTTGGATCTATGGAACACTTGCTCCACCGATGTTCATCTCATCATTCAAACCCGGAGGCACTGCCCGTGAGCTCTGGATCCGTATCGAGAACCAATTTCGCAACAACAGAGAGGCTCGTGCGATTCAAATCGATAACGAACTACGAACGACTGTAATTGGAGATCGAACAATTCAAGAGTATTGTCAGAAGCTGAAATCACTTGCTGATTTGCTTACCAATCTTGATGCGCCAGTTACAGAGAGAAACCTTGTCATGTACCTTCTCAACGGGTTGAATGAAAAATACGATAACATCATCAATGTCATTCAACACAAGGATCCGTTTCCAAGTTTCGACAATGCGAAGAATATGTTGGAGATGGAAGAGTCTCGTCTCAAAAAGCCTCACAGAGCCTCTGCTACTCATAATGATCATCCTTCATCGACAGATGCTTTGATTGTCTCCAACACACCATTGAAGACTCCACAATCTCCCCAGCCAACTCGTTTGCAGAACCAGCCGCAAAAATCAAACAACTATCGTGGCAAACCTAAGAACAAGAATCGTTCTAAAGGACCGAACAACTTCCAATCCAGGCCTAACTTTCCATATTGGCCTCCTCAAAACAATTGGGCAAGCCCATTTCCTTATTGGCCCAATCAATTTGGAAATTGGTCTCCATACTCTCCAATGCCCAACTTTCGTGGTTCTTCTCCATCTCGCCCGATGAACCAGACGCCTCAACATGCTAATCTTGTTGAGATTCCGACACCAATGGATTTCTCACAGGCCTATACAACCGAGACGTTGATTGATCCAAGTGGAGCAGATTGGTATATGGATTTGGGAGCTACGACACATCTCTCGGCCTCGGCAGGTAATTTTCTCTCTAATCTTAATCATAATGTCAAGCAATCAGTTATCGTTGGTAATGGATCCACCATCCCAGTCATTTCTATAAGATCATCTTCCCTTAAAACCAATTCTCGTCCTCTCACTTTGCAAAATGTTCTAATCACTCCTCAAATTGTTAAAAATCTCATCTATGTTCGTAAATTTACGACAGACAATTGGTGTAGTGTCGAATTTGATCCTTTTGGTTTCTCTGTGAAGGATCTTCCAACTCGGAAAACTCTGCTCCGATGTGAAAGCTCGGGTGATCTTTACCCTCTTCATGCTTCTTTTAATAAGCAAGCTTCTCCTTCATCCACAACGACACTTTTGGCTTCGTCTCCAATGCTTTGGCACAAAAGACTTGGTCATACCAATAATGCCGCTCTTCGTTCAATTCTCTCTTCAAATTCAATTTTATGTAATAAAGAAAAGGTCTCTTCTTCTTCTTCTTCTTGTGAGCCATGTCAATTAGGAAAACAAATAAAACTTCCTTTTGATCTTTCAAAGTCTCAAAGTAACAAACCCTTTGAAATTGTTCACTCTGATATTTGGTCATCACCAATTTCGAGCATAAGTGGAATCAAATACTATGTCTTATTCCTTGATCACTTTTCACAATTTCTTTGGGTTTATCCTCTTCGCCGCAAAAGCGAAGTCTTTTCAAAGTTTCTACACTTCATGGCCTATATTAAAAACCAATTCCATGCTCAAATTCAATCGTTTCAATGCGACAATGGCGGAGAGTACAACAATGCTCAATTCCATAATTATTTTGATTCCAATGGGATCAAAGTTCGATTTTCGTGTCCTCATACTTCCCAACAAAATAGAAAGTCGGAACGAATGATCAGAACCATTAACAATGTGGTTCGAGCTCTTCTTTTTCAAGCTTAACTTTCACCAAGTTATTGGGTAGAAGCTCTCCATGTTGCTGTCCATCTTTTGAATATCCTTCCCTCTTCCTCGATTCACAACCAAATTCGATATACTTTGCTCTTTCAAAAACAACCCACATATGAGCACTTAAGAGTATTCGGATGCTTGTGTTTCCCGAACCTAAACCACTCAAATCTTCATAAGCTCGCACCAAGAACAACTCCTTGTTTGTTTCTTGGCTATCCTTCTCAACATAGGGGATATCGGTGTCTTGATCTGAAGACAAATAAAATAATTATCTCTCGTCATGTTCACTTTGACGAAGATAAATTTCCCGCAGCCAGCATTAAACCAGACCAACCTTCTGCTTATCAATTTTTCGATAATGTTGATGAACCATCTCTTCAGTCTAAAGATATTCTTCAAACACCAATCCAGAATTTGATAAACACTACCCCTCCACCTTCTTCGGTTCAAACAAAACCTGCGGCTTCTACAAAACCAAAATCAAAACCAACTCGCCATCTTCACACAATGAACACTCGTTCTAAGTCTGGTATCTCAAAATCAAAAAAGGTTGTCTCTCTACTCACCACTTCCAAATCACCTCTTCCTAAAAGTCACATCCAAGCATTATCTGATCCTAATTGGGATCCTTCGATGACTGATGAATTTGATGCTATGATTAAGACTAAGAGTTGGAAATTAGTGCCACGACCTCCAATGGTGAATATTGTGAGATCTATGTGGTTGTTCAAACACAAATATGATGCAGATGGTGCTCTAAATCGCCATAAATCGAGACTTGTTGCTAATGGAAAATCGCATGAACAAGGAGTTGATTTCTCAGAGACTTTCAGTTCGGTGGTTAAACATGCGACAATTCGAACGGTTTTGAATATTGGTGTTGTATTGAACTGGCCAATACATTAATTAGATGTGCAAAATTCATTTCTTCAAGGCGATCTCGAGGAAACGGTCTATATGAAACAACCACCTGGCTTTGTCGACAAAGAGTTTCCGAACCATGTGTGCAAGCTTCAGAAAGCAATATACGGCCTAAAACAGGCTCCTCGTGCTTGGAACTCTCGTTTTACAAAATTTCTAAAGCATATTGGTTTTATCACAAGCAAGGCCGATACGTCTTTGTTTGTTTTCAGGAAAGGAAGCGATATGGCTTATATTCTCTTGTATGTTGATGATATTATCCTGACAGCCTCATTGCATATTCTCTTACAACGAATAGTAGACAAGCTTAAAGGCGAATTCCCAATGAAGGACCTAGGCAAACTTCATCACTTTCTTGGAATAAAAGCGGAGTTTAACACTAAAGGTATGTTTTTAAGTCAATCTTTATATGCACAAGACATCTTGAATCATGCCGGTATGGCCGAATGCAAGCCATGTGCAACACCAGTTGATCTCAAGTCGAAGTTATCTGCCGCTATTGGAGACCCAATTTCTGATCCAACATCATATAGAAGACTTGTTGGAGCATTGCAATACTTAACATTCACGCGCCCGGATATTGCATATAGTGTCCATCAGATATGTTTGTATATGCATGATCCTCGTGTTCCTCATATGAATGCGCTGCGAAGAATACTTAGATATCTTCAAGGGACACTTACACATGGTCTTCAATTGGTAAAAGGTGAAATAAATTGTCTAACGGCTTATTCAGATGCGGATTGGGCAGGCTGTCCGGATACGCGACGTTCAACGTCTGGCTATTGTGTTTTTCTCGGACCAAACTTAGTTTCTTGGTCGGCAAAGAGACAAGAAACGGTGTCGCGGTCTAGCTCCGAAGCATAATATAAAGGAGTTGTAAATGCGGTTGCAGAGTTGACTTGGCTACGGAATCTTTTGCAAGAACTTCATCTGAAATTCACAAAAGCTTCGGTTGTATATTGTGACAACATCAGTTCTGTTTATCTAGCCACCAATCCGGTTAAGCATCAACGAACAAAGCATATAGAGCTCGACATACATTTTGTACGTGAGAAGGTGGCAATTGGCAAAGTTAAAGTAATTCATGTCCCTTCTTCTCTTCAATATGCAGACATATTCACAAAAGGTCTCCCGACGTCTCTATTCAATGAATTTCGGTCCAGCTTAACCATCGCCAAACCCGAAGCTTCAACTGCGGGAGGGTGATAGAATATAGGAATATTCTGTTACAGAATCTCTTAGATATACTTGTTAATATTGTTATGTATCCCATATTATGTGGAACAACTTTGTAACTACTTCAGCTATTTATAGCTTTGTATATCAATGAAACCCCGGAAGGGGAATTAATCCACTTTCAGTGTCTTCTCCAACAACAGAAGATGGATGTAGCTTTCGCAACAGATTGCTCAGATTTGGTGAAGATGGTGTATGCACCAATGGAGTGGCCGGCGTTAGCTGCATATCTAGAAGAGATCGAGAAGCTAAAGACGAAGTTCCAATTTTTCACATTATCGCTTATCCCACGCACACTTAATTCAAGGGCTGACATGCTGGCAAATTGTGCTTGCACGGTTGATTACAATGTTATTTTTATTAGCTTATCGTCACCTACTTGGATCATTGGTTGGTGGTAGAAATGTAGGATTATGCTGTTGACAAAAAAAAAAAAAAGGTCATGATTTTGTAAAATTAAGGTTAAGGTGAATCTCTTAGCAATTTTTTTTAGCCTCTTGGTTGTTTTCACTCTGTATTTGTTTAATTAATAAATAAAATGTTGAAAAAACATTCAGAAAACATAATGTTGGTTTTACTCTTTCTTCTACTAAGCATTGTATTATGCGGATTCGAATCCAAGAGTTATATAGAGGCGATATTACCACATATTGCCACCAATCGAATCCATATAGAATCGGTAATGAACAGAGCAAAAACGATCTTTAACAAAAGAAAAAATGATTACTTTTTGTCATCTTTATTTTATACAAAAGCTGGTTGTTTTTTCAGATTTTGTTGTTGTTTTCCTGTGTTTTATTTTTTGTTCTTTCCAAAAGACAATCGATGGTATTGCGTATTGACTATACAAAATCTTTCAGTTGTACTGTAATACTTTTTCTGTTGATTTTCTATGAGATGAGATCATGAACACAAAAGTGTGAAACTTTTTTTTGTTACATAGAATAGTTGAGGGTCTTACAGAAATTAAAAAGACATTTAGTTTGGAGTTAAAAAAGACAATTAAAAAGACAATACTAGTAATTTACATACAAAAGAATTTCCTCCGTAGTGGAAATTTTTACTTTACCCAACTAATAAGATTCTATTCCTTCCTTTTTTAGTAAGATTAAAATCATGAAATCTTCCACATTTTTCATACCTATATATAAATATTTAATAGTTATATAAATTTTTGATCTTGATCATTCTTCAGACGAGTAACCAATCCGTTCCATCTCCCAACAAAGCTTAGATGCAACCATTTCATGACAAGGTGCGTATTCCTGTAAAAACAATCCCAAAAATGTTATGAATTATAAAGAAAATTCAAGAAATCATTTTCTTTAGAAAAATAATATTTTCTTCAATTACCTCTAGCTTCTTCACAAGCTCTTTAGCAGTGGGTGCAGAGACGATAATCTCACGAGCATTCGGGCTGATAAATCCTTCTTCGACCGCTTTATCGATGAATGAGAGCAGAGAGTTGTAGAATCCATCAACATTAAGCAAACCCACCTACAAAAAAAAAAAGATTGAAATTAAAATGATTTTGATGATTGTTGAATTTTTCAACAAATAATGAGAGATGGTTTTTTCTTTTTTTTTTCTTACCGGCTTCTCATGTATACCAAGCTGAGCCCAAGTTATGACTTCGAGCAATTCTTCAAGTGTCCCATAACCACCTGCAATATTTTTCACACAAAAACTTTAGATTTGATTTGTAGTAAAAAGAGAGTAGATCAATCAGTTAATATGAGATATGGGTCTAGTCAAACAAGAGTGTCATGTACAAGACAAAAACCAAAAAATAATTGAAAGAGTCTTTTCATTTCTTTTGTTACAGTTTTGATATTACAAAAGTAGGATTCTCGAAAGATTCAGTGTAGGCAAAACAAAATATGCTATTTGTAGGACTGTTTCAGGTTTTGTCTCTTTAACTTGAATTGGGTAAAGAAGAAAAAAGTTCGGTCACAAGTAAGGAGACTACACAAGCCTATACAGAGAGTACTACTATACCCTAAGTTAAAAGCAGACCAATAATAAACAGAGTAACAAAAAAAAAAGTTCTCATTTTAAGTGCCAGATGTTGATGGGTCAAGCAAGACCCTTCTCTCTATCTTTAAATTCTTGAAAACTTTTATTATATTTACATTTATACCATACTAAAAATAAAATAAAACTTTTCACAGTAGCTTTCACACTGCAGCTTGACCAAGAAACACTAGTATAATCGGTCAAAATATTTCCTCTTTTAAGCTATGGTTTCCCATACATTACATTAAGAGGCTAAAAGAAAAGGACCTAAACTGGTGTGTTCCTGAGGTTATTGAGTTTTGACTCATCATTACTTTGTTTGAAAAGAAAAGCAAATTTTCCAGGCTTACAATAAATAAATATGTATAAATTAAAAGTAAAAAAAAGGGAAATAAAATGATGATAATTATGGGTGGATGGGGTTTAAAAAGAAAAATAAAAACCTGGTAAGGCAATAAAAGCATCAGAGTGCTTAGCCATCTCAGCTTTTCTTTGGTGCATATCAGCAACTGCTCTTACTTCTCCTACTGTTTCACCAGTCAACTGCAAAATAAAAATCACAAAGAGCATCCACCAATTTAAAATAAAAATAAATAAAAGTAAGTAATAATTAAAAGTAGTTAAAGAGAAAAAGCAAGTTTGGACTCTTCTACAGGCACAAGCAATGATGGCAATGCAAGTAATCGTAAATTTGGTTGTTTTTGTTTTTGAATTTCTTACATACTCCATTTTCTTTTTACAGAACCCTAATCTAGTTAACATATTTTCATCATTTTTTTCATATCCCTTTAAGTTTAAAAATTGAAAACAGGAGGCAGAAGAAACTACTGATAATCATGAAATTTAAGAAAGGGTAATAGATATAAGAGTAAAATGGAAGCAAAGACTGAGAATTAAAAAGTTTGAATGGGGATTTGGAGAAGAAAACAGCACTTAGAAAATAAATTAATAAAAAAATGTAACAATGTTTATTTTAAGAAAAAAAAATTGGAAAGTTTTCTTGGGTTTACCTCTCTAGGCATGAGGGTCTTGGGGATAATTCTGTAGAGTAACAACAACATGACAAAAATGAAGAAGTAATCAACAACAAAACTCAACAATTATGTTGCATCAGAAACTCAAAAGATAGTTTTTTTATTTTGTATGATTTTTAACAATAAAGATCAAAAAGTTTTAAGTTACCCAATAACATGACGACCACCATCATGAACAGCTTGTGAAACCAAACCCATCAATCCTATGCTTCCACCTCCATAGACTAGATCAATATTCCTTGAAACCTGAAGAACAAAAACAAAACAAAAACAGAGTTACACATGAAACTCTAAGATTTGGTAACAAGTAGGTCTTTGAGTTCTTCATGAACCATATAGATTCAAACCAATTTAACATATCATCAGCTAGATTGTGACAAAAAAAAAAAAAATCAGCTAGATAATATTTTTAAGTCATATCAAAGAAGTTAGCAAAAAATGCTCTGCATTTGCAAAAAACCTACACTTTTATTCAAAAATCATAGCTTTACTTAACATTATGAAGCAAAAGAAGCAAAGTTTTTACAATTTTATTCAAAACCCATCATTAGAATCAAAGTTATTACCAGTTCGTTGCCAAGATCAACTGCAGCATCTTGGTAACTACTTTTCTTGCCTTGGCTGCTTCCACAAAAGACACAGATTCTTTTGAACTTTGACTTTTGCATCGTTTCACCTTTGATCTCCATTGATTCTGATTTTCTCAACTTACAAGAAAAATCTAAACTTTTTGTCCGGAAAGAGAAAAGTTAAACTGTTTTAAGGTTTCTTTGAGGACAAGAATCTAACTTCTTAAGACAGGTAAGAGTGTCTACTAAACCAAAATGAAATCCGAAAACTTTTGTTTTGTTTTGGTGTTGCTGTAATATGCTTCTGGGCTCAAGGATGGTTGTTATATAGTGCGTCTTTTCGTCATGCTTGTTATCGATTTAATTGATTTTTATTTTTTGTTATTTTACTTTATTTTTGGTATTTTCAAAATTATGACATACTACAACTTTTTTTTTTTCTATAAAAAGATTAGTAAAGTAATCTTTTGGTCATTTTCCTAAATATAGATAAATTTATGATTATTTAGCTAATTAACTCACTTAGAAACTCTTCCTAAAATTCTATTAAGGCTTTCACAAATGTTTTTTGGGGGAAAAAAAATACCAATATACCACAAAATTCATAAAGATATATTTTTAAAAAAGTTACCTATATTTTAAAGAATTTTTTCTGCAACTGAGTTTTCAAATTTTTAGAAAAAAATTTGGGAAGAACTACATATATATTTTATGGAAAAAAAAACAGAAAATATGTTGTTGTTTTAACAAATTGATTAAATACTTTGTATATGTGTTGAGGTCTTCACACGTGAAAGATTAAAACACGCGCGACTTTCACAACTCGCACATACAGCTCATTGTGGCACGCGTGACCATTCCTTGTGTTAAATTTTGCTCTTACAATTATGTTTTTTTCCTTCCAAAATATAAATACTTGTAGTGCCAAAAAAAAAACCTTTGATACGGTCGCAAATAAATTTGGTTATGAATTTATGGACCTTTTGGTTACGTAATGTACTATTGAATGACATGAATTAGTTAGGCTACACATTTTCGAAGAAAAAAAAATATGTATTAAAGTAAATCAATATTTTAAAGTAAAAAATATATAAATAGAAATAATTCTCATGGATGGTTATATAAAGAAAAGAGAGTTTGGAAAAACAATATTTGTTTGATCATTAGATAAGAAATATCCTCATATTTAACATGTGTATGGGTGTGATCCGAATTATATGATGTAGATTACGGATTCGATTTTCTCTAAAGAAAGTTATTGCACAAACTTCGGTCCATGTATTTTGTTTGAAATCAGTTTATGAAAAACTCATGCTAAAGGGCATGTTCACCCCCAAATAGTTCATGAAGACAGAAAAAATGTCTACAAAAATACTTTTTTGCGTTAGAAACAAAAAAACATTAAATTACATTTATATTTGTTTCTAACGCTAAGATCGCATACAACTTAATTACTATATTTGGTATACAAGTAGTGCTATATAGACGAAACATCTTATTATATAAAAGAGAAGCCGATCGACGGGAGCTTGACACGTAAGTAAAATTGTAATTCACGAGATCGTAACATGTGTCTAATATTAATTGAGATTATGACATGTGTTAAAACTAAAATTAATTAGGAAAAATAAAAAAATAAAAATGGAAAATTATGAAATCATTAAGTAAAAACTAAAATTAAAAATGGAAAACTAACAATGTAATTATTAAGTAACTAATCAAATATTAAAAAAAAATTCTAATAGTCCGAAGTCCGAACTATAGTGCAAACTAATTATAAAAAAAGATTAGGAAACAAAATCAAAAAAACCAAAGTCATAAAAAATAAAAAGTAGAGAGAATAAAAAGTGAAAAAGTAACTTGCAGATAATAGAAGTTGTAGAAACACAAAAACATATTAAGAGAATGAAAGAAAAAGAAAAAAAATGATAAAACAAAAGAGGATATATAAACTGAAAAACAAAAAATAATTAGAAGGGTATGGAAATCTAAATTTAAAATTTTAAGATACGCATAGCCATTGCAAAGATCACCTAAATCTATAAGTATACTTTTCAACATAATTATAGAATCACAAAAAACGAAAATTTTGACTCAAGATGAGATTGGTACATTCAATATTTTTCTAAGAAAAGAAAATTGTATAAAATGAAAATTGTATAAGTTAAAATGATAATAACAATACAACTACTATTCTAATAATTTTATAGGTATTATGAGATTATTTAGATGAAGTTTATTATGTCCTAATTTAATTATACATTATTTGAAGAATATATATCCATTATGGGTAAGAATATAGTAATTTGCTTTGTTTATAATTAAGAATATGAATTGAATTATACTTATATATTTTAGGATCCGTATGAGATAAATTATAATATGAAAATATAGATAAAATTGATATCTAATGATTTAAGATACATATTTTATTGTATATCGATATATTTTAGTAATTGAACGGGTTACTAACTAAAACTTAAATAGTTATTTGAATAATTTTTAACATGATTATCCGCGTATCAACGCGGGTCCTCTACCTAATGAAATTAAAATAGGGGAAAAACCATAGTAAACATATGTTTACAAAAACCTTTGTTGCCTTGCCAATATTTGATTAAAACTAGAGTGATCAGTTGCACAAACGACGACTTTAAATTGAATTCTCTTCATCATCTCTGACTATCGATTTTTAAGCTAACACTATGTGAAAAGAGGTCGTAATTAAATGGTGATACGAGTATTATAAATTAGTCTGTGCTCATTGTATATAAAATTATGCAAACTAATAAAATTGGTGATTAAGCTATTTTGATATTATTATTCTTTATGGAGTCGTATGCACATTGCACGTTTGGTAAATGTAACTCGATTTCGGGGTAACAAACTTTCTTGAAGTGCATGAGCCGAAGTACATTGTCGAACCTATTACCTATACATAGAGACTTTGTAAAATGCTTCTTATTTAACTATTGATCTTCTAAATTGAATTTTTAATTAAGGGCTAGATTTTAATTTGTTCATTAGATGGGAGAAACATTCAGATGTACCCTTTCTCGATTTAATGTTCCGATAATTTGCGTAACATCTTATGTAATTCTAGATAAACGAATTTTAATATATGCCTACATGAACGATTACGACAATAAGTAAGAGAAAATGTTATCGTAAACTTTATATAAGACCTATATAACATATTTTTTTTTGGGTGAATACCTATATAACATATATACAGTAAAGCCCTCTTGTGATATAAATTTCATAGAGAGAGATCTCAGTGAAACAAAAAAAACATTTTAGATTATAAAAGTTGATTCAGTGATAAAGCTTCCTCACTTTTATCCCCTTTATCAAGAATAGGACAAATAATCCATTTTCTATATAAAAAAATTAGGAAAAAAGAATGGACAGCTTATATCTGGACAATGTAAGATGGGTACAAACGTTATTTACTGATACTCATGCAAAAAAAAAAAAAAATTATAAGGAACTAAAAACCAAAAATAACCAAGACCAGAAAAACCCATTAAGATAACTTAATGGAACCAAGGAGATGTTATGGGTAGACCAATAGAAATATATACACAAATTTATGTGTAGAATAGAGAATGAAGGAGAAAATGAGATGATGATGATGTCAGGGATATGGAGCAATGTGCCATTGATGATTGAAATAAGAAACACAAAGTGAGTTATGGCTTTTATTACCAATGTAGCCCAATTCACCCTCCCTATGTAGACAACCTTCTTCTTGTTCTTTGCATAGGAAACATTTTTTCTATTTTTTATTCCCCTCTATTCATTTTAACCTTTTTAATTTTGTTTTTGTTTTTATGAAATAAACTTCTTACGTTTCTCCCATCTTCTTGTGTAACTAAGTTGTCTTTCTAATTCCATTTGGTGTAATCGATGGGTCCATATAATATTGCATACCCCATATAATATTGCATACGTTGATGGATAATTCATCTGATTAATTTTTTTTCCTTTCAATTTTTTTTTATGATTTTGTTATTTTTCTATAAATATCTTCTTTGGATCAACATCATCTTTTTACTACTAAATTAGAGATTCAGCATATAAGTCCATTTTACAATTTAGATAGTACAATTATAGAATATCTAGCCTACATATACCCTAGAACGCTAGCTACTAAAGTACTCGCATACACCTATATACTATAACCCTATTGTATGTTGGCTTGGAATGGCAGTAAGCCCCACACTTAATTGTAAGCAAACATTTACAATATTATTAGTATCATGTTTATTTGTTTATAATATATATAAGCGTGTGAGTATATAACTAAGAAAAGAAAACAATTGCAATCCCAAGATCTGAGTAGATGTTGCCCATTCCTTCTATGTAGGGTTATAGAGATTCTAAATACATAAGTAAGTTTGTAAATTAGTGTGTTTTATTATCTGCATGCTTGCATGCGCATTTACCTCTTTCAGTTTTTTTTCTACTCTAGTTTAACCCTCTACATTCTTCTTGGGTTTTTCACTTCCGACCCAATTTTTATTTTATCATAGTAACCATGACGATGGCAGTGATATCACATTTTCATTAGATAATAGACAGTCAAATTAAGTTGAAAGATTATGAAAATGGAACTTAAGGTTTCATACCCGAATCTTTTTTATAAGTCAGTTGAGAAGGAAAAGAGAAAAAAAAGAGAACTCTAAAAGTAGATGATTTGAAGAACGAAATTCCTTTTTTGCACTAAAGGCAATATTTTGTCCTTTTTGGAACTTTTCATAGGTAATATTTTGTCTTTAATTAGTTTTATGATGTCAAGGACAATATTATATAGTAACGAAGATGAAAAGGAATTCTATTTTTCTAACGAGACTTTGATTTTTCTTTAAAAGATAATTATCACATAAGTTCATTTTGTCTATAAACGGGTTCTAAATTTTCATTACAAAGTATTCTGAATTTTCTTGGAGGGGCCGGTTCTCAGTTTTTTGTATTTAGAAAAGGTCAATATTCGTTAAATTTTTTTGAATTTTCTTTGAGAAAAAGAATTTCAGTTAAATTTAGAAAAGTTCCGAAAGCTGAAGCTTTAATTGTACGCCAGTTAAATTCTGTTGTGAAACATTGACCGTTTTATGATTACTTTCCTCAGTTGAAACTTTAAATTTATAAAGATACAGTATACACGTTCATATTAAAAATGCTCAATACGATTATGTAGAGTAACTTTGTTATAAAGCGAGTAAATTATTTTACCGACAAAGAGGCGAGAGGGATTAGTTTAATAAACAAGCTCATTAATTTTATATACATTATATATACATATGAAGCAGGGAAAGGCTCCACACTTTCTATCTGACAAAATATATATTTTTCGCTAGAATATTCATTTCTGACAAAACAATGTATAGGAGAGTATATAGGAGAATATCTTGTGAATATATTCTTTATGTATAGTTTACATTTATCTTTACTTGGTCCTCAAGTCTTAGTTGTGTATATAAGTGATTGTACTCTTTCAATATCAATAACAAGAATCATTCCTTACATGGTATCAGAGCTCTCGATCTGACCTAAACCCAATTTTTTCTAAGCCGCCGCCGCCACCAAAAAAACTTTTCCGGCCGCCGCCTTTTTTTTTTTCTGCTTCATTGTTGCTACTCTTTTCTCACGAGCATCTCCTTGCTTCGCCATCATGACTGACACCAGCTCCACAAGCAACAATACCAACAACTCCATCGCCACAATAGTGCCGGTCTACAACAACGCTGAACCATCAAACGCTCTCATCTCCCTAAACATGGGCGGCATCACTAAGCTCACCACCAACAACTACTTGACCTGGAAGATTCAGGTCTACGCTCTCCTCGAGGCTCATGAACTCCATCACTTCATTAACGACGCCGACCAAACACCTGCGGCTACAATTAACAACGCCGCTGACCTCGCTGTCCCGAATCCGAAATTTGCTCCGTGGCGCCGTCAAGACCGGATTCTCTACAGTGCCTTGATGGGCACGCTGACTCTCCCGATCCAACCCGTTGTTGCCACTGCTACAACCTCCCGTGAAATCTGGCTCAAGTTAGCCAAAACCTATGGTTAACCATCACGTGGCCATATCAAGCAACTCAAACATCAGCTAAAGAAGATAAAGAAGGGCTCCTCCACCATCGCTGCCTACATGAGGGAGATCATCTCAAAATCGGATCAGGTTGCTCTTCTTGGCTCTCCATATGAACATGAAGACTTACTTGACATCATCACCGATGGACTTGGTGATGAATACCGTGCTGTAGTTGAGATGGTGAACGGCCGTGACACACCCATCACCATTGAAGAGCTTCACGAGAAGCTTTTGCAGCGGGAGAACGCAATCATCTCAGCTGAGTCCTCCTTCTCTTCACCGGTTCCAGCATCCGCTCATGCCGCACAATCCACCTACAACAATTCTAGCGGAAACTACCGAGGAGGCTACAATCATGGCTACGGTCGGTCTTCAAACTCTTCTCGTGGCGGTCGTGGTGCATCAAGGGGAAGTGGCTATCAAGGAAATGTCAAATCTGTGGCGTGTTTGGCCACAGTGCTCGCCGGTGCAACCAACTCGCTCATGCCTCCTCCCATCCTTCGCAACCGCCACGATCTCCTGCTGCTGTTGGTCCGTTTCCATCTATGCAACCTCCGTAATGGAACCCACAGGCACACTACACCACGTCTTCTCCATACCTAGGACCCGATGGATCATGGCTCTTGGACAGCGGTGCTTCTCACCACATAGCATCCGATCTTGCTAATCTCTCGGTTCACTCTCCGTATCATGGCTCCGATGATGTCACAGTTGGAAACGGCTCCGCTCTCCCAATAACACATATTGGTTCCACTACTCTTCCCTCACTATCTCGTCCTTTGCAACTGTCCAATATTTTATGTGTGCCTTCCATTGCAAAGAATCTTATCTCGGTTAACAAACTGTGCAAGATTAACAATGTTATGGTTCAAATGTGTCCCGATGATTTTCAGGTGAAGGATCTCAGGCTGGGCACAACACTACTTCAAGGACCGGCTAAAGATGGAGTCTACGAGTGGCCTTCCCAAGCTTTTCAACCTTTTTCAGCTTTTTCGTGCTTTAAGTCCTCTTTTGTTGATTGGCATTCTAGATTAGGACATCCTTCTTTATCCACTCTCAAACATGTTATTCATCAAGCAGCTTTACCAATCTCTAATAATAAGTTTTCTTATTGCAATGCATGTTCTACAAACAAAAGCCACAAACTACCCTTTGCTACAAACTCAATGACATCCGATGGCCCATTAGATCTTCTTTATTCCGACGTCTGGACATCCCCAGTCCATTCCGTTGATGGTTTCAAATACTATGTCATCTTTGTTGACCACTTCTCTAGATATGTCTGGCTATATCCCCTTAAACAAAAGTCTGATGTTCTATCTGTCTTCACTGCCTTTAAAACCCTAGTTGAAAACCGCTTTAATCGTAGGATTCACACCCTCTACTCGGATAATAGGGGTGAATTCATTGCCCTCGCATCCTTCCTTCGAAATCACGGCATCTCTCACTTCACATCTCCTCCCCATACCCCTGAACACAATGGGCTTGCTGAGCGTCGTCATCGACACATTGTTGAGACGGGACTCGCCCTTCTAGCTCACGCTAGTGTCCCCAATACCTACTGGACCTATGCCTTTTCTACTGCGGTCTATCTTATTAACCGCCTCCCTTCCTCTGCCTTATCCAATGCCATACCATACACCATTCTCTTTCGTGAACCCCCAAACTACACCAAACTTCGTATCTTTGGGTGCTTGTGCTATCCCTGGCTTAGACCCTACGCTACCAATAAGCTCACAGCTCGTTCCACTCCCTGTATCTTCATTGGATACTCCCTGACCCAGAGTGCTTACCTATGTTTTAATCCCGTTACCTCTCGCATCTTTATCTCCCGACACGTTCAGTTCATAGAAAACGAGTTTCCCTTTACTCGTCTTCTTCCTCAAACCAAACCAACCTCTCCACCTGAGTCCCCAGTCACTCTTCCTTCATCATCCGCAGCTCTAGTACCTATATATCAGCCGCCACTCGAGACTACGTCACCAGCTGCTCCTCTGTTCTCTCCGTCATCGCAAGTGTCTAGCTCCCCGCCTGAGTCTCCTTCACCGTTAGGCAATTCATCGTCCTCTCCTGTCAACACACTGTCTTCTCCGGCGATTTACTCCTCGTCATCAGATCAGTCTCATCAGCCCATTGCTCCCATTGAACGTGTCACGACGCGATCCATGCATGGCATCGTTAAACCTAACCCAAAATATGGTCTTCTTGCCATTTTATCTGAGATTGAGCCCGCTACAATCCTTCAAGCATTAAAGGATGCTAAATGGCGTGCGTCCACCAGTGAAGAATATGATGCCCTTGTTGCTAATATTACGTGGGATCTTGTTCCACCGGAGCAAGCACAAAATGTGGTTGGCTGTAAATGGGTGTTTAGAATCAAGAGATGTGCTGATGGTTCTATTGATCGATATAAATCACGGCTTGTTGCCAAGGGATTTCACCAACGTCCTGGTGTTGACTTTGAGGAGACGTTTAGTCCTGTTGTTAAGCATGCTACCATCCGTCTTGTTCTAGACATAACAGTTGCCAAGAATTGGTCTTTACGACAACTTGACGTTAATAATGCTTTTTTTGCAAGGTACTTTAGATGAAGAGGTTTATATGCAGCAGCCTCCAGGGTTCGTGGACAAGGATCGCCCACATCATGTATGTCGTTTGCGCAAAGCCATCTATGGCTTAAAACAAGCACCTCGTGCTTGGTATAATGAGCTCCATAACTTTCTCCTCTCTATCGGTTTCAAGAACTCGCTTGCTGATGCCTCCTTATTCATCCTTCATCATGGTGACATCTTCATCTATATGCTTGTTTATGTTGATGATATTGTGATTACTGGGAGTTCCGATGTAGCTATTGATCGTGTCATTCAAACGCTAGCCGATCGCTTCTCACTTAAAGATCTTGGTGAACTGTCCTATTTTCTTGGCATTGAGGTATTTCGATCCGCTGCTGGCCTTCGTCTTACACAACAAAAATATATTACTGATCTTCTTCGTCGCCAAAATATGTTCAATGCTAAGCCGGTAGCCACTCCACTCGCTGCAAATCAAACGCTGGTTCTATCCGGTACTAAGCATGATAATCCTTCCGAGTATCGTGCTGTTGTTGGCTCTCTTCAGTATCTATCTTTCACGAGGCCTGACATTGCTTTTGCTGTGAATCGACTATCTCAATTCATGCACTCACCGACTGTTTATCATTGGGATGCGGTTAAACGAGTCCTTAGGTATCTTGCAGGTACAGTTCCGCATGGTGTCTCACATTTGCTGCAAATTCTACTCTTGATTTACACGCCTATTCCGATGCTGATTGGGCTGGAGATAAAGATGATTATACATCCACGGGGGCGTACATTGTTTATCTTGGCAAAAATCCGATTTCATGGAGCTCAAAGAAACAGCAAGGTGTTGCTCGTTCGTCCACTGAGGCCGAGTACAGGTCTGTCTCCAATACTGCCTCTGAGGTTAAGTGGCTCCTCTCCTTGCTTCATGAACTTGGTATTCGACAAAAAGGAATTCCAGCTATATACTGTGACAATATTGGAGCTACTTATCTTTGTGCCAATCCCGTTTTTCACTCAAGAATGAAGCATGTTGCCTTAGACTATCATTTTGTTCGTGAACTGATTCAACAAAAGCTGCTGCGTGTGTCACACGTTTCTTCCTCCGATCAACTTGCTGACGCATTGACCAAGCCTTTACCTCGTCAATGTTTTCAAGATCTCATGGTCAAGATTGGAATCACCGCTGGTGCTTCATCTTGAGGGGGCGTATAGGAGAGTATATAGGAGAATATCTTGTGAATATATTCTTTATGTATAGTTTACATTTATCTTTACTTGGTCCTCAAGTCTTAGTTGTGTATATAAGTGCTTGTACTCTTTCAATATCAATAACAAGAATCATTCCTTACACAATGCTTTGTTTAATTTGATTGAATACTAAGTAAGATACAAAAAAAGAAATATTCTGTTTAAGGAAAACCTTTTCATGTTTAGCTCCGGTTAACAAAAAAAGCTGAACAACTTTTACCGTATTAATTTTTGGGAAATACATCTGAAAAAAATAAGACGATAAATTATTTAGGCTATTGCTAGAAATAGTTCTTTATTATTATTATTATTATTATAGTTTTCCTGTGGAAAACTATATGTTGAATCGGCTTGTATATTGGATATATGGATGCAAATGGCACATTGATAAATTGTTAATTCGGAGACACGAGAATTTTTTATATAGGATATCTAGTCAGACGTGAGACGTCTGAATATGTTCGAGAGAATATTTCAGAGTCTTCAAAATGTAATTGATTTAGTAAAATATCGACCACTAGCTTCACGTAGTTGATATTTACGTTTCCATTGATTGTTGAATGTCTATCAAATTATTCAGAAAAATGTTGTTTGATCCGTGATGGATAAAGAATCTATATATATATGATATTACGTTTTTATCTATTGATGATAATATTTGCTTCGTTAAAAGGTAGACGTGAACGGATTCTCGTGTTTACACATTCTATACATGCATGTGGAGTTTATCACCTATCTTTACCAGCTCCATTGCTGGTTTCTAAGAAATTTTTTTAGAATTTGAAAAATTAAACAAATACAAAAAAGAGAAGAGAGAGAGAGAAGAACGTTTGTTGATTGAGAAACTTTAGACACAGTATTAGAAATTTTTGTGAGATGTGTGATGTTATAATTGGTTCAACTTTCTTATTTAATTATATAATCAAATTACATTAAAAATATTAATACTAAATTAGTTAAATACTCTATTAGAAACTCTCCACCGATGGAGTTGCCCTAAGATGTTTCGGAGACTCGAAGATATTTTCGAAAAAATGATACCTCTAATAAAAATTTATTTGTTTCTGGATAGTACTATTCTTAAAAAGATTTAAAATGTTTTTGAAAGGACACTTTACGTAGGAGAAGTATGATTGATTACCCGGGTAAAATTCTTGAATGCACAAGACGTCAAACTTTTAAAGCGTAACCATCAACAAACACTACAAGAAAACAGGGCCATTTGTAACGAAAATTTGCGACGGAAATAAAGCCTCGCAAATTTGCGACAATTTTGCGACCAATCGGCGACGACATTTGCCAAAATGACGCAAAAACGTCGCTAATTTGTGTGGGAAAATATAGCAGCAAAACCGTCGCAAAATTGCGACGATTTGGCGTCTGTGGAAATGTTTAGACGCAAATTCGACGCACATTTTGCGACGATTTTGCGTCGAATAAACGTTTGCGACGCTTTTGCGTCCAAAATTACAACTCGACGCAAACTGGTCACAAAACGCGCGTCGAATTTGCGACGATTTAAGTGTTGCGAGGGATTTGCGACGAAAGTTGGTTACACACGTTTTAATTGATTCTTACTTGTTTATATGTGTAATATTTAAGTCGCAAATCGGTCGCAAAAGTCTTGGAAAATAGTAGCAATTTAGTCGCAAACTGAAATGAACATTCTATAAAATCGATTTTATATCCACATTAATTACCTCGCATTCTATACTTCAACAAATATGGATAACAATCGATCTTTGATTCCGGGTCCGGCTGGTGGGAGACAAGCAGAAGAACGGGCAAGGAAAAAACTTGAAGAATCGATGTTGGAAGCATGCAATTCTTATGAGAGACATGTACAAATGGTTAACTGTGTTGTCGAGGCAGAAGATCCATCGTTCACCGATGTCCTTTGGAAGACGACAATTGCTAATGTCAACAAATTAACAGGTATAATGAAATTTTATTATTATTAATATATTATATTTCTGAGTTTGTATATTGTTTAATTGACAATTTAATTATATATAGTTTACTTATTCTACGTTGAATATATACAGGTGGACACACCCGTGGGTGGACACTGGTAAAAGAGTTGCATAAAATGGAGTCACGTACCATATGGCGTCACGTACCATATGTGGTAGGAGTGATTCATAAAATGAAACCTAATGGATTGGGGGACGCGATGATCATACTAAAGGTAAAATTTATATATAAGTTATAACAAAAGATATTTTTAACAAATGTGTACATTAATTACATATTAACAAAATATTTAGTAATCGATAAATGTTATTTGTTTTCGTTGAAGGATCCTACCGGGACTGTACAAGCGAGCATTCATAGGTCCGCCATATCTGATAACAAATATGGGCCGCACATAAAGGAGGGTTCGGTATTGGTTCTAAAGGAGGTTGTAGTTGTTAAGTTTGATAGGGCGACACCATATCTTAACATTACTCTGAATAACATAAACAATGTAAGTTACAATATATATTTTAAAGGTATTTTACTAAGTAGTATCATTACACAAAATCAAGTTATTTATTTCATTTGACAGGTTATATCTAAAGAAAACATGGGTACAACGTTCACAGAAGAAGGTAGTAGCAGTCGTGTTAATCGAAATCCTAACAATTAGTTATCCCAAGTAGATGACGAAGGGTCGACGACGGATGATGGTGAAGAAATTGATGATGAGTAATACATGTCATCAATTGAAGGAAATAAAAATAAATATGTGTTTATGTTAGCAGTTTATTTGTATTACGTTTTTAAGCAATAATGCACTATATATATATATATATATATATATATATCTCGATTGTACGTACGTTTATAAACATCGATGTCAATTAGTAATTAATGTTAAAATAATAAATTAAATAATGTTAAAATATCAGAATATTATATTATTAATATAAGTTTCAAAAATTTTACTTGTCACCCAAACATATTAATACTAATAACAAAAAAGTACAAATTACATCTTAAGTTACCAAACTATAAAAACAAAAGTTTCGTCGTAATAACTTACCAAATTATAAATACAACATTTGCGACACTTTTGCTTCGAATTTAACTTTTAGACGCAAAAACGTCGCAAATTTTGCGAGAATTTTGCGACGAATTTATTAGAACACGTGTTTAGGATGCTTACCTAACTATGGGTGCAATATTGTTGTCGCAAATGTGTCGCAAAATGGACGCAAAAATGTCGCAAATTAGTAGCAAAATAATCCAGTTTTCTATAAAAACCTCGAATGTGTGATGAACAAATTCACAACAAACATTCCAATCGTAATCAAAAAAACCAATCCGAGGAGAAATTTTTTTTTTTCCAAAAATTTCTGAAAGAGAAATTATTTTGATACTTACTCGAAGATGTCTTCGCATCATGAGGTCTACGTGGTTCGAGCATGGATGTACAACCGCAAAGATCCAGAAACTGGCGAAGTGTCTAGAGAATTTAGAGAAGGGCTTGACCAGTTTTTGGCGCAGGCGACAAACAACCCAGGGGCGGTCGCAGGATATACCAACGACGGTAACGTGAAAATTTTCTGTCCTTGTGTGAAATGCAAAAACTTTGCTCCACATGATACGCGAACTGTTTGGAAACATTTATTTACGAGGGGGTTTTTACCTAACTACTATGTTTGGTTTTCGCATGGGGAGGATTTTGTTGTCAATGTTCCGGGTAGTTCAAGTAGAAGTTATAATCCTGAGAATGTAGAAGGTGGTACTAATTATGAGGATAGTAATTATCAGTATGGTCATGATAATTTTAGTGAATCTGCATATCGAAATACAGATGGGAATAGGTTTAATGATATGGTCAATGATGCATTTCAAGAAACTACTGCTTCGTTTAGTGATAATACTTTTGAAGAACCAAACCCGAGTGCTAAAAATTTTTATGATATGTTAGAGGCTGCTAACCAGCCTATCTACGAAGGATGTAGAAAAGGGCTTTCAAAATTGTCGTTAGCATCTAGGATGATGACAATTAAAAGCGAATATAACCTTAGTGAAAATTGCATGGATAAATGGGGTGAATTGTTTAAAGAGTATTTGCCAGAGGGTAATACTAAATTAGTATTGGTAATACATTAAAAATATTAATACTAAATTAGTTAAATACTCTATTAGAAACTCTCCACCGATGGAGTTGCCCTAAGATGTTTCGGAGACTCGAAGATATTTTCGAAAAAATGATACCTCTAATAAAAATTTATTTGTTTCTGGATAGTACTATTCTTAAAAAGATTTAAAATGTTTTTGAAAGGACACTTTACGTAGGAGAAGTATGATTGATTACCCGGGTAAAATTCTTGAATGCACAAGACGTCAAACTTTTAAAGCGTAACCATCAACAAAAGGTTGATATGATTCCGACAATATTTTTTAATCATGGCTTTTACAAAAACATTTACCGCTTTGAACCGAAATAGAACCCCCAAACATTTTTTCCCTGTTGACCGACGCTAAATCCACAAATTAAGGAAATGAAAAAAATAGGAGACAACAAAACAAGAAAGAAAAGGGAAGAACATGGATTTGAAATGGTCAAAAGGGGGCCAGTCAAGATCAAAAAGGGACAGATCCGTTGTTTAGTAGTTATCATAAAGTGTCCGACAGTTAATACCGTTGTTTAAAAGTCAAATCTCTATCACATTTTCACTTATCACTATAATTAACAACTTAAATGACCCTCGCATCAATCAAACTGTATTTGCAAAACAAAAAACATATTGGTAGTTTGGATTCCTCTAATTATATAAAAGCCATGCATTTGTTGAAGCTATTGCCCTTTTTTTGTCAACTATTGAAAATTTGAAACTTATATGAACCATATGTTGTTCTCTTTTGATATTATGTTACCAATACAATGTATATATATATATATATATATATTTTTTTTTTTGCTGAATTGTACCATGTATATTCTCCCTCTTTCAATACTCGAAAGCATATTAAAAACTTTTTTCAGTAGACTAAATTCCTATTCAAATGACGAAGTAATGTCAATAAAGAAACATGATTTTTAGTAATGATTTAAACCAAATTTGATTAAACTTGCATGTACTTTAGACAGATAACAATACTTTTAAAGTATATAAAAAGAGAAAGAATTTATAATAGCGAAATATATAACTAACGTTTTTTAATTTCACATTTCCTAATTTCAGGGTTGATTTATTGAATAATATATGTAGCTCAATTACTAAAAGTAAAGACATCTACGATGGATATATGGAGTATATAGCAGTGCTACAAATGATTACGTTTACGTTTGCGTTTGCATCTCCATATTCTAATTTTCTCAACCATTAAATGGTATGAACATATCTGGATTCAATAATAGACGGTGCAAGAATTCATCAATTTCCAAATGGTCAAAAAGACTGAAAAACAATAGCAACCATATATACTGTCTAATATACATAATACGTAAATATGTGTGTGTTAAGACCCCAATGAAACCAATCAATTTTTGATAAAAAAACAAAATTTAGAACCAGAACAATTTCTTGTGAATAGTTAAGACAATCTCTTTATTTTCTTTTCATTGATTTATAAAAAACAACGCACATGAAACAAATAACAAGTAAATGAGAGAAAGGTAACATGAACCTATAAACTAGGAAGTCATTTACCATTATATGCATAAATAAAATTTTTAACTATTAATCAAAACAAATAATTAAATACTAATTAATAGACAATCGTGTCTTATCAGTGTGAGTAATAATATATACTCAAATTTACTCTGAGCTACTCTCTTAAATTAAGAGATCGTAGTAGTACTTAGGGATCGAATCCACAAGGAATCATAATTACACAACAGACTTTGAATTCAAATTAAGCTAAGCAATAATGATATTAAATAAATTGCAAAAAAAAAAAAAAAAAAACAATGATGGTTTTAAGAAACAAGCGCTAGGTCTTAGAGAATTCGCAGGAATGATTACAAATTGAAGAATAAACTTACTATCGGGATATTAATGAAGTGCAATTCTAGAACTCGAAACACTAATGTAAAATAAATCAATTATCGTTGCAAATATTATCTATGTCTAAACCCTAGAAAGCCAACTGTCGTTGCGAATTCAGATTAATTTAAACAAGCATTAAATTCAGGTTCGATTGTTCATAAAGATCCAAAACCAACTGTCGTTGCGAATCGAATCTTTGCTCACCTATGATTCAGTTCCAGTAATTCAATAATGTTGCCGCATCTACTAAACAACCTAATATTTCTAATCTAAGGTGATCAAGCTTAAATAAGAGTTAATGCAATCAAGGTGAAGAATTAGATATGATGCAATCCCAATAGTAAATAAATTCTAACAACTTTTCATCATCCTTTGAAAACCCTAAAACCTCACTAGAAGATTACATAAACAAAGTATCAATAGAAAATCAAGCTCCCTGTCTAAAGTGGCTAAAAACGTGTATTTATAGGTCTAAATTCGTGCTGGTCAAAATCCCTAGCTAAACAAAGTCAAATTGGGAAATACTGAAGTTTTCCTTTATTTTCGTCGGTTTAGCCATATTGACATGTCTTCACGAGAATTGGTAAAACTCTTTGCCCGTTGATCCAAATGACTTGAAACTTCTTTTGGATGAAAGCTGACTCAATTTTATTTCTCGTGTCCAAATTTCAGATCAATCCAATTTCTTTAAGGTCTCCAATGGTTACTTGACATTTGACGCTGCATAACTGTCCAATATCTCGATTTCTTATCTTTTCTCCAATTGACCTGCAAAACACTCTGAACACTACAAACACACTAAAACTACCACTTAAGGCATAAAAACCAATAAAAACCAGTATATTTAATAATAAAAACCATATTTAAAACCATAAAAACCATGTTATATCAATGCATGCAATGTTCAAAAATTCGCTAGGCGTTAATCGGGCGGTCGGAGTGGGCCTAGCGATTAATGAGAAAATCAGAGATTAAACGGGGATAAATCGGAGATTAATTTTACAAATTTTTAGAGAAATATAGTATATATATTATTTTTGCGGATAAATAACAATAAGTTAAGATAGTCTGGTGGTACGATGAGACTAACTATACATTGAGAACGTGTGTTCGAATCTCTCATCTTCCTTTTTGATCTAATTCTGTGTATTTACTTTAATGAAATGCAAAATGACGAAATTGCCTTCGCCTTCCTCATGAAGGAAAACGATTTTTGCAACCCTAGTCGCCATATATGTTCAATTTTCTCACGTTATTCTTCATTTTTTTTTTACCTTTTCTTGTTTTTAATATCAAAATATGACAAATCCATCAAGTTTTAATCGATTTGGAACTAAAATGATGAAAAATTTGAGTTTTTTCAAAAAATCCAATAGATTGTCCGACATGGATTAATCGGACGATAATCGTGGCGGAGAGTGTCCGACAGCGATTAATCGGCTAGGCGGCCGATTTTTTGAACCGGGCATGCATGTAACGTAAGGGTTTTACGAAGACAAAAGGAGAAAGGAGCTAATTTGCAGGCAAGAAGAATGGTGAAAGTGTATATGATGTAGCGAAGAAGCAAAGAGACGGTATTCATTTGTTATTTATCTTTTGGAAATTAAATTTTATGTCCTTTGTTTTTGGGACATTATCTTACATTTCATGTCAATGATCCCTCAACCTTTCGGCCATCTCTATACCCCATTTGTTTTTACATATTTGTTTTTTTTCTTTTTAAATTATATGAAGTTCATATTGAGCGCCTACAATTCAAAGAATTTAGTTGGTCTGTATACACGTGAGCCACACATAGTATACAGTTTTTTTTCATTTGAATTTTTTGAAACTTGGTAGTCTTATACAATATCAATCAAAGATAGTGAAATATTGATACCTAATATCGCATGTTAAATCCTCTTTCTGAAATAGCGAATAGCTTTTTTCTATTTTCTTTTAGTAGTGGACAGATATATTTAGAATATTTTTTTTAGATTGAATTGAAAAGATATGTCGACGAGTATCGGCATTAGTTTGCTACATCTATATAAGGTTAAAAATGTCTTCTAAAGGGTAAATGATTTTTAAGGGATTATAGCAAAGGATCAAACAGTGAACATGTTCATGTCTAATGTTTGAGGTTCATAAGTCAAAGTGGGTCTACTTGCGCTGACCAAATACAAAGCTATGGCCCATAACTCATGTATTTGAATATACTATCCTAATTACTTCACTAAATTTCATGATTTTTTTATCCCTTTCTCCATTACTGTTGTTTTAAAATAGTGTAGTTGCTTCCTTTTGTTTAGTTCTATATATTTTATGGGAGGATTGGTTTACTATTCCAAAATTTTTGTAAAATGAAAACTAACCCTTATTTAAAAAAGTTAAAACTAACTTTTTTGTTGAATAAAAAAAAAATATTCTGATAATTTGAAGAATTTTTTTTTAAAGCATTTTTTGAAATTAATTTAATTTAGGTATTTAGGATATATTATGATAATTTAAGTAATTTTATAGATTTCTTTTTTTAAAAGATAAAGGCATATCAAATCTTTGCTATTATAGATTTTCTTATTTATGTTGGATATATTGCAATAAAATCTTACGACATGTTTAATTATAGAAATAATCAAATCTCATATTCTCTTTTTAACGCAAACTAAAATGATATTTTTAGGACTACTTTTTGTCTCATATTCTCTTTTTAACGCAAACTAAATCAAATTTTATCTCATATTCTCTTTTTAACGCAAACTAAATCAAATCTTATCTCATATTCTCTCTTGAAAAGTTCCAAAAATACTAGTTTTTATTCAAAGTTCCTAAAATACGACAAAATTCAAATGAAAATTCAGCATTCAAAGCTAAACCCTAAACCCCAAACCCAAACTCTACCGCCTAAATAACTAGGGCGATTCTCCAAAAGTGCCACCATTTTTTGAAAAGTTCCAAAATACCACTTTTGTTCAAGATTTCAAAAATACCACAAAATTAAAATAAAGTTTAACATTTAAACTCAACCTTAAACCCCAAAATTAAACCCTACCCCCTAAAACTATACCCTAGTTTGAGAATAGTAAATCCAAACCAAAAAATTAAATTACAAATCTATTGAAAATCAATTTTTGTATTTGTGGTATTTTTGGAATCATTGAAAAATAGTATTTTGGAACTTTTCAAAAAATGGTGGCATATTAGGGAATTCATCAAAACATTACACCCTAATTTGAAAATAGTTAACCTTCAAAAAATGCTGGCATATTAGAGAATTCCTCAAAAAACTATACCCTAATTTGAAAATAGTTAACCCAAACCCAAAAATTTAAACTACAAATCCATTAAAAATCAATTTTGTATTTGTATTATTTTTGAAACTTTTCAAAAAATTGTGGTATTCTAGGGAATTTTTCATTTTTTATTTTTATTTTTAATTAAAAAAGATATTTTTATTAAAATTTTGATTTTGATTAAAGCATTTTCGTTTAAAAAGGTTATATTAATATAGAAAATGTAATTTTTCAAAGTTTTAAAAAGAAGGGTTAGTTTTCAAAACAAAAAAGATTTTGAGAATACTTTTACAAATTTCCTCATATTTTATTTCATATGATAGACAAGATAGATAACATCTTAACAAATATTAGAGATGTGTCTACATGTTCAAAAACTCAAGATATCGTCCAAAATGGATTAAACTGAAACAAATGAAACGATCCTGAACGCAAGATAATCCGTTAAACCGTTTGTATTTCTCGAATTAAAGGAGAAATGTATATATATATATATATATATATATATATATATATATATATATATATATATATATATATATATATCAAGAGAGCTAGAAGATATGTGGTTAATTTCATGTAAAATACCATATAGTTTCTTGCGGGTGCATCTCAAAATTGATAGCTCGATTGAACTCTTGAGAATCTGAACTGATATAGATTTTTTTTCCCAGCCAACAGTTGTGGTTTGTTGAAAAGTATCACAATTCACAAATAGGACATGAAATAGTCGCTTCACGCATGACGTCTTGGATAGTAAACAAGTGACCATGAAGAACTTCTTGTTCATTGACCATATGGTGAGTGCTCTTTTATTCTTGCTAGCAATTCTTTTGTTGTATTGCCTTCTAATTGCTGAAGAAGCTCAAATACGATTTATTCTCTAGCGTGAAACGACCATTTCTCCTAGTTACAAAAATAACACAGAGAATTTATTGTAAAGAAAATATGGAAGTGAGTATAAAGAATTGTAGTTATTATATTACTCGTGGAGTGTTCTTTTCTATTAGCATAGTGGTCTGATCCACGGTCGTATTTTTTCTATCTCAACACCATTGTTCAGAGTTGGCTAAAGTCTACAAGGAAGAACGAATTGAGTCCTATTAGTAAGTTTAGCACAAAGAGGATTGCATATTGAAGAACCTATTTGTGATGAAGAATGTTTTGAGCCCCCAAATATCATGATTGATTTTATTAGCAAAACGGTCCATTTTTTAATGAAAATGTGAAAACGGCCTTTTTTTCTTTCACTACCTCAGTCTTCTTAAACTCGATGCCGGTTCTTGCATTTGGCCTTCTTACAACTATCGGCAATAATTGGAAGCACAAATAAGGCCATCCCTCCAGAGATTACATTAACTTGGTCATCAGTACAAATCTTTACATTAAGATTTTTTACGCAACATACACTTTTCCACAACATTTTCAATTCCAATGTGGGTGTTTTCCACAATATATATAACAAAAATGTGTTTTTGTTGTAAGAGAATGTACTTATGGAACAACATAGGACGACACTAACGTTTCGTGCGTAGCATCATTAACAAGAGTGGCAATGGAAGCAAGCGTTGCACTTCATCATCATAAACTACATTCAAAGAGTATCTTTCACATTTTTGCAAAAAACAATTACTCGTAGAATTATCTATATATGTATCCATTGTAATATCTTTTTTGTTTTGTTTTTGGGGGTGTAAATGTGAAGATTCATACCATTGTTAATTTTATAGAGTCATGGAAACCACTTATTACAAAGAAAAGGGATTTAGGAGAAGAAACTTAAATGTTTCAATAACAATTAGCTGATGGAGCTCATAAGTTGGAAGTAGAGCTCAAGCAAAGTTGTAATATCTATGTTTAATATACATGAGGGTAGAGAACTATATATATAGCTGCCTCAACGATGAAATGTCGCGATACAGTTTGGTTGACACGGCTAATTATATATATTTTTTGGTCACGGCTAATTATACAATGATATTGTCGATCTCTGAAATGAAACTATAAGAAGACTGATTCAAGAATGGTCTAAGGTAATTGAGACCATGACCATCGCAATTCGCAAACCATACTCTTGAATGGATAAACAAATTATGTTTTGGAATACCACATGCTACAAATAGGAATTGTGAACAGTTGACGACAAGAAGCCCATATCACAATTATTCTGAATATTTAGTTTTGTGAGAAGTTATATCACCCATCAAATAATCCTTCTTTCAACAAACTTACGAACTCTGGAGATAATTTGTTCATTGCACATAATAAATTAATCATCAATGGATTGCATAATTTTAGTGTTTTACTGGATTTCAAATGTGTTCATATATATTCATAGGAGCAGAGGATCAAAACATAAACAAGAGCAGGATTATAAAAGAGAGAAAATTGAATCAAAACCAAAGCGAAGTAGTCAATGGCAGGATTTCAGACAGATAAGAACATGGTCTCTCTCGGTTTTAATCTTAATTATACGTTTCTCAAAAATAGACCATTCTTTTATGACCATCGTGCATCCAAGACAACAACAACATACATAGGCGAAAACCTTAGTACCGTCTGGAACTACCATCGTCTCACAAACACTATTTGCTTACAAGCCCCTGTTACATTTCAAAACTCGATAAATCAGTCATTAAGTTTATCAAGACCATCTATTGAAAGAACATGTCAAATCAGTTCTGCTTCCTAAAGTGTATCAGAGAAGCCAAGTAGCAGATACAAAAGTCAACTCTGCTGACATGGCTATCTCGAGCCCATCAAAGAGGTCTTTAAGTGGGTTTCTACTGTTGTGGATGGACTTCTGTAGAGTAGGTGTGGAGGCAGAGGCTATACAAGTTATCATCATCAAAAAGCATGGAACTGTGATGGACCCTCTGGATAAGCAAGTGTACCGCGGGCACTGTAGCTGACGAGTTGTACCAGGTGGTACTGTAGCTGTCGGCGTACAACACATAAAGGAGAGAAGCTTAGCTGTCTTATTCTTTATGCTTTCTCTCTAAGAAAAACAAAGAGCATCTTGTGTGAGTTTGAGAGTTAATCTGGGTAGTTTAACTAGGAAGTGAGCAAAGAGAAATCAACAGGTGTTGATCGGGTAGTTAGGAACTGATTCAGGTTCAAATCACTGAGTGTGAGTTTGTGTAATGCTGAAGTAGAACAGATCTTGTAAAAGAAGAGTTCTATTGATTTCTAATACCAAAAAGGTTTATTGCGGTATTTCTGTGTTCTTCCTGTTAAAGAGGTCTCTGGTTATTTCAATTGGTATCAGAGCGGTGCATCCAACCTTGAATCTTTTAAATTCACAACCGGTGTGATCCTGCTATAACCATGGATACCTCAAACGAGCTGTCAAGCTCAAGCAAATATCTGGTTCTGGATACCAGAAGATATGGATACTGGAAAGTCCGCATGATGCAGCTAATCAGAGGGCAAAGTGAAGATGCGTGGACGGCTGGGAACCTCCATTTGAGCTCTCCAATGAAGGACTCAAGATTCCTAAACCAAAATCAAGATGGAGCATAGAAGAGAAGAATCTCTCCAAGTTCAATGCTAAAGCCATGAATGCTATCTTTAGTGGTGTAGAGGAAGATGAGTTCAAACTCATACAGGGCTGTAAGTTAGCAAAACAGGCCTGTGATGTCCTGCAACTGTCTCAGGAAGGAACAAGCAGTGTCAAACGAACAAGACTGGATCTCCTAGCTTCTAAGTTTGAAAATCTCAAGATGGATCATAATGATACTATCGTTCAATTCAGCTCAAGTATCAGTGCTATCGCAAACGAAGCTGCAGTTTTGGGAAAAACATATAAAGAACGCACACTAGTGAAGAAACTCTTAAGATGTCTGCCTCAGAAGTTTGCTGCTCATAAAGCTGTTATACGAATCTCAGGTGACACTGACTCTATGAGCTTTGAAAAACTTGTTGGTATTCTGAAGTCTGAAGAAATGGAGGTTAATGAGGATAAAACAAGGACTTCAAAGAACATTGCCTTTGCTGCTGAGGAAGAGAACAATCAGATCCAACAACTCAGGGACAACATGGCTTTAATGGCTAAAAACTTTGGAAGAGCTATGCGAAGAATTGAATCAGGTCAGTCTTGTGAATCTGCCAGTAGGGCCAGACATGGTGATTGGAGTAGCCTAGGATCATCAAGAAGTGATTACTCTAAGAAGCGTGAAGCGAAGTGCTATGAGTGTGAAGGTGTTGGTCATTACAAATCTGAGTGTCCACTTTCTAAGATTAAAGATCTTAAATGCGTGATCTGCAAGGGTTGTGGTCACACTAAGATTGAGTGTCCAAACTCTCGCAGAGGTAAGGAAAGATCCCTTCTCAGCTTCAGTGAATCTGACTTAGGTGGTGAAACAGAGGAATCCGATGGTGACATGATAAATCTTGTCGCATTCATTGCTATTATTGAGGAATATGTTATGGTAGATGATTCTGATTCTGATGTAGATCAAGAGATTGATACCAAAAGAGCTTATAGGGACTTATACGACAGTTGGGTAAAACTGAGTCAAGACCAGTTGCAACTCATTCAAGACAAGCTCAAACTGGAAGCTAAGGTGAATCAACTTCAGTATATTGGAACCTTTGCAGATCTCAGCTATCCCTCACCAACTTCTGACTTTGTTTCAGAGATAAACATTGAACAGAAGGTTCAACGTCTGCAAGGAAAAGGAACGTGCTGATATGCTTGAAAGAGAGTTGTCCGAGAATCACAAGAAGATAAGAATACTGAATAATGGATCTAAAAATCTGGATGATATTCTCCCAATGGGAAGAACTGAGCTTCAACATAAAGGGTTGGGTTACACGTCTCAAGTAATGGATCAGTCGCTGTAAACCAAGCCGACAGTCAGCCTCTGGTTTTTATCAGGGAAACTCAAGTCCCAGAAAAGAAATCTCAAAACTCTGTGCCTAACAATGTCAACAAACTAAAGGTACCTCATGAGTTTCTTTCCCAAAAACCGAGTCATTACAACTGGTCTAGAAGCTCCAAAGGTTGCTTTTATTGTAGTAAGATTGGTCACAGGAGAAATCATTGTTATAAGTTTAAGGCAAAGATGTCTCTCTTGTGGAAGCTTAACAAATGTTGGATGGAACCTCGTAGTTTTGGGTCAGTCTGGGTTCGAAAGAGTGATCTGTACGGGAAAATGTCTCTAGAGGAAGAACGTGTAAAGCTGGTTAATCTCTACAACAAGCTTAGCTTTGATGGTGTGTTGAAGGTCAGGTGTGGTAGGAAGAGACCAGTGGATGTAGTTGCAAATGTTGCCTATACATCAGTTACAAGCAGAGAAAGTCAAGATTGGTACTTCGACAGTGGGTGCTTGAGGCACATGACATGGAAGAAAGAAAGCATGATTAACTACTGTGAAGGTGCTGGAGGAAAGGTTACTTTTGGTGATGGTGGCAAGGGAAACATCAAAGGTAAAGGTCAAACTGCAAGTGATGATTCTCCATAGCTTGACAATGTGTATCTGGTTGAAGGGCTGAGAGCTAACCTGATCATCATTAGTCAACTTTGTGATGAAGGACTGAAGGTTGTGTTCACTAAAGGTCAGTGTGAAGCTGTTGATGACAATGGTAATCAAGTTATGTCTGGTGTTCGGTCAAACAACAATTGTTATGTCTAGAAGGAGTCTTTGGAATGTCTCTCATCTATCAGCTCTGAGCTTGAGCTGTGGCAGAACAGACTAGGACACATGAATGCTAGAAGTCTGATTAAATTAGTTCAAGACAAAGTCATCCGTGGAGTTCTAAAACTTGATACCAAGTCTGATGCTGTGTGCAAAGCCTGCACTCAAGGGAAACAAATCAGGGTTCAACACAAGAAGACTGGTGAAACTAGCTCAAAAGCTATCCTAGAGCTTCTTCATATAGATTTGATGGGACCAGTACAAACTCAGAGCTTGAATGGAAACAAGTACATTTTTGTTCTGGTTGATGATTTTTCAAGATTCACATGGGTGAGGTTTCTGAGGCAAAAGCCAGATGCTTTCGAGAGCTTCAAAATTCTAGCTTTGCAACTTCAGACTGAAAAGGGCAGGATAAAGCAAATCAGGAGTGATCATGGAAGTGAATTCCAGAATGCAATATTTGATCAATTCTGTAATGATCATGGTATAAGGCACCAGTTTTCTGCTCCTCGTACTCCTCAACAAAATGGAGTAGTTGAACGTAAGAACACAACTCTGCAAGAGATGGCTAGAGCTATGATTCATCGAAATCAAGTGTCTATTAGGTTATGGGCTGAAGCAGTGAACACCGTGTGCTACATCATAAACAGAGTTTATGTCAAACCCGATACTTCTAAACCTCCTTATGAGATTTGGAAAGGCAAAACACCCAATCTCTTTTACTTTCATGTCTTTGGGTGTGTGTGCTATATTTTGAATGATAAAGATCATCTCGAGAAGTTTGATCCAGAGAGTGATGAGGGAATCTTTCTTGGATATGCTTTGAACAGCACGGCATACCGGGTCTACAACAAGAAGTCTCATAGAGTTGAAGAATCAGTAATGTTGTGTTTGGTGATCGCTACAAGTCCACCTCTCAGTCTCCTTAGTTTGTTATTGAAGAGGTTGTTCTGAATCCTCCTGTTGAATCTGCCACAGCTGAAGATAGTGGTCTGATAGATCCTACAGTTGAAGACACATACGATCTGGATGATACAGCTGAGTCAAAACAACAGAGAGTTCACAGGAATCATTCAGAACTTGATATTATTGGCAGTCTAACTGAAGGAAGAGTCACCAGAGGTAAAAGGATAAACTACAAAGAAATGCTTCAGTTTTCCTATTTTGTTTCATCTGTGGAACCCAAAGATATTATGGCTGCTCTCAATGATGAGTTCTGGGTTGAAGCATGTCATGAGGAACTCAATCAGTTTGCCATAAATAATGTTTGGGAACTTGTGCCTAGACCTTTGAAGGTAAATATTGTGGGAACTAAGTGGATATTCAAGAATAAGATTGATGAAGAAGGTAACATAGTTAGAAACAAGGCTCGCTTGGTAGCTAAAGGTTTCTCGCAGATTGAAGGTATTGAATTTGATGAAATCTTTGCTCCTGTGGCACGGCTTGAGTCAATTTGTATTCTGCTTGGAGTTGCATGTGTCTTAAAATTCCGGCTCTATCAGATGGATGTCAAGAGTGCTTTTCTGAATGGTTTTCTTGAAGAAGAAGTGTTTGTTACTCAGCCTAAGGGATTTGAAGACCCAGTTCATCCTGATCATATGTATCATTTGAAGAAAGCTCTATATGGTCTGAAACAGGCTCCTCGTGCCTGGTATGATCGTCTGACTCAATTTCTGGTCAATAGAAAGTTTAACAGAGGAAGTGTAGATAAAACCTTATTCATCCTTGAAGAGGAAGGTCATTTACTCATTGTTCAAGTGTATATAGATGATATAGTGTTTGGAAGCACTTATCACTCATTGGTTGATGAGTTCATCAAGACTATGTCACAAGAATTTGAAATGAGCATGGTTGGTGAACTTAACTACTTCTTGGGGTTGCAAATTCGTCAAACAGATGAAGAGATCTTTGTAACTCAGAGCACTTATGCCAAGAATCTGGTTCAAGGATTTGGTCTGAAAACCAGCAAGGCTGCTAAAACTCCTATGAGCACTACTACCAAATTTTGCAAAGATGAGGCTGGTGAACCGGTGGATGAGAAGCTCTACAGAGCAATGATTGGAAGTTTGTTATATCTCACTGCTAGCAGACCAGACCTGTGTCTGAGTGTGTGAGTCTGTGCCAGGTTTCAAGTCAAGCCACGTGTTTCTCACCTCAATGCGGTCAAACTTATCCTTAAATATGTCAAAGGAACAGTTGATCATGGTTTGTATTTCTCTAAACCAACAAACCAAAATCTTGTTGGCTTTTTTGATGCAGATTGGGCAGGAAGTATTGATGTTCGCAGGAGCGCACCTCAGGAGGATGTTTCTTTCTTGGAAACAACCTGATCTCCTGGCACAACAAGAAACAAAACTGTGTGTCCCTGTCAACTGTAGAAGCTGAGTACATTGCCATGGGCAGTTGCTATTGATGAAACAAATGTTGGCTGACTATGGTATGACTTCTAACTCCTTATTGATTCATTGTGATAATATGAGTGCAATCAATATTTCAAAAAATCCGGTCCAACATTCAAGAACCAAACACATTGACATAAGGCACCACTTCATTAGGGAGCTAGTTGAGAAACATTTTGTTGACATCACTCATGTTTCATCTGAAAAACAATTAGATGATATTTTTACAAAACCTTTAGATTTAATTACATTTTCAAATTTGAAAAAGTCGCTTGGGATTTAGGAAGTCTGATCATTGTGGCTCCGGTGTGTGTGTGTCTGTACAGTTTGATGATTAGGAGCAGTCTGTTTTAATCCAGTGTATAGCTCATCCTGTTTTGGTGTTCTGTAAATCACCCTTAAAATCTCTGATTGGCAAGTCTGTCTTTGAAAAGAGCTGCTCATCATTCTTATTCAGATTGTTTTTGTTTTTGTTTCTTTTTTGGTATTCCACTTTCTGGGGTTGGTATTACTGTGTGGCTCATATCAATATCTAGTTGCGCACAGTATACTCAACAAGGGGAGAAAATGTGTTTTAAAAAGGAAGAAAAGTAATAATAATAAAAAAGGGATCAACCAAAACTTGTGTTAAAAAAAAGAAGAAAAATCCGTAATAAAAAAGGGGGGCCTTAAGCAAAGCTTAGACATTTGTAGAATCTGAAAATAGGTTCATTCTTTCTCAGCCAAAGCCTGTTTAAGTAAGGGTCTGGGATATCTGAAATTTTCTTCCTGAAGTCCTTCTTTTGCTCTAAACCTTCTGAATAGGAATGATGATGTGTAGTCTAGCTTAGACAGATCACTGAAAGTGAAAGCTACTTGTTTAAGGAACAACTGCTTTTGGTGAGCTGGTGAGTTGATGTGTTTTTAAATTTCTGGACTGCTTCTGGTTGATTCTCTGTGTGGATTACCAATCCTAAGTCTGCATTTGATTAGGTGGATCACAATAATAATGTTCATATATATATATATATATATACTTTTGGTTAAATAGAATCTGTGAAGAAAATGGCTTTTAAAAGCATCACTTGAACTCTGCATTGTGCATTTAGTGAGTTTTAAATTTCTCTAAACTATCTCTGATTTTAGTGGCTGCATCAGTCTGTGTTTGGGCTGTGAAATAATGTTGGATCTGTCAAAATTGGTGTTTCGTATCTGTTTGAGTATTTAGGCTTATTTGTCTAAACTTGATGCCTTTCGGCCTTTTGTGGTGGGCCTAAGGCCTGGTTGTGAGATTAATCGGTCTTGTGGTTAAAAAGTAAAGTAGTGTTTAGTTGGAGAAAGTGGCTTTTGGTTCTAGGTTTGCAAAAAGCATCTGCTGCCAATTAATTGTCTTGTCTTCAGATTTTTGCATTCCATTAAAAGAAAATCTTTCATTTGCCTCTAGTCATCTTTCACTTTCACTTGCTTTGATCTTGTTTTAGGGTTTTTGTTTTTGTGTTTCCCAGATTCACCAAAATTGCTGAAAGATCTCAAGAGTTTGATTCACTCTTTCATGAAGTCTCTCAATCCTATGCTGTTTTCAAACGTTCTGCTGCATCTGACAAGCCCCCATCTCTGAAGGAAGATTGTTTGGGCACGAGACCTGAAATACCCTGAACTCAACGAGTTCTGTGAGAAATCCCTTAGATCCGGTTCGCCACTTCTAGATGTGCAGAGAAATTTGATCTGGTCAAGTCTTGTCTCTTCCACGACATAAAGGTTCTCCCATTGGCTGTCTGTGATAATTTCACTGCTCAGGAATTAGTGGAAACAGCTGGTCTTCTTGCTACAATCGCATCAATCTACCCTTATTGAAGAAGTTGTATCCTTGCTGACTGGGGGAGCATTGAAGAACTTGAAGGATCTAACATTGCCTCAGATGAGTCCAGTGATGAATCTGGTGTACAAGATATGCTGCCACAATTGGATTGTGGGAGTCGAAACTAACACAATTCGATTTGTCAAGGGTTTGTGAAGGGAAAGAGATCTCTAGGTTAAAGCTCAAGAACGTAGGTTAATCCTTTTATTACGTCTGTTGGGCCTCATTAACGAGCTTGTTCTAACTCCTCCAAATCTTCTGGCCCACTTTATTTTCAGTTTAGACTTGCCTAACTCATCCTGTTTAGACTCGAACTCGCTATCTCCGCTACTACGTTAGCTTCACTGTCTTGCTGTTAGTTCATCTCGCAGGGCTAGCTGCTTTGTTGACGGTCCATCTTGCGGAGCTAGCTGTTTTGTTGACAGTCCACCTCGCGGAGATAGCTGCTTTGTTGACAGATCACCTCGTGGAATTAGCTGTTTTGTTGAAAGTTGACCTCGCAGAGCTTGTTACTTAACAGAATTCAACCTTGATCACCTCGCGGAACTACTGGATCCACTGTGCTCACCTAGTTGACCTGGAAGTAGTTTCCATACTTACTCATTTTAGACATTGATCCTAGAAAGGCGGAATTTGACCCCAACAGTTAGGCCCCCAACTCGGTAGTATCATATGTGATGCAGAGTTAGAATCAATCTTATGAGTCTCACAACGCTAGGGAATCTAGTCCAGCTCAAGTGTTAGCATTTAACCGAACTCCAGTGTTACGTTTAACCGAGTTCAAGTGTTGCGTTTAACCGAGCAAACCATCATTTTTCTGAATTTGAGAGTTAAAGTGTTCTTGAGATCCAATGGGTTTAATTTTTGAAACTTGGAGTTAATCCAGTTGTGGTGTTGTCGAGGTAGCTCACATTTCGATTGCCGAGGCAGAGGCTGTAATGAGCTCGCGGGTCATTTCGGGTAACTCGGTGAATCGCGATTTATCTTGAAGAAGAATCGAAGGCGATTTGAATTGATCCGTTGAGCTTGTGTGGTGAATTCGTGAGCTGCGTGTAAATCTGAGGGACTGCTCGTGTTGCGAGGTAGCGAGGTGGCGAGGTGAGGAGGTGGCGAGGTGAGGAGGTGGCGAGTTGACTCAGAGGAAACAAGCGAGTTAACTTGGAGGAGCTTGTTCTTGCTAAGTAACGAAGAGATCGAGATTGCGAGGCTGTTTCAGTGGTGAACGAGCTTAACGAGGTTGATTGCGTAGCAAACAAGCTCAGCGAGGTTGATTGAGCGTTAATTTGAGCTTGGCGAGGTGGACGAGCTGGCTTGGTCAGCGAGGTGGGCGAGTCTGACGAGTTGGATCGGTCGGCGAGGTGGATTTTTGAGCCAAAATCAAAGCTTCTCCTGTTTTTTCATAGATTAGGCAGAGGTGAAGTCGATTCGGAGCTGCGGCGAGGTGGATTTCGGAACCATTGTAAATCGACAAGGTCGGCTCCAATTCTGGTGGATCGAGGTGGGCTGAGTTGATCACAGCGGAAGTGGAGCGAGGTGCTTGTTCTTGTGTATTGGAGAAAAGATTGAGCCTGCGACGTGGTGAGGTGAATTGAAGAAATACTGAGGTTGACGAGGCGGTGGTAGCGAGGTGGCGCGAGGTGAGTTGAAGTGAAGACTTGTGGTGGTGCTGGAAGGTGAGCTTGCAAGTTCAGCGAGATGGTTTACAGGCAAGACGAGACGGTAGCAAGGTCACCGAGGTGTTTTTGAGAAGGAGGTGATGCGATGTGTTTGTGTTGAAGGAATCGAATCTGTTCTTCATATTGTACACCACCTTCTCATTCATAGCAAAGCGTTTGTGGTCACCGAGGTTAACATCAAGCCCAACTCCAAGCCTTCTTCACCACCTTCCTTTCACCTCACCACACTAACATCGCATGCCGCATTCACCTCGAGGTAATCACAACTCTTTGACTCTTTTGATGTGGTGAGGTTGATTTGAGAAAGAGAGATTTTGACGATGAGGTGGACGAGATAAGTCACTTGACTCCACAAGGTACACGTGGTCTTCTCTCCTCCATAGTAATATTTGGATTGGGCTTTGTCTCGACTTAGTTGCTTTCATTTTTGTTGTGTAGTAGCTATATCTGATAGTGAGCACGAGGTTGATGTCGAGTCACAAAGTTGATTGATTTAGCAAATTATGGAGAAGCCTAAGCCTTCGTTGGTAACCGCGAGGTACTGCATCTGTTCCTCATAGCCATGGTGTGTATCGTTGCTGTCTCTGCTTACACTCGGTCGAATTTCAAGAGGTTAGAGGCAACATCGACGAAAAGATCAAATGCGGCAAGGTGATCTTTTCTCCTTGTATACGAGGTTGATTTGAGTGATCCAATGATGCCGACAAGACATTGATTGAGATTGGAGCAGCATAGTAAAGAAGTGGTTTCGAGTAACTATAGGGTCACGAGGTGGCCATTGACGGCAAGGTTACGATAAATCAAACTGACCCCAAGGTGCAGCTAATCGAATTAGCAAAGTTGTGCTTGATATAGTGATGAGGTAAATTTGATTAGAGCTTGACTACGACGAGGTGACAGTGAGGTCGATTAGAGAGATCGACTTTGTCTAGCCACGAAGTGACACCAAAGTGAAGTTATCGTCGAAGAGGATGAAGTTATTCTGTGAACTGCAACGTCGATTCAAATGAGCCTTAAGGCGAGTTGAGTCGGTGAAACCGTATCGACCCCAAGGCAGAGATTGTAATCTTGATGAGATCACTTTGATGCTGAAGTCAATTTTAAAAAGATGACGACGAGGCGGATTACGGTGATTTGGGTAAGATGTAACCGCGAGGTGAGGTCGTGCTCTAGTGAGAAGAACTTGACCATAAGGTAGTTTATAGAGGAAATGGCGCGGTGTCTGTAGGTGTGGTAGATCACCATGGATCCCTAAAACCAACTGTTTGTGTATAGGTGAGCTAGGTGTGGAGAAGATCACCTCTGACCCGCCTATGACTGAGTCTTTTAGGAATGAGCCTTCTAATGAAGATGATGAGATATATTTCTCTGAGAGGGATGAGAAGTCATGACATAATGAGGAGGAGACCGACGGGGTTGCTCCACGATTCCTCTTTATGTTTTTGATTTATGTTGGATGTTCATGTTTATGACTGTTAATTCTTTTGGTGCTTAGATAGTCTTACCCTTTCGACTTTAGACTTGTGACATTTCCACTGCACGTTGCATGCAAGAAGACTCTATGATGTGGCTTTTGATATATCTTCGTCTTGGCGATGTTGATATTCAAGTAATTTGGTTTACGAAAGCATTTTCTATAATGCTTACGCTCCTTTATGTTGAAATCTTGTATTGATTGTACCAACCGAGTGTATGTTGGGTTTGCAGATGATCACTAAAGTTTACGATCACGCTACTGTAAGTATGTCCATTCTGATAGTGAATATTGTCTAAGGACGTCATGTAAGTTGGGTTTCGATATAAACATCTGGGTTTACAGATACGTTTTCCACTAACGTATCCGTTCCTGTAATGAACATATTTTTCATGTTGAGACCAACGTTATGGACTATTGGGTTTAGTTGACACCAATGTTATGTTAATTGGGTTTTCTGATGATCATTCGGGTTTACACAAATGTTACCCTTGTAACAAATACGCTCCTACAATGAACATGTAGTGACCAACGTGTTGTTGGGTTTCGAAGATGAACATCGCTGGGGTTACAAGTGTTTTCTCATTAAAACACAAGCTCCATTGATGATCATTGTGCGCTTTAAGTCTGTATGAGGATGTAGTAGTCAGATCTGAAAATTTCTTAGGCGTAAGATGCGTCGCTGTGGCCAGGAGCGACGGTTGTATTCGGTAAACAAGTCTGATGTAGTTAAGACTGTTGTAAATCCGTAAAGGATGTGATCGAGCTTTGTAACTAAGACATAGAATAATCTGTAAAGGATGTGATTGAGCTTTGTAGCTAAGACATAGAGTAATCCATGAAGGATGCTTATGAGAAACAGGAGATGACTTATGGTAACATGGTTTTGTTAAAATGTTAACAAAGTAGTGGGAGTATACGAGTATACGTACCCCACTCCCCCTTTTTTTGAAAGGGGGTAGCTGAAGCCATCCGCAAACGAGCTGCATACGTACCCTTTGCAGGGATCAAGCCACCTCGTAGTTCAATAAAGGTACCTTAGTGGGAACTGAGAGAGGACAATGAAAGTACCTTACTGGCACTCGATGAGAAATTGAATTCGCAGCTCCTCCATAGATCTTTCCTTTCCTCTTCTTCCGAATCTGCGAGGAGGTGCGAATTGAAAAGGAGCTCGCATCTCTGATTTGATTCAGAGGTGAAGTGTTGCTAGCCGAGCTAATGTTATTGCGAGGTCATAGCGACGAGCCCAATGATGAAGAACATTCTCTGACTCCAGCGAGCTGGTCGTATATGGTTTGCGGCAAGTTGGTTCGAAAACGTTTTGGAGCGAGCCGGTTTGAAGATGTTTAGCAGCGAGATGATTCAAAGACACACTGCGGTGAGCTGGTTCGGAGGCACATTACCGCAAGCTGACTTGGAGACTTGTTGTGAGGTGAAATTAGGTCTGCGTGGTAAGGTCGAGTTTACAAGGCAGCTTTAACCAGGTAACGAACTCGCGGGCTGAAGAGAGTTGCTCGCATGTTGTGTCAAATTTGGAGAAGCGTGTTAACCTTGTAGACTTTAAACTTGAGTTCGCTAAGGGAAACGAGGTCAGATTATCAACTTGCATGGTGCGGCGAGGTAACTATGTTCGCAAGGTCGTTTGAGTCTAGGATTAGCTCGTGTGTTGCTGCGAGGTAAATCTGTAGGTTTTGCAAGCTCTCCGAGGTGCATTTAAAGTAGAGGAGCTCGCGTCGTGGATCCAATTTGATGGCGAGGTTGACTATAAGCAGGAAAGGAGCTTGCCTCGTCGGTTTGACTCAGATTGAAGATGATTACGAGTTAGGAGGTGATTAATTAAAGTGAAGGAAATTGCGGTGTGAACGCAAGATTAATTTTTGAACCAAGCCGCAAGCTTGATTTGTTTTGCGAGGTGGGTTTAGAGTTGAGGAGCTCGTGTTGTGGTGTTACAGGTCATGTGAACTTACGAGTTAATACGATGAGCTCGCAACACCAAGGCATTAATCAGTTGAGCTTCCATTGTTGATTCGTTGTGTCTGCAAAGTGAAGTGGGGATAAATCAAGCTCGGCGAGGTGATTTGAAGCTAGGTTTGGCGAGATCAAACTCTCCTTTGTCGCAGCGAGGTGGAGCGAAGTGCTTAGTTAGATTTGGTTAGGCTCGCAACAAGTGGATTTTGTTCTACGTCGAGCTCCGGAAGTGACAGCGAAGTGGCTTGTTGAATCCTTAGGCTAGGTGAAGTGTTGGGGTGACTGATCCTCGTAGACTTAATTCTGCCAAGTTTTCAGCGAGGTGCTCCGCGAGGTGAGAACGAGTTGATTGAATTTGGGCCTAAAACTTTGTTTCTTCAAGCCCATCAACGAGTTGTTACGAATCTCCAACCCCTTTGTCTGTTTCCTATCACCTTGCGAGTTGAATCGTGGTTCATATCGGTAATCTCTGAGCTCGCAGCCCCTCCATTCACCTCTTTTCCCTTGCGGGTCTGCGATGTGATCCAGTGTGACGCGAGGTGGAGTGAGGTCAACAAGCTTGGTAACGACGAGACCAATTTAAGCTGTTGTTAAGTGACGACGAGAAGCTTTCGTGAGTCACTCACAGCAAGATGGGTCTGAGGTAATTTGAAATTGCAAGCCGTGAGTCGGAGTAGAGAGCTTGTGACGTTGAATCGGGGGAGGTGAGCGAGTCGACTCACAACGAGTTGGACGAGTTAACTCATGTCGATGTTGAGTTGACTCGGAATGAAGTCAATTTTTTATGGGCCCGTGAGGTGATTTCAAGTTTGCGAGGTAGATCGGTTTGTCCGTGAGCTCACAAGGCGGATTTGTTGTCGCAATTGCTGCAACGTTTGGTTGTGTAGTATCAATTTGGGCACTTGTACCTCGCTCGCCTCGTGGAGCTAGCGGAGGAGGAGGCACACCTTGCCTCTCGGCACTCTGGTTGGAGTTGCAAAATCCAAAGATGTTGGAATTATTGGCGCTGCAAGTCGTCTGAACACACTTGTTCTTCTATCGCTAACCCAATCTGCTGTTGCGAGAACTCGTAGTTCCTGGTTGATCTTTTTCTGCTTCTCTGCTCTTTAGCGTCTCTAGGATCACCTTTATGTCAATCAGGAACTCTAGGGTAACGACTAAAACTGGGGTGTTAGAAACAACCGTCGTGTTGTCGGTTCTAACATCCTCACCTCCAGATCTGCTACTGTAGCTGTTGATGGACGGTTGTTGAATGTTGCGTTGGTTCGCAGCAACACATTGTTGCTCGAGAGCACGTTGTTGCTCAGCAGCACCTTGTAGTTTGGCAGCACGTTGTTGTTCGGCAGCACGTAGGCATCGTAAGATCGTTCGTTCGTAAGCTTTTTCGAGTCAGAAAATCTCAAGGTCCCCTTAGTCGGCACCAAATTGTGGGAGTCGAAACTAACACAATTAGATTTGTCAAGGGTTTATGAAGGGAAAGAGATCTCTAGGTTAAAGCTCAAGAACGTAGGTTGCAATTGCTGTAAAGAAAACTTTTATTGATGTTTGTGTAACAAGTTGCCCATCCCTTTTACAGGAGATGTTTACAAGTATATATAGTTTCTGCTAGGTCCGCTAGGTCGGCTAGGTCTGCTAAGTCGATTAGGTTCTCTTCCTTGGAGATAAGAAAAACTTCCTGATTTTGTGGGATTTTCCCTCATCCTTTGATTACGCCTGTTGGGCCTCATTAGCGAGCTTGTTCTAACTCCTCCAAGTCTTCTGGGCCTAGCCCACTTTATTTTCAGTTTAGACTTGCCTAACGCATCCTGTTTAGACTCGAACTCGCTATCTCTGCTACTACGTTAGCTTCATTGTCTTGCTGTTAGTTCATCTCGCAGAGCTAGCTGCTTTGTTGACGGTCCATATTGCGGAGCTAGCTGTTTTGCTGACAGTCCACCTCACGGAGATAGCTGATTTGTTGACAGGTCACCTCGTGGAATTAGGTGTTTTGTTGAAAGCAGAGCTTGTTACTTAACATAATTCAACCTTGATCACCTCGCGGAGCTACTGGATCCACTAGTGGCTAATTGTGCTCACCTAGTTGACTTGGAAGTAGTTTCCATACTTAGTCATTTTATACATTGATCCTAGAAAGGCGGAATTTGACCCCAACACGGATGTCAACGGTGAACAAGACTGCCTTGAAGCAGGAACAAGCTACTCTGGTCTACATGGTGGTTAATGCCAAGCTTTTCAACTTTGGCATGGTGGTTTATGATGAGATTCTTGCTTCCGCTAATGCGCCTTAGTCTCACCATCTTGTGTTGCTAAATCTGAATGATCAGTTGCTCTGGTTCCATCGTGGTTCCTCCAATGTGGCCTAACTCCATCATATGTGCCTCTGTTAACTGGCCAAGACCAAGGGCTCAATGATGATATGGAACAGTTGGCTACTTTAATTCCCAGTATGCATTTCAAGGCAACAAGTTATCTCTGAACTCTGTTTTAAGTTTGTGTTGCACATATTTGGTTGTTTTTACCTGTGTATGCATCAAAGAAAGGGGAGAATATGGCCAATTTGATCTATGCAGTTTTTGAAAAGTGTTTTCAGATTTAAACATTCTGGCTTTGGAAAATGTTTGCGTTTGGATTTTTGAAAATTTGGCCTCTGGAAAATATTGTTTTCGTTGGAATTTCAAAAACTTGTTTCATTTTGATTTCGGATTTGGGTAGCATGGAAAAATGCTTGAACTCGTTTTCTTTGATGTGTAAGACTTAAACCTATTGCGATGGAAAAATTGCTTGGTTTATGTTGGATTGCATTGGTTGATATCTTTGATATGTGTATCTGTGTATCTGCTTGTCTGGTTTGCTGTGAGTTTGTGTGTTTCAGGTAAGGATGCTTGGATTCTCATACTCATGCAAAAAGGGGGAGATTGAAAGAACATGTTAAATCAGTTTTGCTTCCTAAAGTGTATCAGAGAAGCCATGTAGCAGATACAAAAGTTAACTCTGCTGACATGGCTGACTCGAGCCCATCAAAGAGGTCTTTGAGTGGGTTTCTACTGTTGCGGATGGACTTCTGCAGAGTAGGTGTGGAGGCAGAGGCTACACAAGTTATCATCATAAAAAAGCATGGAACTGTGGTGGACCCTCTGGATAAGCAAGTGTGCCGCGGGCACTGTAGCTGACGAGTTGTACCTGGTGGTACTGTAGCTGTCGGCGTACAACACATAAAGGAGAGAAGCTTGGCTGTCTTGTTCTTTATGCTTTCTCTCTGAGAAAAACAGAGAGAATCTTGTGTGAGCTTGAGAGTTAATCTGGGTAGTTTAACTAGGAAGTGTGAAAAGAGAAATCAACAGGTGTTGATTGGGTAGTTAGGAACTGATTCAGGTTCAAATCACCGAGTGTGAGTTTATGTAATGCTGAAGTAGAACAAATCTTATAAAAGAAGAGTTTTATTGATTTCTATTACCAAAAAGGTTTACTGCGGTATTTTTGTGTTCTTCCTGTTAAAGAGGTCTCTTGTTATTTCATCTATGAGTAGAAAATAGTTAAGCTTTTGATAACGAAATTACGTACCCTCGAGAATATACGTTTTTGAGAATAGGAAGCTATAGATAAGGTGCTTAAAACTGGCGCCTTGGAGGCCTAGCCTCAGCCTTACAGACTCTAATTTGTCTACCGTCCAAATCCTATAGCCATCATACAAGTAAATATTAAGAGATGTTTGATTGATCGCATTGTAAGTGTATATCGTTATGAGTAAGAGCATAAAAGAGGATACTTACAGCACCATTTAAGGTATTTCTGGGATTTTAGACCTCTTAAGCAGAGTTGTACGTCACAAACCCTGTTGCACCATGGATTTGGCCCAAGGCAAATTCCTGCTCTCAGCCCATCAAGGAAAAGGGCCAATTTATTTTGTCTTGCTAACCAAGTATGGTTACTTTATATTAATATATTTATTTTATGATCATTTTGGGTTACTTTATGGAAACATATGGTTAAAATGTAACCATATGGATCTAAAACTCTAAATATCTTGTACTATATATAGTTGTACATCATTCTTGTACAAAAGGGGAAAATACACTACACTTTTTAAGCAAATCTACTTATTTCTTCTAGCCTACTCGGACTAATCTCCCGAAATCCAAACTCGCCCGCTCGTTCACTGTTCATCTGAGCGAGCAAGTAGCCAATATTTTCCCTAAGCCTTCTTTCTCCATTTTATCAAAAAATCCTGAACCCTCACACAAATTTAATGTTGAGACTGATCTCCTGTTCAACATTTGGCGCGCAGGAAGGAGGATCTATTGAAGGATATCTTATTACGCAACAAATATGGATCTCAACAAAGAAGTGAGCACGCGAACGCACTCCCTCATCTCCTAGAGGCAAAACTAACCCACCAACCTCGAGAATGTGCTCGAAAACACCGAGGAGAGGTCCTGCATGAACGCCCAAAGACCCGGAAATGGAGTCCTAATGATCATGGGGGGGGGGGGGGGGGGGGTATGACATGACCCACGATTCGGTTGGATCTCTCAAACATCATGAAAAGAAGTAAAAAATCAGTCAAGATTATCCCCAGAGAGCCAAGGTCGACAATGCCCCATAACGACCCGCTCGTAGTTGCCCTCAAAGTTGAAAAATATGAAATAAATAGAGTCCTGATCGATACTGGAAGCTCATTCGACTTAATCTTCAAGGAGATCTTAGAGAGGATGGATATCCCCGACGACCAGATCAAGCCGAACATCAGGCCCCTGACAAGTTTCGATGGTGTAACCACAATAACTGTTGGATCCCAGTGGATCGATCAAGCTAATGGTGCATGCCCGCGGTATTTCACGGAGCGTCAAATTCACGGTGATAGACAAGCCAGCTGTATACAACGCAGTCATGGGAACCCCTTGGCTATTCTCCGTCCGAGCAGTCGCCTTCACATACCACCAATGCGTCAAGTTCACAACACCATCCGGAGTCGTCACCATCCGAGGAAGCCAAAAGATGACGCGTACATGCTTCATCGCCGAGAAACAATTTGAGAATGGTAAACATTCACTTCAACCCTGCTAATGAAGCTAATTCCTCAGAGCCAAGACAAGAGTCCACAATTCAGGTCAGCATCGACCCAGCTCACCCTGCCCGCTGCATCAGCATCATGGCCGAGCTTGCCGAGCCTATTCACACCGAGTTGGTTAGCTTCTTGAACAGAAACGTAACTACGTTTGCTTGAACGATCGATGATATGAAGGGCATTAGTCCAAGTGTCACGAGCCACGAACTAAACTTCGACCTGACCTACAAACCATTCAAATATAAATGAAGAAACTCAGACCCGAGCGTTCTAAAGCGATAAACGATGAGGTGGCCAAGCTCTTGGAGGCAAGGTCCATAGCGGAAGTCCAATACCCCAAATGGCTGGCCAACCCGGTGGTTGTCAAAAAAAAGAATGGCTTGTGGCGAGTCTGGGTAGACTTCACCGATCTCAACAAAGCATGCCCTAAGGACAGTTTCCCGCTTCCCCACATTGACCGAGTGGTCGAGGCAACAGCAGGCAATGAGCTACTTTTATTTATGGATGCATTATCGGGGTACAGTCAGATTGCCATGCATCCCGACGACCGCAAAAACCACTTTTATCACAGACCGCGGAACGTATTGCTATTGTGTTATGCCGTTCGACCTAAAAAACACGGGGGCAACCTACCAGCGCCTAGTAAACAAGATGTTCGTCGACCAGTTGGTGATACCCTGGAAGTATACATCGATGTTATGCTAGTAAAATCCTCAAAGGCGACCGACCACGTTTGCCATCGTGAGGATTATTTCAAAATCCTGAATCTCTACGCGATGAAGCTGAATCCGGCCAAGTGCACATTCAGAGCTACCTCCGGGGAATTCCTCAGATACATTGTAACACAACAAGGAATCAAGGCTAACCCCAATCAGATCTCGGCAATCAGGGATCTACCCTTCCCGAAGAATGAAAGTGAAGTTCAACGCTTAACTGGGTGGATCTCCGCCTTAAACCGCTTCATCTCCCGATCGACCGACCGGAGCCTTCCGTTCTATCAGCTCCTGCATGGAAATAAGGAATCCGTCTCAGGCGAAAACTGTGAGAAGACATTCCAAGAATCGAAATCATATCTAACCACCCCTCCGGTTCTGGCTAAACCCGAGCAAGGGGAAACTGTGTATCTATACGTGTCCGTAACAGATGCGGCCGTAAGCGGTGTTCTCGGTCAAGAAGACTGAGGGGATCAGAAACCTATTTTCTACGTCAGCAAATCCCTGGACGGCGCTGAGTCACGGTACCCTGTCTTGGAAAAGCTAGCTCTTGCCGTCTGTATGTCCGCTCGAAAATTACGTCCAGATTTCCAGTCTCATACCATTGCGGTCATGTCCACTGAGCCTCTCCGCACCACCCTGTATAGTCCGAACTAGTCCGGGCGCTTGGCGAGATGGGCGATCGAACTGAGCGAGTACGACATCAAGTTCAGAAATCGAACCTGTGCCAAGTCCCAAGTCGTGGCAGATTTTATCACCAAGCTGTCAACAGACACGACGGTACTCAAATCACCGAGCTGTCAACAGGCGTGATAATAGGCATCCGTCTCAATTTGCTTGGATTTCCTCGACACCAACAATGAAGCTGAATGGGAGGCTCTCATCACCGGGATACGACTAGCCAAAGCCGTCGGAGCACGAAGGATACATGCCTACAGTGACACCCAACTTGTCACCAATCAGTTAAACGGTAATTTCGATACTTATCATGTTGGCTAGAGTATTGATTGAATAGACGAAACAACAAACATAAGCGGTCAAAAGGCTAAAGCTAGAGATACAGAAACTTCCACACGATTGTCAACATGACTCTAGCCAACATGATGGCTTAGATGGCCCGCTTAGGATAATGGTATCAGAGCCCGGTGTTCTCAAGAATTTGAGAGAATCATTGTTTATGTTTGAATGTTATGAAGGTTCTGGGTAACACTTTCTCATCATGTCAACTTCAAATCCTTTAGCAATCGATTCCCCTTTTCAAATTTCTACTTTACCAAAATCCAGAAGTCGTCCTTCTTCTTCGTCTAGTATAAAATCTCTTTACGAAATTGAGTATGTTTTCGGAGACCAATTACCAGAAACTACTCTTCCATTAGTGAATCCATATGAATTCTTTACGAAAAAACCTAGTGCCCTTTCGGCTAAAGGAGTTCGTGAACTGATAAGACCATCATCAAGCAAGAAAATTATGGAGTATCTCCAATCGAGTAAATTCTAATCATGTCAAGTCCCAGCCACCGAGGAAGAGCAATTCATCTTTCTCAACATTCTGGAACATCTACCGAGACTTTGGCAGCAACATGGATACACTCATATGCATTTAGGAGTAGTACGGATTGGCCTAACCTTACATGCCCGAAAAGGACTTTCAGTGGTTGTACGCATAGCCCTACTCGACTCGAGACTTAAGTCGTACCAATAGGCTTGCATTGGCACTGTGCAAACCACTTTAAATGCAAGAACAACGTTCGTAACATTGTTTCCTAACTTTAACGTTTCACAGAAGGATCCCCACCTACTATAAACTCTCAAGGTCTAACTACAATTGATCGGAGCACCAATGCAAGAAAAAAGCATTGTCGCCACTCTACACCATCAGATGGTCTACTGGATCTAAGATCATGGTCTCGATCTTGCACTACCATCCTCTGATGAGGCACTATTTCTAGAAGTCACATCAGCATCACATGCACCAAGTTCGGTTCAAATTCCTCGACAGATTTCTCGCGAAGAATTGATGTGTCGACTACTAGAATCATAGGTAACAGACACCCGAAGTCAGCTTCCATTCTAGAGATGACTGAGGCAATTACTACTTTATAGTCGAATATTCCTCAAGAAAGGAAGAGCCACCATTAATGATGATGCAACCTACAAATTTTCCTCCACCAGAGGACTTAACAAGAAATGGTGTTGCTCACAGCCCGAAAATCCTTGCAAGAGCCATCAACTCTTCAGGATCCGACCAATTAAGTCAGGCAGAAAAGGTCCTTAATTGGCAAACGGAGAATGCGATAGCCAAAAAACAACTTTTAACGTCGATAAATTATAAAGTTGATCAGCTCACAAATGGCTACGATAAAAGGTTGAGTTTTTTACAAAGCTCAATTATGGAAATACATGGAAGATTTGGAAATCTACATCAAGAAATGATGACAATGGCGCAACACATGATGGTTAACACGTTCACTTTCTGGAACAAAGAAGCCGAGACAGCTAGCCTCAAAAATCAACTAAAAGATCTCTAGAGGAGTTTGGAAAGCATGGTTCAAAACCTAAAGCAAACATATTCATTTTTTGATCTACTTAGAAGTATGCCATCAATGCCCACATATCAAGAATCATATTCCAAAGGATTTTTCTCAGGATATCAAGAGCCAAAAAAATGATCCCGCTCCCGGGATTCTTATCTCCTGACGAGGCCTTTACATCCCGTTATGGTATTCCATCAACAACAATCCTCTAAACAAAACCTAAAAGTCAAAAGGACCCTGAATTCCCGAGCAATCATGCCAAGAGACCGACTCTTACCTCGTCCTCGAGCCACAAATCTGTTGATGAAAAAAAGAAATCAGAAGATATTGGAATCATCGAATTTTTGATGACCAGCCTACCCGATACCCTGGGCAAAACTTCTCATAAAGCAACAACGAACGACCAATCTCAAGTTCACTTGCCACAACAGATCGCAAAAATCAAACACTTCTCTGATACAAGCTCCGAAAGCTATGATGAAAATGAATTCGGATCAGAGGTAGAATCACTACCAAAACAATTCTTCATCGGTGAAGGATCATCTACTCCCAAAAGGGAACCAGACTTCGTTGATGAGCCTGCTCAAGTGATGAAGAGATGAATCAAATACTACCTCAACATCACGATATACCGCCAAGACAATTATGTTCCAAGATCAACACATTCATGTTTGACGATTTTCCATTTGAAAAATGGAATGATCGAATTGACGAATTTCATGCTTGGATGAATTCAGAGGTCTTAACCTCGCCAAAGGAAATGGTCATACGACAATTTACAGCAAGATTGTCTGGAGCACTCAAAGAATAGTTGAACTCCCTCGGTGAATATCGACATCGGCAAGCTTATCAGACTGAGATAACGATACTACTTGAAGAAATCCATAAAGAATTCATCGGTACACCCACTCATCTAAAGGAGAAGTTGCAAGAAGAATACTTCTTGGCAAAATATTGCTCACTTAAGAAAACGGATTTGGCAAAACATTTTGAAAGGCAAACACAAAGATACTATGCTCTGAACGGTCTCAACAACCCGAGTTTGAAGCACGTATATCTTTCGTCCATTGGCGACTACCTCAGCCAACAAACCAAGGTGTACATCAGAGATCAAGGACAGAACATTGAAGAAATCTCTATTGGCCAAATTCAATAATACGTCTTCAGAACACTCGATAAACTCTGCAAACAAAAGGAGTTTTGGACGGAATTCATGGACAAATCGAAGCATCTATCAAAGATTTGCGCCAGGCCGGATCTATAAATAAAGTGTTCAAAATCCAAAAAGACTTGCTCATGCGATCCGCGAAGAAAGCACCGAAGGTCTAATAGACAATATCATAAGGGCTTCAACAAATTTTGATGCAAACAATTCTTCATAAAGAAGCGCACCTTCGAAAAAACAAACAAATGCTTCTTATGTCGCAAGGAAGGACATTACGCAAAAAACTGTCCAAACAAATCGATGAAGAAGAAACAATATCTCATCAGTTCGATAGGAAGTATAACTCCAAACATTGATCTTGACAATCATGATCTCAAGGAGAAATACAAACACCACACTTGCCTGTTACTATCTTTGATCCATCAAGAAAAGAAGATCTGGTGCATATCATCGCGTTTATAGACACCGGTGCTTACTCAACGATAGTTAACCCAAAAGTTCTTCCGGCATCCATGTGGCTACCACACAAACAGGAATTCAGAGTTGTAAACGCGGGTTCACTATCAGTCAAGCTCAAGTCTAAACCTATAACTATAGAACTCTTCTCAAAATGTCAAATTAAGACTGAAGTGCTTGGAGCTGAAGCTCAAGATGACGAAGAATGTTGTTTCAAAATCACGCAAATACCGAGGCAAGGAGAAATACAAACACCACACTTGCCTGTTACTATCTTTGATCCATCAAGAAAAGAAGATTTGGTGCATATCATCGCGTTCATAGACACCGGTGCTTACTCAAGCTATCAGTCAAGCTCAGGTCTAAACCTATAACTATAGAACTCTTCCCAAAATGTCAAATTAAGACTGAAGTGCTTGGATCCTCTGCATCTGGAAAAGACTTGGTATTGGGATGGGATGTATACCAAATCATCGAATCACGGGGAATGAAATGAAACAACCTCTACAAAGCCTTCACAACGATACATCGCCTATTCACAATTGAAGATGTTGCACCTCAAGAATTCAGCAAAATCAAAGAAGAGATCACTTTATTTTCATGTGCAGACTCTCACACATATTTCCTAAAAAAATGTGATAATCCACTGTGGTTAAATCCGGAGTTCTTTGTATCACTACCCTTCAAAGAAAATGTTCACACTACTCCAACAAGAGCAAGTCATGCAGGAATGTCTCCTACGCTTTTGCAACAAGCAAACGAAGAATGTGATCAATTAGTGAGCCAAGGAATAGTCTCATCAACAAATTCACCATGGGCATGCAAAGCGTTTTACGTTAATAACCGAGCAGAACAAGCAAGAGTAAAACTCAGACTAGTCTTTGACTACAAGCCTTTAAACCAATATCTCCAAGATGTCAAGTTCCCTCTGCCAAACAAGAAGGCTCTCCTACAACACCTCCAAGGGGCGACAATATTTTCAAAGTTTGACCTCAAATCAGGTTTCTGGCAACTTTGGGTTCAACCTGAAGAAAGATACAAGACGTCGTTTTGTCTACCTAATCGCCATCTAAAATGGAATGTCCTACCTTTTGGTCTAAAAATGGCACTATCACTGTTCCAGCAAGCTATGTTACGAATATTCAAGCCCATTATCCACACGGCATTGATATATATCGATGACATACTTTTGTTCTCTTTAGACGAAAGGGAACATATTCAGTCTCTCAAGAAGTTTCAAGGTATACTCAAAGAATACGAAATTATACTTTCAGCCCGAAAGATTATCATAGCCCAGTCCAACATCGATTTTCTCGGCATGCAAATTAAAGATGGACATATAACGCCACAGTCTCCTCTAGCTACAGCGCTTCTCGACTTTTCGAAAGAAAATCTCAGAAGAAGACAAGTTCAACAATTCCTTGGGGTAATCAATTATGTGAGCGACTTTACTCCGCAACTTTCGCAACTGACAAGACCACTACAGAAGATGTTGACGAAGAACCCACCAGAATGGACGTAACGACAAACAGAAGCGGTCAAAAGGCTAAAGCTAGAGATACAGAAGCTACCACCTTTACAGATTCCCTCCTCGGGTTAGAAAAGACATATAATAGGCTATGTCTTTCCGAGTTGGATCATTATATATGGTAGGCGTTGCTTTCTTGATCAAACTAAAAACTATGTCTCTGTAATCTCATGGTAGGCTCGCCTCCTTGATTATGTGGAAGACAATCACTATTAAAAAAATGGCATATACCCACGAAAAACCCACGAATTTTTTCGTGGGTATAGGTGGGTTTTCGTGGGTATCCGTGGGTAAAATTGTACCCACGAAATCTTAGTGGTTTTTCGTGGGTAATTTTGCCACGGTTACCCACGAATTTTTCCGTGGCAACTCAAAAACCCACTTATACCCACGATTTTTTTCGTGGGTAATGTAATACCCACGAAATACCACGGATTTTTCCGTGGGTGGTGCTTACCATATGTTAAAACTCGGGTTCCCGATTTGTTTTTAACATTCACAAAAATATTAACCTTATAATGCGTTAAAAACTTATTAATAGGTTTTTGGTTAATTCGAATAGAAGCTCAATAAGAAACAAAACATTAGTTATAATATTGGTTTATTTCATTAAACATATAAAAATATTACATTACATAACAACATTATTTTAAACGCGTACAATAGATGGTAGGAAAGTAGTAAACATTAAAGCAACATAAAGAGTCTGGTGTTTAACCAGCTTATTCGTAAACATTGACGGGTCGGATGTTTATTCACCATCTGAGTCTGGGACTATTTCATTTTCGTAGGCAGTAGTTCCTTCAGCTTCCTCATTGATAGTAGATGCTACGGTTGGTTCGTATTCAGCAATCATCGAATTAGCCCCAATTATCTGTTTGAAAAATGATTTTAGTTTATAATTATCAGTAATATTTATAAACTTATGGAAAATCTACCTTAACAATGTTCCGCTCAGTGATGTTGAGATACTTAGAGTTCCTGTTAAAACGGCCTACGGTCACATTTTGTAGAATGACAACCGCACCTACACCAGTGTTGACTCTGTTCTCGTCATTGTTGAAGATGTTATGGTGCATGGTCCCCTCGATGATTCCAGACGGATCCTTTAAGGTTACTAGAAGGTCTCCCTGGCCGTTGGGGGTCGATTTGGATAGCATAGCGACAAGCTGAAAATAAGATAAAATTAACTTGTCAGATACATTGTATATCTAAATTGAAATAATATTGCTCGACAACGTTAACCTTTTTCACTTTCACAAACTATGAATGTGGGCATTGTATTTCTGTAACCTGGGTCCAGAATGGTGTGGTCCTATTGTTATAAGTACCTATATTTATGAATGATAGAGTTAGTATTTGTCATCTACAATCATTATTGTAATGGTAAACGAGTACATTATATGTCTATACCTTCGCGGATTATGTAATCGATAGTAGAAGTCCAGCGAGGACTACTAAAATCCTGGTCGCCCTGTTGTGGCTCATTGATGACCTCACGAATGAAATCTTGTGTTGGGCGTGTTTGAGAAATTTCACCTCTCAACACCTTCCTATCGTGAGCCCTCTTGCGAAACAGTCCTCGCTGTATGAGTTGGGCAGGTTCCGAAATTACCGGCGTTTGGATTTCAGATCGTTGTGTTGGTTGGAGTGAAAATATCGGTTGAGCATCAATAACATATAAGTTATCGTATGGAGGGCTTGAAGGAACATGAGTTGTTTCTCGAGGGTTTTGAACGGAGGCTTGGTTTTGCATATAGTAATTCCATAGATCTCTGTTTGCCATTAAGAAAATGTTTTTTGTGTTGAATTAATCGGACTTATATAGGCAAAACAGAGTGATTTTTTAGGCTTAACGTGTCGATGTATATGTGGATATAAGAAAGTAAGAAAAAATGATTCGACATTACATATCAGTGTGCAATAAAGAAATCAATTCCGTGAATGACATTGTCTGCCACTAAATCATAAATAACACTGTGAATGACACTGTCTGCCACTAGACGGTGAATTGACATTTCGACAATTAAATGAATGGCGTGAAAGTATTCTACTCATGTAAACAATCACGGGTGTTGTAAATAGGGCTAGCTGTTATAACTTCTTAGAAAGATACAAATTATATTCCACATAATATTATACAAGAATCCACAATATATTTTATTACAAACCACTCAACGGATAATAATCCACTACTTTTATAAGACGTTAAAAATTTAACACAGACAAAAATAATATTACATAAAATACTAAAAATTCAGGATCACGTTGATGCACAATTTTCATTCATCTTCAGAAGAGGAATCAGCTTCAGAACATTCGTTATCAGTTAGCTCATGATCGGATGTGTACATGTCGTTTGTATGTTGGTCGGGTAAATCATCATAATTGTCCATGTCTTCAACATTGAGTGCCTCGACCCTTAGGAGCCCTGAAGCTGCAACAATAGTATTCCTAGAATCCTCTTGAAAGGCTTGTTGTAAAGCATCTGTAACATTTCGAACACCTCTGGGTACCACTTTTGTACATGCTAACCATTCCGTCCCATGCCTCCTACTCACCTTTGGGTATGGTATGTAACAAGCCTGATCACACTGTTCAGGAGTAATAAACGGATCATATTGTCGATACTGCTTGTTTGCAGCAACATCCACCAGTCCTGAACGACTTCTACGCATTCTACTTCCACTAGTGATGTCGTACCAAAAGCATTTGAAGATAACCACCTTCAACCCGACACCGCCATCGTACTCAACCAATTTGATGTCGTCCACAACGCCATAATATTCCGTATCAGTAGTTCCCCTCACACAAACACCGAAATTTTGTGTCTTTTTGTTTGCACTCATACTCAATATGCGGAATAAGAACCCTCTTGTTGCATACGAGGGCCAGGATGTGTAAGCAGGACGTGGACCTTGTACAAAATCAATGAGCCATTGTGGCACAGTTGCTACCATCCTTTGATTATTAACCTGTAGTAAAATAAATACATAATTAAGTTGAACATTATATTAAAAACGGCTCAGTACAAAATTACTTACATAATCTTTGCACCAGCGTGCGAAGTTATTGTCTTTGAATGACTGTAGGTCAGTAGTAGACAATGCCGGATATGTAGTTCGCATGAAATCTTCAAACATCCTATGTATACAAATTATGTAATTAAAAAGTATTTAACTATTGAATATAATGTTTTGCGACGGTTACTCATACCTTTCATATGGTGCTAACTCGGGACAGTTATTCATGAGAAACGTTTGCAAAACGTTGTACTCTTCGTCTGTTATCCATCCCTTTGAATGTTTACCAATGAACCTTCCTTTATGTTTGAAAATTGTTCGGACATCGTTGAATGCGTAGAAGTAAATTTTTTCACTATGCCATCCTTCATTACCTCGAGCGATCGGTTTTCCAAGCCAATGGGTAGCTAGCGCTGATATTTCTTCTTGTACACGGTGCTCGACGATAGACCCTCCGATTTGTGCCTTGTTCCTAACCTTTTTTTTAAGTGGTACATGTACCGCTCAAATGGATACATCCACCTATATTGTACCGGTCCACCTAAGATTGCCTCGTCCGGAAGGTGTACCGGTAGATGCTCCATGACATCAAAAAACGAAGGAGGAAATATCTTCTCCAAGTTGCATAATTTTACTGCTATATTTTCCTTCATTGTTAGAACATCTTGTTCTTTTAATGATGGGGCACCAATGTCTCGGAAAAACAAAGCGATTTCTGTGTAATAATAGTAACAACCAAAATTAGTCAGTCATATTTGTGTATCAAAAAAATAAAAAAATGAGTACCTGAAATCGCTACGTGTACAGACTTGGGGAGTAGTTCCATCAAAGAAAAAGGTAGAAGCCTTTCCATAATGACATGACAATCATGGCTTTTGAGACCAGAAAGAGTCCCATTAATTTCATTGACACATCTACCAAAGTTGGAAGCAAACCCGTCTGGAAAACGAATTTCTTTCTTCAACCAACTTAGAAATTTATTTTTCGCTTCCTTTGACATTCAAAATATTGGAACCGGAGCAATATTTGGTGATGTAAGCTCCAACGCTCTACGGTTGCATATTATCGCCATATCTACCCTAGATTTTATGTTATCTTTTGTTTTCCCCGGCACGTTTAAGATAGTTTTGATAATATTATCAAAACTAATTTTCTCGATATGCATAAAATATAGGTTGTGTCTAAGCAATAGATTCTCCCAATAAGGCAAAGACCAGAAAATAGATTTTTTGTACCAATTATGATATTGACCATAACCATGTACCGTTTTAGATGGATCATTGTGTCTGTTGCCACCATACTTGGCACTCATTTGCAGACCTTCTATACTATTGATGGAGTCCAATATTGTTCTTCCACTACGCCATACCGGTGCTTCATCATGGACAGCTTTAGACTTAGTGAAGGCAACTACATTCCGCCTGTATGGGTGGTCGCTCTTCAAAAACTTTCGGTGACAGTCAAACCAACAATGTTTTCGTCCATTCGTTAACCAGAATGAATTGGTTGAATCCATACAGTATGGACATGGGAGGCGTCCGTGAGTCATCCACCCTGATAACATCCCATAAGCTAGGAAATCACTAATCGTCCACATAAGCGCCGCTTTCATCTTAAAAGAATTGTGTGTTGATATATCGTATACATCAGCGCCATGTGTCCACAGTTGTTGTAGTTTGTCGATTAAAGGTTGAAGGTACACGTCCAGACTTTTCTTCGGGTGTGTTGGACCAGGAACCAAAATCGAGAGGAATAAAAATTCTCGGTTCATACACATACCAGGAGGTAGATTGTATGGTGTGACTCTCACCGGCCAGATTGAGTGTGCCTGGCCACTCATGCCTAGTGGATTAAAACCATCTGTTGACAATCCAAGGTAGATGTTTCTTGGTTCAGAAGCAAACCCCGGATAAACGCTCTGGAAAGTTTCCAAGCGGCCCCGTCGGATGGATGATTCATTTCGCCTCCAACATTAATATGATCGGCATGCCAACGCATATGTCGCGCAGTTGATTGACATTGGTATAGTCTTTTCAAACGATCGGTAATGGGAAGATAAAACATTCGTTGTTTTGGAATCCTTTTACCTTGACCATTCCACAGATGATATCGATCTGTAAGACAGAAGCGACATTGCTCGAGCGTGGCATCTTCTCCCCGCCAAAATAGCATACAATTGTTCTCGCATACATCAATTTTATGAACGGGTAAGCCAATGGTCTTTGTAATCTTTTTGGTTTCGTAGTATGACTCCGGAGCAGTATTCGGGCCTGGTAGAATCCTTTTGATAGTACTAGCGATGTCGTCTACAGCACCCTCTGCTATATTGTGCTCCGTCTTCCAACGTAAAATACATGATGCCAAATATAATTTGGTATTCTCTGCATTGCACCCTTCGTATAAAGGTTGATTAGCTTCCATGAAGGCCTCATATGACTTGTCCACGAATGCCGGAACTTCGACTTCTTCACTATATTGTTGATCTTACATCTCTGAAATATCAACAACATCTACGAATCCTTCATGAAATGTTTCTTGTACAGCAACATGAGGATGATGATAACGCTCTTGGGTGGCTTTTCATTCTTGCACCATGCACATGGACAAAGGAGTAATCCGGTTGCCTGATATGACAAATATACGTACTGATTTTTAAACGATTTGGAATTCCAAGGGTTTGGTGTAAGAAATTGGAAAATGCTTTTTGTGTTATGATTTTGTGTTGAATTACTCGGACTTATATAGGCAAAACAGAGTGATTTTTTAGGCTTAACGTGTCGATGTATATGTGGATATAAGAAAGTAAGAAAAAATGATTCGACATTACATATCAGTGTGCAATAAAGAAATCAATTCCGTGAATGACATTGTCTGCCACTGAATCATAAATAACATTGTGAATGACACTGTCGGCCACTAGACGGTGAATTGACATTTTGACGATTAAATGAATGGCGTGAAAGTATTCTACTCATGTAAACAATCACGGGTGTTGTAAATAGGGCTACCTGTGGATATAGACGTTTGATACCAAACTGATTTGACAAGACATTGTAATGGTCTGTGAAGAATCAAAATATCTAATGTCTCACACACCCATTTCAATGGCCAAGATCAACTCTGCAAAAGTATTCATCAAAACTTGTGGATATAGACGTTTGATACCAAACTGATTTGACAAGACACTGTAATGGTCTGTGAAGAATCAAAATATCTAATGTCTCACACACCCATTTCAATGGCCAAGATCAACTTTGCAAAAGTATTCATCAAAACTTGTGGATATAGACATTTGACACCAAACTGATTTGACAAGACACTGTAATGGTCTGTGAAGAATCAAAATATCTAATGTCTCACACACCCATTTCTACAGCCATGATCAACTCTGCAAAAGTATTCATCAAAACTTGTGGATATAGATGTTTGATACCAAACTGATTTGACAAGACACTGTAATGGTATGTGAAGAATCAAAATATCTAATGTCTCACACACCCATTTCAACGGCCAAGATCAACTCTGCAAAAGTATTCATCAAAACTTGTGGATATAGACGTTTGACACCAAACTGATTTGACAACTCACTGTAATGGTCTGTGAAGAATCAAAATATTATAGATTCATCATTCAACGGCCAAGATATATTATGCTAAAGTTGTTATAATAATTTTGTAAAATCTATAAATAGAGACTTGTTTCATTAGATTAGTATATCGAAACACAAAACATACAAAATCAGCCATGTCGAAAAGAAATGTAAATCAATCCGAGGAAGAGAAGATAATAAAGACCTTCCTAGATTCTTTACCAGAATCAAACACCCCTCCTTCTGGTACGATTCATCTCAATAACCCAACGAACCGTTACAACCCCAGTCCCGGTTCTACTTCGCGTGCTCCCCCCAAGCCTCGTCAAGCACGCTCGACCAAGGCTGTAGATGTTTATGAAAAACGGGAGGTCCCAGTTTTCAAATGTCCAAATGACTATTACGGTTGTTGTGACGAACACATGTTAGAGTTCGAGATGGATCATTAAGAGATGTGTTTAATTGGTAATGTACAACTAATATTGCCGCACGAAAGTCACTCGTCATTACAATAAGTGCATATGGCTTTTATGTTTGGTTTTTTTTTTATAATTTGTGCTTCAGTAAGGGGATGTGGTTCAAAAAAGGTCTAATAATGTACTATATATTATATGTGTTGTTATTTATGTAAGGCTATTATATGTAAGGCTTTTATAAAAAGTATTGTATCAAAGTTTCAATTATCTTATTTTCTATTAATGTGTGATTCGCAAATTATTTGTTTCTATGTTATAACTTGAAACTTTGATGGACCACATACTCATGTAGAACAAATCTAATGGTTGATTTGGTTAAGCACATAACATGTGGACACAATCGTTACAGACCAACGTGATTTGACAAGACATTACATCTACTATAAATAAATATGATGGAGTGTATATCTTTTACACCTATCAATAACAAAATAATGTCTTCTAGCTCAGGTGATGAAGACTCTCAATCAAAAAACGTGTCAATTTTTTTCCCTCTTCCATAATTCTCTTGGGAAACCGAAACTCTGTGCGACGAATTCACTCAAGAGATACCCACTTACTCGTGGGAATATGATACGCAATCACCAATCTATGCAACTGATGGTTCTACATCAACGATAGTACCGGACAGCCAGTTCTTGCAAAACATCCACCACAATCCAAAATACTCGGGGGAAACTAAAACTCATTTGATTGTCGATGATAAGCATCCAGAAGGTCATGACCAGAAGCGGGTTGTCGATGATGTTTTGTATAGGCAAATCGAAGACGTACAACCATCTCTATTGATTGAAAAGTCAGATACTTACGGTGGAAGTCCTGCAAGTGATTTTGAATTTGCACAAAGACCAGAAAGCCCAAACTTAAATCTAGATGTTAATGCAATCAAAAGGGAATGTTGTGACGGATTTTCAGATACCTACGGTGGAAGTTCCTCGAATGAATGCAAGGATCAATACTATGGTGATGAATTTCACCAAAGACCAGAAAGCCCAAACTTAAATCTAGATCTTGATGCAATCAAAAGGGAATGTTGTGACGGATTTTTAAATTCTCCACCAAAGAAACATAAGGGAAAGAAAAGTTTCTGGTAACTTTGGAGTGTAAAAGACAAATGTTTTCAAAATTTAGAGCCTAATATGTACTTGTACCATAACCATTGTATGTTTAATATTTTCAAGTCTTTAATCTACCAGTTTAAAAGTTGTTTCAAATTTTATGTTTCATTAAATGTAATGTTTTATTGGAGTTGCATAATCAATATATCTTGTTACTTAGCAAACGGAAATATTTCCGTTTATATACTATTAAATGTTGATGATCTATAAGATTCGTCCAAAGCATAATTTGATGGTTAATTAAGCTTTCTTTAAAAATAATTCAAACCCGTGTTCGAATCCGGTGTTGTGTGGAATTTTTTTAAAAAAATTAAAGAATGTACCCACGAAATAAATAGTGGGTTTTCGTGGGTATGCTAAGTAAATCGTGGGTTTTCGTGGGTATACGTGGCTTTTTTTTAAAACCCACGAAAATAATCGTGGGTTTTCGTGGGTAACTTCATCATTTTCATCGAACCATATCTCTCTCCTCCATTCGACGCAGCCCACGAAAATCACACTCCTCCGGCGATTTCGACACCGCGCACCACCGGCGAGTGTACGGCGAAGCTCAGGCGACTCCCGCATCCCCTATATTCCGCATCTCCTTAGGTAAATTCGTTTCATCTCTATAATCCTTTAGGTTTTCTTCAATTTGGTTTTAGGATTCCCCAAAATTTGATTGCTTCATGATTCTAATAGTTTTGTCTAGTTTATGTGAATCAATCCTTACATGTTTATGCCATAGATTTGATTAGATTGTTAAAAATTTGGGGTTATTGTGTAGTGTAGGGTTTTTTAATTTTTCAAATAATTATTTTTTTGAAAAACGTAAATTAAAAGGTTTGTACAAAGAATTGTTGAGTAGTTAGTGTTTATTAATAATTAAAAGAAAATTTTAAATTTGTTTAGGTATTTTATATTAATTTTGTGGATTTTTACATACAAATAGCATATTTTATAAATTAAGTATTATAATTTAGTGTGAAAAAAATATAAAACCGGAAAAAATTAGATAACAAATACCAAAATTATATAATTGAAAAAACATATCAAATACAACTTGTACAAAACTTATGTATAAAAGTGTCACTTGTTAACAACATTTGAAAACATATTAATGGATTGAAATTCTAAATTTTTGAAAAACATATATGAGAAAATAAGTTATAAAATTAAATGTTAATGGCTCTAAAAAAATATATGACAAAATAATTTATAAAATTTAAAATATAAATCATATTAATGGCTCTAATTTTTTTTTAAAAAAATCAGAAAATATTATTTGTGTAAGAAATATTAGATGTATTGTTTTTTGCATGTAGTTATGTCTTCGTCTACCGAGACCTGCTCAGTTCGAAGCAGACCTCGTTTCCATCTCCCAAAATCTGCCATAGGTGCTTCTTTAGAGTATCGTTACCGTTTACAGGCGGTATACGAAGCGCCTACTAGGAGATCACAGCCTGTCCTCCATCCGTTTAAGGAAAACGGAGGACTATGGTAAACATCTTAAATATTTAACCAGTTTATTGTCTACATGTTTACTAATTGATTTCTAACTTTTTGAATATTTTTTTAAGGATTGGGATCGATGATTCGGTCACCAGTTTTATTAAACGCACATGGCAGGGTAATTTTTGGGGTCCTTGGAAGAACTGGACAGATGTGAAAAAATACGCTCCAGAAAAAATTCAGAGTTGGTGGGGAACATTTGTGGTAAGTTACAAAATTCGGATATTTAAACATTTAGTGTCCATTACTAACATTTTATATTAACAATGGTGGTTGCGAGTTGTAGCAAAACTATTATTGGGATCCCGAGTTCGAGGACATCGTCTTTTATGAATGGAAGGAAAAGACAAAGTTAGGAATCGGCGAAGAGATTAGTAGGAAACATCGAGAAGGAGTGCAGCCCGCATATATCAGCGATGGTGACTGGGCAATTCTTTTGGAAGGTTGGCAGACTGAGAAAGCCATTAGCAAGAGTCAGAAGGCTGCTGAAAGCCGTAAAACGCCGATCCTCGGCAAAGGAATGCACAAACACAGTGCCGGGCCCCGATCCTTCTCAAAGATTGACTATGAATTGGTAAGTTTGATCCATACATTAATTTACAAATCTATTCATTATCGTTAGTAATGTTAATGTTCACTACATTGTGTAAATAAATTTTTGGGATAATGCAGAAGCAAAAGGGGCAGGGATCCGAGGAACCATCCATTCTGGATTTGGTGAAGGAGACGCATACACGCGCGGATGGCACTTACGTCGATCCGGTGATTGAGGGACTCGTGAGGGAGGTTGAAGAGGAGGCTTCTCAGCACCAAGATTCGTCCGGCACAGCTTTTTCCACAAGTGGTTCTTCTCTGGAATTCATTAACCAATTATATTTTCAGGTAAATTTTTTCATCTTCTAATTGTTTATTTATTGTATATTTAGACATTAATTCTCTTATTGTTTAAATATGCAGAAGGTCATACCAAAATACGGGCAGGCCTACGGCGTCGGTAGTGCAAGGACGCAGTTCTATCACCCTTCCGTCCAGTATCCATCGGGAACACAAGCGGATATCCGAGGTGAGCTCGATGATATGAGGAGTCAGATGAGCAGCATGGCGGGGAAGATAGATATCATTATGGATAAGCTACTTGGACGCAGCAGTTCACAAAGGACGAGTTAGCTCGACGACTTTGATGTTCGCTTCGACTATGTTCCTTAGCCGTATATTTTATGTTCCTGCTTTTTTTTAATTTGAAAACTTTTAATTTAGAACAATTTAATTTTATGTAAAATATTTTATTTCTATTCGAATTATTAGTTTAGTATTTTATTTAATTTAAAGTTTTAATAACAAATTTAAAAATAAAAAATATTAAAAAAAAAACATTGTACATACCCACGAAATTTATAGTGGGATTTCGTGGGTACAAAGATACCCACGAAATTAATCGTGGAAAAGTGTGGGTAATTTCCCACGAAAACCTTCGTGGCAATCTGTGGGTAACCCACGGTAAAATGAGTTGGTGTTCGTGGGTAAGGCTTCTCGACTTTTCGGAAGAAAATCTCACAAGAAGACAAGTTCAACAATTCCTTGGGGTAATCAATTATGTGAGCGACTTTACTCCGCAACTTTCGCAACTGACAAGACCACTCCAGAAGATGTTGACCAAGAACCCACCAGAATGGACGAAACGACAAACAGAAGCGGTCAAAAGGCTAAAGCTAGAGATACAGAAGCTACCACCTTTACAGATTCCCTCCTCGGGGACACGTATTCTCCAAACTGACGCAAGTGACAAATATTAGGGAGCAATATTATTCGAACAAATAAATGGCAAACGTCAAATTTGTGGATACAAAAGGGGACGCTTTAAAGATTCAGAATTGCATTATCCCTCCACGTTCAAAGAAATACTGGCAGTCAAAAGGGAAATCGAGAAGTTTGAGTTTTATCCTATATAGGACATAAATTTCGCATCAAAATGGATATGTCTTCTTTCCCGAATATGTTACAATTCAAGCAGAAGACGGTCCCACACCTACAACTACTTCGATGAAGCGAATGGTTCTCGAAGTACGACTTCGAATCCTTCTATTTAAAGGGTGAGAAAAACACTCTTCCAGATATGCTCAGCAGAAATCCACTCAAAGAAATTCACATGATGGCAAGCTCATCCAAATCAGAAGATGGCTACTTCGATTTCGAAGCCAACATGCCAAAAGACGCCCATCAACTAATCGAAAGGAAAATTCTACACGAGCACTTTCTTCAGAAGGCCTTTCGTTATCCGTCCATCATCCTTTCAAAGAATGGCATAAATTGTCGTTACATCGCACCTATGGGAATTCACCCGGAATACCCTTTCGCTCACCTCTATAGGATTGATAATTCAAACATGCCAGAAGAAGTGTTGCGTTTCCTCTGGTACCTTTGCTCGGCCTACACCATCTGCATTGTGTTCGACATAGGATGGCTATAGCAATACATCAATGCTCAGTAAGGCCAAAGAGAATGTTTCTCTACCTTCTTAACGTGGTTTGCACCACTATCCAGCTGGACCGGTAAACTGAGAAGATCAGCGAAAGCGACAAACCTACCATTCAAAAAGCTGAAGCGACAAGAAAGCCAAAATGGTGAATTTCCATAGGTACTATGTAACGACAATTGATGCCGTTCTTTGAAAGGGTGATGGACTGATAACGCATATATACGGGTTTACGAGAAAATATTTTATAACCCGTATAAAATAAAACTTTGATATTCAATATTAGGCTTTGTAAGAAGTTGAGAAGCCACATATATAATTATCATTCTTTTTACAAACTTACAAACTCTTGAGTATTATGATAAGTTTGGATTTAATGATTATCCATGAGGTGTGACTACATAAACACTTGTCAATGTTGTTAGCCTAATAAGCTAGTGCATGTCATCATCTTGTATAATACGTATGACTCATGGTTTATTATAGTTTCCTATAAATAGAAGCTTGTACAAGAGTGATGAGAAGAAATAATAATAAAATCTTCTTCTCCCCTTTGCTTAACACATTTGCTCTCTCTCTCTTGTTCTTGTTTTAATACGTTTACTTTCAAGTTCTTTTATAACACGTTATCAGCACGATCGTCTCTTGATCAATCTTATACCGTTATTCTATCTAATTAATCCTATACTGTTTTTCTATCTAACCAATCCTATACCAAAAAAGGTTAGATTTAAATTTATAAATTATAAATTTAGAATTATAAATTATAAATTATTTACGGAATGGAAGGTTCGCTTCCTCCATAATTTTATGGTAGACTATGCTACCTATTTGTTTATGAAAAGACATATAATAGGCTATGTCTTTCCGAGTTGGATCATTATATATGGTAGGCGTTGCTTTCTTGATCAAACTAAAAACTATGTCTCTGTAATCTCATGGTAGGCTCGCCTCCTTGATTATGTGGAAGACAATCACTAGTAAAAAAATGGCATATACCCACGAAAAACCCACGAATTTTTTCGTGGGTATAGCTCAAAAGCCACGAACACCCAAGAAAACCCACTGTGAACAGTAAACACTTACCCACGAAAATAATCGTGGGTATTTCGTGGGTATAGGTGGGTTTTCGTGGGTATCCGTGGGTAAAATTGTACCCACGAAATCTTAGTGGTTTTTCGTGGGTAATTTTGCCACGGTTACCCACGAATTTTTCCGTCGGCAACTCAAAAACCCACTTATACCCACGATTTTTTGTGTTTACGTGTTTACTAATTGATTTCTAACTTTTTGAATATTTCTTTAAGGATTGGGATCGATGATTCGGTCACCAATTTTATTAAACGCACATGGCAGGGTAATTTTTGGGGTCCTTGGAAGAACTGGACCGATGTGAAAAAATACGCTTCAGAAAAAATTCAGAGTTGGTGGGGAACATTTGTGGTAAGTTACAAAATTCGGATATTTAAACATTTAGTGTCCATTACTAACATTTTATATTAACAATGGTGGTTGCGAGTTGTAGCAAAACTATTATTGGGATCCCGAGTTCGAGGACATCGTCTTTTATGAATGGAAGGAAAAGACAAAGTTAGGAATCGGCGAAGAGATTAGTAGGAAACATCGAGAAGGAGTGCAGCCCGCATATATCAGCGATGATGACTGGGCAATTCTTTTGGAAGGTTGGCAGACTGAGAAAGCCATTAGCAAGAGTCAGAAGGCTGCTGAAAGCCGTAAAACGCCGATCCTCGGCAAAGGAATGCACAAACACAGTGCCGGGCCCCGATCCTTCTCAAAGATTGACTATGAATTGGTAAGTTTGATCCATACATTAATTTAAAAATCTATTCATTATCGTTAGTAATGTTAATGTTCACTACATTGTGTAAATAAATTTTTGGGATAATGCAGAAGCAGAAAGGGCAGGGATCCGAGGAACCATCCATTCTGGATTTGGTGAAGGAGACGCATACACGCGCGGATGGCACTTACGTCGATCCGGTGATTGAGGGACTCGTGAGGGAGGTTGAAGAGGAGGCTTCTCAGCACCAAGATTCGTCCAGCACAGCTTTTTCCACAAGTGGTTCTCCTCGGGAATTCATTAACCAATTATATTTTCAGGTAAATTTTTTCATCTTCTAATTGTTTATTTATTGTATATTTAGACATTAATTCTCTTATTGTTTAAATATGCAGAAGGTCAAACCAAAATATGGGCAGGTGATGTCTCGAGTTTTAACCCAAAATAAAGCTGCAAGTGCACAGACAAATGCAGTAGTATAGAAGGTATCGAATCTATAGAGACCAAGGCTACACTTTGAAAATACGAGATTTTACTTAAAGCTAAGATAAATTAAAAAGATGGTTTTCGAAGCGAGCAGGTGCTCGGAAATCTAAACGGTAATGAAATCAATAAAACAAGCACTAGATCAAGGTAATTCTCCGGTGATTTCAGATTATAAGGTTGAGCAACTATTCAGGGGTTAATTTAAACGCGGTCTAGAACTCAAACATAAAAGTAATATTGTCCCACTTTCGTGATGTATCAATATCTTTTTCTAACAAGCTAAATACCTAAACTGTCGTTTGGATTTAGTAATGAAGAAGACGAGCATTAACGATTAGGTTCAATATGTTCACAATTAATCATAACAATCAACCGTCGTTGGTTATGCACTAATTGCTCATCAATGATTTTGTCTAGCAACCTAAAGCACTTTTGATGAATAGATTTAACCTGAAGATCATAGATTAAGTGATCAATTTAATCTAAGCAATATGAACATCTATTGATGAAGACATAAAATTCGGCCCTTTTTGGCTCAACCATAAACAATCCTAAATCACCATTGAAACCTTAATCTAGCTAATGGACTACTCACACATAAAGAATAAAAACGCAACAATCAAATAGAGAGAATTCATCATGAAATTATTTAAAAGGTAAGAGTTTAGAATTCTTCTCCAATAGGAAATTATTGTGGGATGATTCGGAAAGTGTGAGTTTGTCCAAGGCAGTGGCTCGATGATTACGAATAATGAAACGAAACCAACGTTTGCAATAGAATAATGATAACTCCAAAGTCAACAATATCAAGCTCACTGGGAACAGAACGTAGAAAAGGAAGAAGAGAGAATAATAAAATAAGAACAGAGAGGTTTTTCAAGTGTAGAAGAGAAAGTAATAGAATAGAATAAATCGAAAATCAAATCCAAGTCCCCTTATTTTTGCTCGGCCAAATCCTCCTTTAATGCCCAGCGTGATCTCATCCAATCCAGTCAACATCTTCCTTAATTTGCACCAAGTCTTGATCTCTCATTAAGGGGAGGATCAAATCTTCTTAAAAATGGTAAGTCAACACCATCTAAGGGGAGTGACTTTAGGAGATACTTCTGAGCTATCAAGGGGAGAATCTGGCGTGTGGGGCCCTATCAAGGCTGGTTGCTTCAAGGAATAAATGCTTCTCGGATTCGGGTCTGGGTCAAAGGGGCGAGCAGGTGCTCATACAGACCGAGCAGGTGCTCGTTTGGGTGATAAGTCTTCTTTTTGCTCCAATTCTTCTCCTTTCCCTCAAGGAGCTCCAGCAGCTCCAAATCATGCTACAAAGCATCCTAGAACCTGCAAAGATACCAAAAAGAACCAAAAAGACTCGAAAAGCAACATAAAACATTAAGTAAATTAGGCTAAAATCCTAATATATCAACTCCCCTGGACTTGCCTTTTGCTTGTCCACAAGCAAACAAGAGAATACAAATCCGGAAAAGATGTTTGAAGGAGGGAACTCAAATCCAAAAGAAGCACTAAAGGGTTCAACAATACGTCCTAACAAGAACTAACTCGATGCACAACAAACTCTACTCAAGAAGCTTTTGCCATACTCATCACTTATGAAATATTACTCCAAATCCTGAGACTCAAAAGAAATCTTGCAATCAACAAACATTCAACTCTTTAACATTCATTATTGTGTCTGGTGCGGTCTCACAATTGGAAATTGAATCAATACCATTTGGCTAGAAGAAGGCTTGAAAATGATGTAATGAGAAGGTTCATATTCGTTTTGGTGGTTAACTCTCAAATGCAAGTGTCACATTTAGCAAAAGCAAGAAAGAAAAGAGACAATTGATGCATACAAGGCTAGGAATCCAAAGTTCTACCCTTTATCCCCTTGTTGCATTCTCTCATCTCTCTTTTCTCACTACCCCATGTTTAACCACTAGCCCCTTTTTGGCTAAATCTTTCTTTAGTACTCTCAAACTTCCTCTTTCCTTTTCTTTTAATTTCCAAGCCCTAGGGAATTTTCTTTTCTTTGCACTAGCTCTTTCTATCCTAGCATTCTCTAACACATTTTCTTCTTTTGATTTTATTCTAAGAGAATGCTAAGCCATCGTTTTCCTTTCAAACACTTAGAGCTATATATTTTCTTCTTAATTTCCTTCCCTAGAACTTATTCTTTCTTCTCTTTTTCTTTATTTTCTTTCTTTTCACACTCAACCACAAACCCAAAGATATTCAATAAAGCATTTAACCATTTTGGTTCCATTCCCCACCTAAGACTAGTCTTAGACACAAGAAACTAGTCTATTGGAAACTTTGCCTTGTCGTCTCTAATGCTTGCAAGATTTTGCCAATGCAACACAAAGAAAAAGGCCTCACTCAAAGAACATATGCAAGGGCTTGAACAAAATGGTCGGGTTTAAAAGGTGTGGTACTATCCTCATCTAAAAGATGAACTTAGATCGAGATAGCCATTCAAATCAAGATAAGAGTGGTAAAAATAAGGCAAACATGATTTGAATGTCAAGTGTTTATCCATAGTTATGATTCAAAGTCCAAAAGTGAGAGAGATTAGTCAAGATTAAGTTCAAGTTGACAGAGTTGAATCTAGATCATGCAAGTTTCTAAAGAGTTGGGACTTTCAAAGAAATAAGTTCCAAGTATGGATGAACCTCTACTTCATGATTGTTAATGCATCGAAAAAGTTCTAACGAGGGCATAGCATTGAAAATTCTACACGAGCACTTTCTAAAATGTTCTAGACTTTACAAGAAAATTCTAGACTTTACAAGGAAATTTCATCATCGTTCCCTATGCAAAAATGCAAATGCATTCCTAAAATGTTCTAGACTCAATCCTATTTTATATATATATATATATATTTTTTAACAAAATTGACAATTAAAAATCAGACTCAATGAAAACTCAAATAACTAACCGCTCCCCTGGACTTAAATCACACCGTCTCCGGTGTGAAAAAGTTCAAAAGATCGGCGACTCAAAGCAAGAAATAAAATCAAAGCAAATATGGATTAAACAATGGTGGTAGAAGGTGAAAGAAGATATCACCCGGAAGTAACGTCGTCCTCGTCATCAGCTGTCCTCCTCTTCCTTCTGGCTGGCTGACCCGAGCAGGTGCTCGAATGGGAACGAGCAGGTGCTTGTTTGGTCTGGGGTGGTGGAGCTTGGCAGCAGTCTTTTGAGAGGGCTTGCATGATCCTCTGCATGATACTGTTGTTCTTCTTTGTGGATTGTATCATCCACTTCCTGTACTCAGCACCCTCAGCATCGTCAGAAATAGGAGGAAGATCAAACTCACTTTGAGAAGAAGTGTCGTGGTAAGGCAGAGTAAGGGGTAGAAACGATGGACCAGCGTCCTCGGAGTCATGGTGTCGCTGCCTAGATGTACTTCGACGAGAGGTACTAAGACGGGCAGCAGAAGAGGCTCGACTCGGATGTGGCACAAGGTACTCCGCGGGCGGTTGAAACGCGAGATCATCCATTGAGGAAAGCTGCGTGATGGCTAAGTTGGGAAGCTGAATATACTGAGCTTCTCCGGTCGCATTCAAGAACTGGTAGGTGCTTGGCTTGATGATGATCTTTGAATGGAGCAGGTGCTCCATGTCAATACGCGCCAGCTCACGGTTGCAAGAAGCTTCTGAAAGATCCACCTTGAGATGGCGGAATAGCGTTGTAAGTAAGCTTCCTATACGTTCAACCCTTGGTCCCTTGTTGGGCGCGGTGGTACCGTCTTTGATCGCGCAGATCGTCTCGGCAAAACGTATACCCAAATTGGCGCGATAGCTCTCATACTGCTCCGAATCTCCAAGGCCTACTATCGGCGCACAACCCAAAAACAGTAACAATAACTCATCAGAATGAACTTTGTTACCGGAAGATCGGGAAAACAACATGTTGCTGAGGATTCTTGCAACGAGGCGGAGAGCGGGATGACGCAGGCGGTTTTGACTTGCCGAGTTAGAAGAATAATCTCCAGCAGCAATTAGACTCCAAAAAGTCTTGGCCTGTGAAAACGATCTCGGGCTTGACAGCCGCTTATCCGTCTCGTGAAAACCATATGCTTGACAGAAATCGTGCATGGAGATCGCATATCTCATTCCTCCAGCAAAGAATGAGAAAGAGGCTTCGTCGAATATTGGCTGCCCCAGATTTGCATAAGATAGCGTCGCGGTTGCTAGACACTGCCGAGTAATGTCGGGATAGAGGACGTCTTCTTCTAGTGCAAACGCCATGCATCGAGCATTGTAAAGGATGTTGCGCACTTGATTTTGGAGACCGAGCTCAGTCAATGTTCGGTCACACATGAACCGGGTGGGTTCAAGCTGCAAGTTTAGGAGCTGGTTGTAATAGAACGCATTGGTCGCATCCCAACCGTCTGATGAAGAGTTTGGCAGTGGATCCGAGTCGAGATCAAATGGCGTGTGCTCTGGTCGGGGCCAAGGGTATGTGGGGGAAGTTTCAGCGGTGGAGCAAGTGGCTTTCCCTTTGCCTTTGTTGGTGAATCGAGTCTTTGGAGGCATTGTGGAGAAAAGAGTATGCGGCTGAGAGTTGGAGAGATGAGAGGCGGCGATTGGAGAGTTGGGCAAGATGGAGAGAGATGGAAACGGCGATTGTCGGAGATGATTGAGGGGAGGGGATTTTGGAGTTTGCGGCGCTGTAAAAGAAATAAAAAGAAGGTAAGTAGAATAAAAAATTAGGTTAGAAAAGAAATAATAAAAAGAAAAATTAATAATTAAATCCTTTTTTTTTTTAGGTTTTGCTGTTCCGAACGAGCAGGTGCTCGGTGACTGTGTCGATCGACGGATAGAAGTGTCGATCGACGGAGGGACTTCTGGAAATTCTGAATTGCAGCTCCGATCAGTGTCGATCGACACTGATCCTTGTCGATTGACGGAGGAGCTCCTGGAAAAATTTTCTTCGTCTTCAAACCTGACCGAGCAGGTGCTCGCTGGAACTTTTTTTTTTTTTTTTTTTTTTAAACTGAAAACACAAGTAGATTGCCAGTAATAAAAGGAAATGAAAACCAAATTATGTACAAAATCCTTACCGATGGGTTGCCTCCCATCAAGCGCTTGTTTTAAGTCGTTAGCTCGACTTTTTAGAGCGTTTAAGCTTGAGGAGAGTCATCGAGGGTGAAAGATCCACCTTCTCCAATACAAGTATCAGCGAGGTAAGGCTTGACTCGCTGACCATTCACCACAAATTCACCTCCCTTAGTGTCCAGCAACACTATAGCTCCATGTGGCTTTACCTCCTTTATCGTGAACGGGCCAGACCACCTTGATTTAAGCTTTCCTGGAAACAACTTAAGACGAGAGTTAAATAGCAAGACTTGATCATTAGGAGCAAAACTCCTAGAGATAATCCTCTTATCGTGATAGGCCTTTGTCCGTTCCTTGTATATGCGGGAGTTGTCATAGGCGAGATGCCTAATCTCCTCCAACTCATGTAGCTGCATGGACCTCCTCTTACTTGCACTAAGGATGTCGTAGTTTAGCCGTTTGACAGCCCATGCCGCCTTGTATTCTAACTCCACCGGAAGGTGGCATGCCTTTCCATATACCAAATGAAACGGTGTTGTTCCTAACGGAGTCTTATATGCGGTCCTAGATGCCCACAAGGCGTCATCCAGCTTCATTGCCCAATCCTTACGCGTGACTCCTACGGTCTTTTGTAAAATGTTCTTTATCTCTCTGTTGGAGACCTCAACTTGACCGCTTGTTTGAGGGTGATAAGGAGAAGCAACCTTATGTGTGACTCCGTTCTTCTTTAACAAGTTCGCAAAAACCTTGTTAATGAAGTGTGAACCTCCATCACTTATCACCACTCTTGGGACTCCAAATCTCGGAAATATCACCGATTTGAACATCTTGGTAACTGCACCAGCATCACAAGTCGGGCTAGCCAGCGCTTCAACCCACTTGGAGACGTAGTCAACGGCTACTAGAATGTGCTCATTGTTATAAGAGGATGGGAACGGTCCCATGAAATCTATTCCCCATACATCGAAAACCTCTACTTCTAGGATGAAGTTCTAAGGCATCTCATTCCGTTTGCTGATGTTCCCTAGCCTCTGACAAGCATCACATCTAGCCACAAACTTGTTCGCATCTCGGAACATTGTCGGCCACCAAAACCCGGCTTGTAATACCTTTGAAACCGTCTTGAAAGTGGCGAAATGCCCAGCATAAGACGAACCGTGACAGTGGTATAAAATCCCTGGAATCTCTGCCTCTGACACACATCTCCTATACAGCCCATCCGAACATTGCTTGTACAAGTATGGCTCATCCCAATAATACCGTCGAACATCGCGGAAGAACTTCTTCCTTCTGCTCCCCGTTAGGTTCTCAGGAACCTTATCAGCGGCCAAGAAGTTAGCAAACTCGCCAAACCATGGGAAACTTGAAGGTTGAACGTTCTGAATCATTCCGCAGAAAATCTCTCGAACAAGTGCTCGATCTGTCCGAGCAGGTGCTCGATTGGGTGCTCCGAATTTCTCATAGATGCTGATCGAATAAATATGCTCATCCGGTAGGCTATCCTCCATAGGTCAGCAACCCCGTTCTCGGACCCTTTCTTATCCTTTATCTCCAAATCGAACTCTTGAAGTAAGAGGATCCATCTCAATAACCTAGGCTTCGCATCTTTCTTGGTCAGCAAGTATTTCAACGCAGCATGATCAGTGTGAACAATTACCTTAGACCCGACAAGGCACGACCTGAACTTCTCAAAGGCAAAAACAATTGCCAATAACTCCTTCTCGGTAGTAGCATACCGACATTGAGCATCATCCATCGTTCGGCTAGCGTAATATATCACATGGAGTTTCTTGTCTTTTCTCTGACCAAGCACAACCCCCACAGAAAATCACTCGCATCAGTCATGATCTCAAACGGTAGTTCCCAATCCGGCGGTTGTACTATCGATGCACTTACCAAGACATCCTTTATGGTGTTAAACGCAGCCAAATAGTCTCCATCAAAATCAAACTTTACCTCCTTACAGAGCAGTCTAGTAAGTGGCCTAGCGATGTTAGAGAAATCCTTGATGAACCGACGGTAGAACCCAGCATGTCCCAGAAAACTGCGGATTCCCTTAACCGTAGTAGGTGGTTGTAAACTCATCATGAGCTCTATCTTAGCCTTGTCAACTTCGATCCCTTTCTCTGATATTCGGTGCCCAAGTACTATCCCATCTCGGACCATGAAGTGACACTTCTCCCAGTTGAGAATTAGATGCTTTTCCTCGCATCTCCGCAACACCGTGCACAGATTAGACAAACAAACAGAAAACGAATTCCCATACACAGAGAAATCATCCATAAATACTTCCATAATATCCTCAATAAGATCAGTAAATATGGACATCATACAACGTTGAAACGTTGCTGGGGCATTACACAAACCGAACGGCATGCGGCGGTACGCAAATGTGCCATAAGGACATGTGAATGTCGTCTTCTCCTGATCGTCTAGGTGGATAGGGATCTGAAAAAAACCTGAATAACCATCTAAGAAACAGTAATAAGGATGGTTAGCTAGACGCTCAAGCATCTAATCAATAAATGGTAAAGGAAAATGATCTTTGCGAGTAGCAGCATTCAATTTCCGATAATCTATACACATCCTATGTCCGGTTACTGTTCTAGTCGGTATTAGTTCGTTCCTATCATTTCGAATCACCGTAATACCTCCTTTCTTAGGCACAACATGTACAGGACTGACCCACTTACTGTCAGATATAGCATATATCACACCAGCATCTAGAAGTTTCATTATCTCTTTCTTGACGACATCCATGAGATTCGGGTTTAACCGTCTCTGATGCTCGACTGAAGTCATTGATTCATCCTCTAGATGTATTCTGTGCATGCATAAGTCAGGAGATATTCCAGCAATGTCATCAAGTGAATATCCTAGAGCCTTCCTATACTTTCTCAATTCGCATAAAAGCAAGGTAATCTCAACATTATTCAATTCCGCATTCACTATAATAGGATACGTGGAGTTAGGACCAAGAAATGCGTACCTGAGCCCTGCTGGGAGGGTTTTCAACTCTAGCTTTGGAGCTTCCAGCTCACTCCAAGAACCGGTAATGTTCAGATTTTCGGGAGCAGGTGCTCGGTCGGTCCGAGCAGGTGCTCGCTGGGATGTCAACTGATCCTTGGTTTTCGTGCCCTCTTCCAGATTCAGGAATTCATCCCTTTTCTCCGTTCTGATGTTCGAATCTAGAAATTTAGCATATCCTTGGGTGTCTTCACTCAGAAAACCGTGTTCACCCTCGGTCTTTGTCAATGCAACTTCAAGTGAATCCCTCGCTAGAATCTCTTCGACTACATCCTCCGACATCTCTGATCCATCATGGATGAAAAACGTCTGCCCATCTATCATCGGCTTCTTGAGAAGTTTGCTCAACTCAAACCGAACCACCATATCTCCTAAACGGAGGTCCACTATGCCTTGTTCGACATCAATGATAGCGCGCGCCGTGTTAAGGAAGGCTCTACCCAAAATCAGCGGGTCTTTTTGTTCCTCATCGAGCTCCAAAACCACGAAATCAGCTGGGATTAGAGTATCCCCTATACGAACGTGCAAATCCTCGATAATACCTACAGGAAGTTTTGTAGACCGGTCTGCAAAAACCAAAGAAATCTTAGTAGGTTTGAAATGAGTAAAGCCTAAACGCATAGCAACAGAATAAGGCATTAAATTAACACTTGAACCCAAATCAACCAATGAGCATGCAAACGTGCAGGGCCCTATCTTTACCGATATCACAAACCTTCCCGGATCACCTCTCTTAGTCAACACCTTACTTTGAAGGATTGTGCTACACTCTTTTGAAACAATCATCACATTTTCCTCTTGCACAACCTTACCAGCAACCAACTCCTTCATGTACCTTTTGAGTGATGGTATCATTTGCACCGCATCAACCAAAGGAAGCTTTATAGTCAAATCCTTAAGCATCTCCTTACACTTAGCATCCTCCAAATCTTTCCTAGATTTCTTGGGAGGTACTGGGTAAGGCACTCTAGGTACATAAACTCGTTCGGGCTGAGTTTCTGGAATTTTTGCGGGAGCACTCTTAGCGAGCAGGTGCTCGGTAGATGGAGCAGGTGCTCGATGGGGTATTTACTCAACCGCGATTGGAACAACATCCTGATGTGTCCCTGAGCTCGAAACAGTCTCCTTATGCACATCATCCTCAGAAAATTCATTCTCTTGAGCCTGATGCTCGGTAACTTTCTCCTTAGCCCTTACTTGAGAGGTTGTGATTGTAGGTGAGGTCAACACTCTTCCACTCCTCAACTCCACAGCATTAATCTGATATTCCTTTCTAGGGTTCACCTCACCATGACCGGGAAGAGTACCAGCCGGTCTCTTAATAGCCTCGGCCGTTTGAGCCACTTGCGTATCCAACTTCTTCACATGCACAGTAACTGCCTCGTACTTCGCGCTCAGATCATGGTACATGTGGTCTACCTTGGTGTGAAGCTCGGTGGATGCCTTGTGTTGGTTAATGCTTGCTATCTTTTGGTCAGCCATAATCTGCGCTAGCATACTCTTAACCCCATCATGTTGGTTATGACTCTGGGTAGGGACGAACTGTTTATGGGTGTTACTAGGGTAGAACTTCTGATTCGTACCTCCTTGCTGTGGATAGACCTGGTCTTGCGGATTCTCAACGTTAGTGCTTCGGTAAGAAAGGTTGGGATGGTTTCTATAGTTGGGGTTGAATCCACGATTTTGGTATCCTTGACCATTCACATAGTTAACCTCCTCTACTCCAGCATCCTGATCATCCTCAAACTCTTGGGACATAAGGGCAGCCCCATTCTCTTCCACAAACTTAACTTGTCTCTGATTCTTGCGCAGAAGTTGGTTTACCTTAGCCGTTAGCTCATCAATCTTCTGAGTGTCCATACTGTTAACCTTCTTGGACCTATCGTACTCAGGAGATTTGTTGTTGGAGCTTGAAGCTAGGTTCTCTATCAGCCTGAAAGCACCATCTCTGGACTTAGTCATGAAATCTCCATCGCTCGCAGCATTCAAGGCATTACGGTAATCCCACTCAACTCCATCATAGAATATATTCAAAATCTGCTCGTCCTTGAAACCGTGATGAGGACACTCCCTACGGTATTCTTTTAGTCTCTCCCAAGCTTCACAGAAATCTTCTCCGGAGTCTTGTTGAAACGATGCGATCTTGTTTCTCAAAGACGCTGTCTTGGACTTAGTATAGAAGTGGTCCAAGAACGCAGCTCTAACCTCATCCCAAGTCTTAAAAGAAACAGTCGGCAGCGACTTCAACCATCTCTGAGCCTTGTCCGCAAGAGAGAATGGGAACAACTTGCATTTCAGAAACTCACTCGGCACCCCCATTAGAACCCGTAGTACTGCAGATTTCCTCGAAGTTCTCGATGTGGTCCATTGGTATCTCTGCTGGTAATCCGTGGAATAGATGTTGTTTTACCAACGAGATCATCTGAGGCTTGATCTCATAATCTTGCCTCTGAATAGTCGGAATGACAATAGCCGAACGATTCTGATAGAAAGGATGGGGATTATCCGAATCCCCTATTCCTAGCTGAGCTTGCGGCTGATGTTGTTGTAACTGGGTAATCTGATCTCTCAACAACTGTATTAGCATTCATCTCCTGATCTGCCATAATTTCTGTGCGAGCAGGTGCTCGATCGGTTTGAGCAGGTGCTCGACGGCGATTCTGGCGTTCGAGACGAGCTAACTCTTCGTTCGTATGACTGACTAAATCTTTAGTAAGATTTCTTCTCGTTCTTCTACTGGTCATACACCTGAAACATAGCAAAAACAAAAAACAAGAAAAACAAAATTAGCAAAAATTCTTAGACTATGAATAAAACCAAAATTCAAAGGTAACGCTATTGGTCCCCGGCAACGGCGCCAAAAACTTGATGTCTCGAGTTTTAACCCAAAATAAAGCTGCAAGTGCACAGAAGAATGAAGTAGTATAGAAGGTATCGAATCCACAGAGACCAAGGCTACACTTTGAAAATACGAGATTTTACTTAAAGCTAAGATAAATTAAAAAGATGGTTTTCGAAGCGAGCAGGTGCTCGGAAATCTAAACGGTAATGAAATCAATAAAACAAGCATTAGATCAAGGTAATTCTCCGGTGATTTCAGATTCTAAGGTTGAGCAACTATTCAGGGGTTAATTTAAACGCGGTCTAGAACTCAAACATAAAAGTAATATTGCCCCACTTTCGTGATGTATCAATATCTTTGTCTAACAACCTAAATACCTAAACTGTCGTTTGGATTTAGTAATGAAGAAGACGAGCATTAACGATTAGGTTCAATATGTTCACAATTAATCATAACAATCAACCGTCGTTGGTTATCCACTAATTGCTCATCAATGATTTTGTCTAGCAACCTAAAGCACTTTTGATGAATAGATTTAACCTGAAGATCATAGATTAAGTGATCAATTTAATCTAAGCAATATGAACATCTATTGATGAAGACATAAAATTCGGCCCTTTTTGGCTCAACCATAAACAATCCTAAATCACCATTGAAACCTTAATTTAGCTAATGGACTACTCACACATAAAGAATAAAAACGCAACAATCAAATAGAGAGAATTCATCATGAAATTATTTAAAAGGTAAGAGTTTAGAATTCTTCTCCAATAGGAAATTGTTGTGGGATGATTCGGAAAGTGTGAGTTTGTCCAAGGCAGTGGCTCGATGATTACGAATAATGAAACGAAACCAACGTTTGCAATAGAATAATGATAACTCCAAAGTCAACAATATCAAGCTCACTGGGAACAGAACGTAGAAAAGGAAGAAGAGAGAATAATAAAATAAGAACAAAGAGATTTTTCAAGTGTAGAAGAGAAAGTAATAGAATAGAATAAATCGAAAATCAAATCCAAGTCCCCTTATTTTTGCTCGGCCAAATCCTCCTTTAATGCCCAGCGTGATCTCATCCAATCCAGTCAACATCTTCCTTAATTTGCACCAAGTCTTGATCTCTCATTAAGGGGAGGATCAAATCTTCTTAAAAATGGTAAGTCAACACCATCTAAGGGGAGTGACTTTAGGAGATACTTCTGAGCTATCAAGGGGAGAATCTGGCGTGTGGGGCCCTATCAAGGCCGGTTGCTTCAAGGAATAAATGCTTCTCGGATTCGGGTCTGGGTCAAAGGGGCGAGCAGGTGCTCATACAGACCGAGCAGGTGCTCGGTTGGGTGATAAGTCTTCTTTTTACTCCAATTCTTCTCCTTTCCCTCAAAGAGCTCCAGCAGCTCCAAATCATGCTACAAAGCATCCTAGAACCTGCAAAGATACCAAAAAGAACCAAAAAGACTCGAAAAGCAACATAAAACATTAAGTAAATTAGGCTAAAATCCTAATATATCAGCAGGCCTACGGCGTCGGTAGTGCAAGGACGCAGTTCTATCACCCTTCCGTCCAGTATCCATCGGGAACACAAGCGGATATCCGAGGTGAGCTCGATGATATGAGGAGTCAGATGAGTAGCATGGCGGGGAAGATAGATATCATTATGGATAAGCTACTTGGACGCAGCAGTTCACAAAGGACGAGTCAGCCCGACGACTTTGATGTTCGCTTCGACTATGTTCCGTAGCCGTATATTTTATGTTCCTGCTTTTTTTTTAATTTGAAAACTTTTAATTTAGAACAATTTAATTTTATGTAAAATATTTTATTTCTATTCGAATTATTAGTTTAGTATTTAATTTAATTTAAAGTTTTAATAACAAATTTAAAAATAAAAAATATTTAAAAAAAAAAAACATTGTACATACCCACGAAATTTATAGTGGGATTTCGTGGGTACAAAGATACCCACGAAATTAATCGTGGCAAAGCGTGGGTAATTTCCCACGAAAACCTTCGTGGCAATCCGTGGGTAACCCACGGTAAAATGAGTTGGTGTTCGTGGGTAAGGCTTCTCGACTTTTCAGAAGAAAATCTCACAAGAAGACAAGTTCAACAATTCCTTGGGGTAATCAATTATGTGAGCGACTTTACTCCGCAACTTTCGCAACTGACAAGACCACTCCAGAAGATGTTGACGAAGAACCCACCAGAATGGACGAAACGACAAACAGAAGCGGTCAAAAGGCTAAAGCTAGAGATACAGAAGCTACCACCTTTACAGATTCCCTCCTCGGGGACACGTATTCTCCAAACTGACACAAGTGACAAATATTAGGGAGCAATATTATTCGAACAAATAAATGGCGAACGTCAAATTTGTGGATACAAAAGTGGACGCTTTAAAGATTCAAAATTGCATTATCACTCCACGTTCAAAGAAATACTGGCAGTCAAAAGGGAAATCGAGAAGTTTGAGTTTTATCTGATAGGACATAAATTTCGCATCAAAATGGATATGTCTTCTTTCCCGAAGATGTTACAATTCAAGCAGAAGACGGTCCCACACCAACAACTACTTCGATGGAGCGAATGGTTCTCGAAGTACGACTTCGAATCCTTCTATTTAAAGGGTGAGAAAAACACTCTTCCAGATATGCTCAGCAGAAATCCACTCAAAGAAATTCACATGATGGCAAGCTCATCCAAATCAGAAGATGGCTACTTCGATTTCGAAGCCAACATGCCAAAAGATGCCCATCAACTAATTGAAAGGAAGATTCTACACGAGCACTTTCTTCAGAAGGCCTTTCGTTATCAGTCCATCATCCTTTCAAAGAACGGCATCAATTGTCGTTACATCGCACCTATTCAAACATGCCAGAAGAAGTGTTGCGTTTCCTCTGGTACCTTTGCTCGGCCTACACCATCGGCATTGTGTTCGACACAGGATTGAAATATTTCGTGGGTATTCGTGGGTATTTTGCCACGGATAATTTCGTGGGTTTTCTTGGGTACGGTTACCCACGAAAACCCACTTATTTCTCTACCCACGACGCTATACCCACGAAAATTTCGTGGGTATATGCCTTTTTTTTACTAGTGAATGCCTATTAATTTATTATTTTATTTTTATTGTTTTATTGCTTTAAATTATTTCTTATTACTTTCAGTTATTATTGCATATTATATGGAAGGCTTGCCTCCTGAATATATGTTTTAAAATTACATTGTTATTATGCTCAATTATTCTGTTATGTTTATGTGAATTATAGAATTCAAAAGAAATAAATTCTCAAAAGAAATAAATTCTTATAAAAGAATTTATGATGCACGTATCAATATAACATTGGACAGTGCAAATGCTCCAAAAGAGTGAATATTCTGGAAGAGCATATGGCTGAGACATTCTTGTATGTAGTCGTACATACAACAACAAAAAAAATAAGGATGGCAAAAATGTATAGTAAACATCAAGTTTACTTAATTGGTAATGGTAGTAAACGAAAAGTTTACTACGTAATTTAAGAGAAAAATAATTTATGAACATTTTTGCTGTCCTATTTTAGCAATGATTTAAAAGATCATTGAAAATTCATGTGAAAATCATAAATTTTTCATGTAGAATATCTTAAGAAAGAATAAAGCCATTATGAGAGATTCATGGATGAATCATTATTTTTTGTTAAAAAGGCACATTGGATATGGTGGTTGAGTTCTTTAATCTCCAGAATGAATTACACCCTATGTATAATGAATCTAAATGTGAGATTTAGTTCGGATGAATTGGCTAGAATTTCCATTATGTTGAAAGAGAGTATTAAGAATCTCGTATTGGAAGATTTAAAGGATCTGAGATAAAAACACATGATCCATCATGGATATGTTGTTGATCATAAAATGGGATTCAATACGAGATAATAAACTAGAAGAGATTATCTCGAGGGGGAAAATTAAAGAATCTCACATCGACAAGTAAGTTGATAATTTTGGTGAGCATATATCCCAAAATTTGATCACTTTTGCTGATTTTGCATCCTAAAATTTATCATTTATTGTATGTCAAAATATAGAACATAAGTGAGATTATGTTAGAATGAATGATATAGCAAATCCAATGGATTACAAAAGTAATGCTGAAATTTAATCTCTATGATTTGGAATATAACATGCAGTCGTGCATGTAGTATATTAAGCCATCAAGTAAGAATGAGCTTATTACAAGATTTGCAATCATCATTTTGATGAGAATTTTCCATGGGAAAATCGTTGAATAATTGATATCCTTAACATATTAATGTGAACCTGAAGTTCAAAAAGTCCAAAAGAATCACTATTCAAAATATGTTGCAAATTAAAAAGGTGATGGATGAGATTTCAAGAATTATCATGGATCCTCATGAATATGAACTTGAAAGTTCAAATGATAATTCTTTTAACATAAAAGGAGAAAATGCTCCAATAAAAATAGCTGTCTTTGAAGAAAAATCTATTAAGTCTATAGCACGTTAAAGGCGAGATAGACTACTTTGGTTCCAAAGATAAAGAAAATCCTCGAAAAAAGGAGAAAATAGTTATTAAAGGAGTAAGTAAACTCCTGAAGAGGCATAATGAGAATGTTATTATGGTTAATAATGAAATCAGGTACCTGAGTGAAATCATTGTGAGTGATTTAGAGATCTCGATTAACCATGTCATTACGATAAAAAGAGTGAACCAAAGACATAATATGTGTCGACACAATAAAAGATAAAGCATGCGGTATAATAACTGAGGATCTTAAATCTCCGCTGTGTGAGCGTAGAGATAAAAAATGTTGGCCAATATATGAAAAGAGGCAACCAAATCTGTATTAAACTCGTTTTAAGAACGAGAAACTTTTGGACCAGTAGTCCAAACATCAAACAGATATGTCAAGGAAAAAGGAATGGACAAAATAATTTGGATTGTGCCTCAATATTTATATGAATAATCCTAGAGGGATTACTGATATCACTATTATGTTCCCGGGAACTCTACGCGATAAAAACTCCTAACGAGTTATCGCAATTTGGAATTAAAGATCTTTGGAAGGAAAACATTGTCCTCAAGTATTCCAAAATTAAACATCTAGTGGAAAAGATGTTATCTGAAAATCTTGAAAGGATTTTCATAAAGCTCACATTTAAGCACTTTTAAAGGAAATGCTATTTGGTCGAGAAGTACCAAACTCTATATGTTGTGTGAGAAATTTATTAAGTATACTTCATATATAAAGGTTACAAGTATACAATATGCTTTCAAAGAGAAAACCAAATTAACCAGAAGAGTACAAATAACTCGTAGGTACAATCGAATGTTCAGTAGATTGTACGTAAAAAAAGGTTTGGATCAAAAGTCCAAAAGGGACTAGAATTGATCTTCTATGTGAACGGGATGGACTGGAAGTTCAAAACCCGAGAGATGATATAAAAATCATGCTAGTTTATTCACTAAAGGTATGTTTAGTGAATCTTACCATAGAAGATGTCATAATTTGAGATCAAAGATGGAAGTATATGTTTGGAAAACAATGAGACAATGCACAAAATACTTAAAGATAAAAAGTATTTCTCTGATCTCGAAAATTAGAAGATCTTGCTTACTAAATCTGGTGATGTAAAGATCATCATGGACTCTAGTAGAGTCATGTTTTTCAGTACTCTGGGAAAAATTTGAGATGAATGATTCAATGCCAAGGGGGAGAAAGTTTCAAATATATGATGCATTATATTTGACTAATTCATACAGAAACTTGGTAAGTTTCAGTGATATCTAGTGAAATTGATATCATATTGAAAGTATGAATAAGAATGGCATTGAATATCTTTGTATTGCATCAAGAGTATAAATATACATTGGAAGGATTACCAATGATGTCCTCTAGATTATATTGCACAAATATAAATACAATTGAGTCCAGTGATATAGTAAATCAGAAGTTTACTAGTACATTGAAAAGTCTAGCATGAGAGGCTAGGACACTACAAGAAAACAGCTTTTTCGCGACTGATAGTTGCGACTAAATAAACAGTCGCTAACTTTAGCGACTATTTCGCGACTAATTAGCGTCTAAATTGCGACTAATGCTAATTGGTATCAAATCAGTTGCTAAATTGCGACTAATAACATTTGTTGCAAAGTAGTCGCAAAACTAGCGACTACTTCGCGACGAAGTAGCGACTAAATTCGTTGGGTTGCTAGATAGTCGCGATTTTAGTCGCAAAAAATCAGGGTAGGCCACGTGTTTCTGCATTTGGGTTATGTGGCAAAATTAGTTTGCGACCGATTTAATAGTCGCAAATCAGTCGCAAAATAGTGACTAATTTGCGACGGATTTGCGACTATTAATCCAAACCACAAATGAATAGTGTAGTATTTCATTTTGATTTGTATTACTTATAACCATAATTTGAGATTTGATGATAACTAAAATATAAGTCAACTAATGGTCACATATACATTATAAATTGTGTACATATACATTATCTATACACGTTTAAGACATGTATGCATGTTTAAATTTTAATTTTAATATAATGATACCAAATATATATGCATAGCACACTTAACTTACTTTCATTGTATCTCATTAAAAAACAACAATTCTATACCCTAAACCCTAAAAAATCTATACTTCGATTTTTTTTTTCATATGTATATGCATAGCACACTTAGTCCAATGTATCCCAAATCTAAAATAACCATTTACTTAGACATTTTGTTTAGGTAGGAAACCAAAAACAACAACCCAAACCCAATTTTTTTATTTCCCTCTCACCAAATTTAGTAAAATATCATAATTTGGCCTAAAACCAAATAATAATTTGAGATACAATAGAAATTAAAAGTTTAAAATGATACCAAATGTTTATACATAGCACATTTAACTTATTTTTATTGCATCCCCAATCCAAAATAACCATAAACTATAATTACTTATACCTTACTTCTACTATATCTCATTAAAAATTATGCAATTCTATACCCTAATCCCTAATCCCAAAAAATTTATACTTAGACCAATTTTGTTTTGGTGGGAAACCAAAAACAACACCCCAAACCCAAATCTTTTGATTTCCCTCTCACCCAAATTAACCAAAAATCAAAAATTGGCCCAAATCCAAATGAAAATTTGGCTCTGGTTTTATACAAAACCCACTTAACACTTTCAGATTCCCTCTCACACTTAACACTTTCAGACCAACAAAAAAAAGAATCCCCTTTCAGAAACCCTAATCGCCTAGCTTCCATCCTCTCCGACTCATCTCCTCCTCCTCCATTGTTACCAACGCATCTCCTCCTCCTCTCCTCCCTGATTCCTCTTCTCCCCGATTCCTCTTCTCCTCTCCGCCGAATCTATTTTCTCCTCTCCACCGAATCTCCTCCTCTCCTCTCCGACGCATCTCCTTGTCTCCGCCGAATCTCCTCGTCTCCGCCGAATCTCTTCCTCTTCGACGCATCTACTCCTCTCATCTCCGCCGCTTCTCCTCCTCTCCGCCGCATCTCCTCCTCTCCGCCGCATCTCCTCCTCTCCTCTCCGCCAAATCTCCTCCACTCTACGCACCTTTTCCTTCTCTGACCGATTCGTCCACTGTCCAGACTCCTCTACTCTCTCCTTCTCTATTAGGTACGAATCTCGTCTTTCATTTTCAAAGAGTCAGAGTTGTTTTGATTTATCCTTGGCTGAAGAACCTTATTTGATTTGTAGATTAGTCGAAGATTACCATGTTTTGTGCCTACAAGGGTCTTGGATTTTTGTGCTGGCAGTGGTTCGAGTTTATGGTGAGGAGATCAATACTTCCTGATTTGTTTTGGTATATAAAAATTTGTACTTTCTTTGTTTGTTCTTGAGTTTTTGTAACATCTTTTAGGGCAGTTCAAGAGGTTTTGCCAAAGTGTGCGGAGAAGATAAATATAGTGGAACCATCACAATCGATGCAGCGTGCTGGACATAACTTAATACAGGGTAATTGACTTTTTGATAGTGTCTATATGTGTCAAAGCTCTTAGAAACACTTAGTGCATCGATTGATTCTGATCTCTACTTTTTTGTGAATATGTAAGGCCTGAAGGACTTGTCTCTGATCCAAGGGTATACTAGCATGCTAGCTCTTCGTAGAGGTTAACAAAATATCTGAGAAGAAACATAATCTTTTGATCGTTGTGGGTTATCTCCTTTGCTTAAAATGTGTGTATGTTTTTATCAGACTAATTCTTCTAAAATGAAGAACAATCAGGTTCGTCTCTAACAAAAAGTCTTACCAATTTTGTTATTGGTATATGTTTTACTTTGATCCTTTTGATAGTTATTGGTATATGTTTTTTTTATTGTAAAGAAAGTTCTTCTAACATTATAGGTATATACTTAAGATTTTACCAAGAAAGAGAAATACTAAAAAGAAAAGTTTTTAATTGGTAAGAAACTGCCAGTTCCCGTTAAAAGTTATTCATTATCTGATGTGCTCTAAAGCTCTATATTTGTTTTGTGCTAGGCCGCAAATGAATCTCTTGCGAAAGAGAAAGAAGCAAGACTTGCTGTTGAAAAGTTGTAAGCTGCTCTCACGGAAGAGCTAGGAAAAACGCAAGGAGAGCTAGCCATTTCTTTGAGAACGGTAAGCTCTTTTCTAGCATAAATGGTTTTAGAATAGTTTTTGATCCTTAAGATTCTGATGAATGATGGCTTCCTTTGTTGATCAAACTTGCAGATGCATTGACCCCTATAATACAGAGGAACCCTTATGTAGACCAATCGCTTTCTCCTAAATACATGTTCATGGTCTTGAGAAAGACGAGAGTAAGTGGATGGATGTCTCTAGGCGGGATCTTGTTGTGTATAACCAGTGAGTTTAGAAATCTGTCTAATTTCCTCATACTGTTAATGGCGTCCTGAGATATTATGGTAGCTGAACTCGCTGAGTCTTTGTTATAGGTCCTGAGGCCATGTTTTCTGATCTTTGGCCACTTAAGTTATGCGGCAATTGAGGCAAGTTTCTACTTTAGTTTGGATGCTTTGCTTATTGTTATATCGCCACAGTAATTATATGAGGATCCTCTTGTGCTAGTTCTTTAAGTTTTGTACTTATCTTTATTAGAATCAAGACTTGCATCCATTTTGAGTCCTTCTGTTTCATTTGGAATGTGACTGATTATTCTTAATTGAATGTGAAAATTATGTTTTGCTAGAATGGGATTAAAGGCGAGAGCCAGAGAGCTAAGCCCGGGAAGACAGAACATGTGAAGAAAGGTCGTGGAAGCAAAAGAAAGGCCTAATGTAAGATTTGTTGGAATAATGTTATTTAAGATTTGTTGTCCTAATGTAAACTTGTGTTATTATATAATTTGTCTACATTTTTATAAATAAATGATTTGTCTACATTTTTATAAATAAATGATTTTTTTTTTAATTTAAACAATATATCAGTAGCTAAATAGTAGCTAAATTTTGTGACTGAACACCAACTAAACAGTATGTAGTAGCTAAAATCAATCACTAATCAGTAGCCAATTAGTCGCTAAATTTTGCGACTACATTTTCGCTAATACATTAAGAGTCGCATTAGGGTCGCTAATTAGTCGTAAATTAGTCGCTAAATTTTGCGACTAAATTGCTACTAAATTTTTAGAAATATTAGTGGTAGCAAATTAGTCGCAAAATAGCGACTAAAAAAATTAGCGTCCAAATATTTGACACTATCGTTTTTAGTCGCTAAACAATCGCAAAAAGTAAATTCGCGACCACGTTGCAACTAAATAGGCAGTAGCGAAAAAGCTGTTTTCTTGTAGTGGGACTTTCAGGATCAGTTATGATGAAAATATTTTAGCAAAATTTGAATGGCCACCCATTGAAAAACTAAATGATTTTTCAATTGGAAGAGTTTTCATATAAATTCTGTTTTGAAGGAAAAATCATAGTGAGATAGTCTCCAACCAAAGTTGGGAATGGATCCCTTGTGTTCTTAGAAAGAATACATGGTCACATATGTGGATCTATTCAGTCATTGTGCAAACCGTTTTGATATTTTGTAGTATCGATTGACGCATCTTGTAGATGGTCACATGTGTGTTTATTAACCACAAGAAAAACGGCATTCACAAAATTCATTGTTTTTATAATGGTATAATTCCTATATTATGCCATAAAGATAATAGACTTGATACTGCATGTGAATTCAATTCACAATATTTTAGTGACTTTCTATGTTCATACATGAAATAGAATGCTGGGAGTTTAATCAAACGGTTGTAATTAATTGTAAGACCGTTCACATTAAGACGAAGCTCTCAAGTTTTGTATGAGAACATACTATATTTTATGCATTGGTCAGGATACGACCAAATGCATATCATAAAAGTCTGGTCAAGGGCAAAGTTTATTTAATCTCCGTATTTTTGGGTGTGCATCTATGTTCTGATAGCACCACCACAAAAATGAGACCAAAAAGAGATTTTAAATATATATCGAGTATACTCACAAAGTATAGTTCGGTATCTTGGGCTAATGACCATAGATATGTTTACGACATGTTTTGCCAATTGTCATTTTGATGGTAATAATTTCCGCGTTAAGAGGGAGAGATTAAAGAAATGCCTTAAAATATTTCTTGGTGTATACTATGTTTAGTATATTTAGATCTCCCTACAAAACAACACTGGAAATTCAGAAAATTATACACTTACAAAATATGGCAAACAATTACATGATGTGTTCATAAAGTAATAAAGTCTTATATCCCCGTTGTTAATACTCCATCAAAGATTAATGTTTTTCGAATAACATTTTGATGGGATTTTAGTAAATGAACTGAGGGTTCAATTGAAATGAGGGAGACTAATGGGGGTCTAAAGCTACAATCTCCTTAAGAAAAAGAGATTGGAAGAAAGATAAATATGCGTGGTTGTACTCTTTTCCCCTTATCATGGTTTTTGTCCCATTGGGTTTTTCCATGAAAAAGTTTTTAATGAGACAACATAGAATACGCAAAACTTCCAAAAAGAGTGGAATTTATACACGGAATACATCTCATGAAAATGATGTTTCCAAGGTTGTACTCTTTTTCCTTAATCATGGTTTTTGCCCACTGGGTTTTTTCATGACGAGGTTTTTAACGAGATAACAAAGAACACGCTAAAAATATAATTTAAAGGAAATATTATATCTCAATGAGAAAGATCTACTACTCTTCAAAACATTTTGTGCTACACTGATTTGATGAGATCGTGACGAGTGATTCAAGACAAATTAATTTATGGACCATTTGAAACGACAAGACTCATTCGAAGAAGAGATCGTGTCATCTACACGATTTATGAAAAGAAGATCATCTCAATCGTTTTCAGGAAGAGACTGTATTATTTTTCTTTTACTATGGTTTTTGCTCTTACGAGTTTTTCCATATGAAAGTTTTTTAAAAAGCAGTTTGCACTACAACACACGATGGATAATCAAAGGAGAGTATTATGATAAGTTTGGATTTAATGATTATCCATGAGGTGTGACTACATTAACACTTGTCAATGTTGTTAGCCTAATAAGCTAGTGCATGTCATCATCTTGTATAATACGTATGACCATGGTTTATTATAGTTTCCTATAAATAGAAGCTTGTACAAGAGTGATGAGAAGTAATAATAATAAAATCTTCTTCTCCCCCTTTGCTTAACACATTCGCTCTCTCTCTCTCTTGCCCTTGTTTTAATACGTTTACTTTCAAGTTCTTTTATAACATTGAGATACTTGTTCATTCCACTTGATTTTAGTGTTTTACCGAATTTCAAATGTGTTCATATTCATAAGCGCAGAGGATCAAAACAAAAACAAGAAGAGGATTATAAAAAGACCACAAACAAACGGAGAGAAAATTGAATCAAACCAAAGCAAACAATCAATGGCAGCATTCAGACATACAAGAACATGGTCTCAGGTTTTAATCTTAATCTTAATCTTAATTATACGTTTCTCAAAAATTGACCATTCTTTTACGACCTTCGTGCATCCAAGGCAACAAACATAGGCAATCTAAGTGTTTTTCTTGATGGCGAAGAAGAAGAAATCTCCATCTTCAAGTTCTGTCTCCCTTTCCGTCAACAATCCTAGTAATTTCAAGGTTTCATCGTCGAAATCTGATTCACCTGGTGATTCTTCCTCGTCTCAGAGGATGGTGGATATGGAGAACAATAGATCTGTTCATGGAGGAAGTGATACTGAGCAAGATTTCGGTCCAAGGAAGTCTGATGCTCTGTTTAGTGGTGTTGCAGAACGAAGCAACTCGGTTTCTCAACAGGATCTGACTATGAAGAATATTTCAGATGCTGTTGATCTAGTGGTGGATTTGGGCGATGGTCAAGCTTCTCAAGCTGCCGTGGGTGATGCTCAGGTCTCTGCTAATCCTGTTCCAGGTCTGGGCTCTCAATCGAATAAGCCTCTGTGGAAGGATGTATTGAAGCTAAGGCCAGAGCAGATTGAGATAAAGGACGAGGGTTTTACCCTTGACTCAGGTGAAAAATGCATTCGGATCCCGAATGCTGTTATTGAGCGTAGCAAGAAGCAATGGGAAAGTTTTATAATTGGTCAGTTTTATGGCGATCCCCTGTCTAGGGGTGCCGTTTATGCGATTGCAAATGGGATATGGAGCAATAAGTACAGAGATATATTTGTATCTAGATTGAGTGAGAAGGCTTTTCTCTTTCGTATTCCATCGCCAATTACGAGAAGAAGAGTTCTCAGTCAAGGTATGTGGCATTTTGACGGGGAAACTATGTTTGTTGCTAAGTGGGAGCCCGGTTTGACTCCGGAGAAGCCAGAATTAAAATCGGTTCCAGTCTGGCTGGAGTTTCGCAATGTCCCTCTTCAATTCTATAGTGAAGAGGCTTTATTTCGTATTACCTCTCTTGTAGGTAAGCTTGTTCGCTGTCACCATGAGACTCTCAATCTCTCAAATCTAGAGGTAGCAAAGGTTTATGCGATCATTGATCCAAGGGTCCGCCTCCCGGAACACATAAATGTTCAGTTTGATTCAGGACATATTCAAAGGATTGGACTTTCAAGTCCATGGCTTCCTCCTATTTGTTCAGTTTGTGATGCGGTGGGGCACAACTCTAAACGGTGTCCTTTAGCGCCGGTGACTTGCACTGTGTGTAACTCAAAGCAGCATTTGGAGGAAGTATGCACGCAGAGGAAGAAGAATGATGAATCTCGTATGAAAGTTGGTATGACAGTTGGTAGTCAGTCGAAGTCCAGTGGAGATAGGATTTCTTTAAGGAAGGAACGAGTTAAGGAGGATAAATCTGGTCCTAAAGTCTCTGGGACCCAAAAATTAATTGAGGGTGAAAATTCTCTTAAGGTAAGTCAGAGTAAGGAGCAGAGTAGAGACGTCGTTGATAATATGGTTATCTCTGAGGATGCGGGGAAGGGGAAAATGGTAGATGATCAAGATGTGGAAGAGTATGAGTCTTCGGAGAATGAGGAGTTAATGGATGAGGAAGGCTTCACTAAATATAAATCTAGTAGACAGCCGAAGAAGGAGAGGGGCAAGGGCCCCAATAAAAAATAATATCACCTATGGATGATCAAAATTTTGAAAATTTTGGTATTTTTTGTTGGAATGTTCGGGGTTTTAATAAGGCGGAGCGTAGACGCTCCTGTAGGCGGTGGATTAAGAGTAGTAACTCTCGGTTTGGAGCATTGATTGAGACTAAAGTAAAGGTTCACAATGCTCAAAATTTTGTAAATCGGCATTTTGCGGGTTGGAGTCTTGAGGCGAATTATGATTTTGCCGAGTTAGGCCGTATATGGGTCTTGTGGGATAGAGTTGTTCAGGTTACTATTATTAGTAAATCTGATCAAATGATTTCTTGTGTGGTCAAGCTCCCTGAAATGGAGGAAGAGATAGTTGTGTCTTTTGTGTATGCTTTGAACTCAAGGGAGGACAGAAAGAGGCTGTGGTATGAGATTATTAGTTTATCACAAAATTCAATAGTAATGGGTAAGCCTTGGTCTTTGCTTGGTGATTTTAACCAGACATTGGATCCTCAGGATGATTCCTCGGGATCTTCAAGAGTTACAAGGGGTATGCAGGAGCTTAGAGATTGCCTATTTTCAGCGGATGTTCATGATCTTACTTTTCGAGGATCGATGTTTACTTGGTGGAATAAGAGTGAAGTAAGGCCTTTGGCGAGAAAGCTTGACAGGATCTTAGTAAATGCAGATTGGATTTCAAAATTCCCTTTATCATTCGGGCATTTTGGAGAGCCTGCTTTCTCTGATCATAGCCCAGGGTGTATTAGTTTTGGTGCGCACATGCCACTAAGAAACTTGCCTTTTAAGTTTCCGAATTGTGTGTTGCAGCATCAAGATTTCCTTCCTCTTGTGGCTCACTTTTGGTCCACAGTTGCCATTCGTGGAACGGAGATGTTTTCTTTCTCAAGGAAGCTGAAGGGTCTTAAAAGCCATATAAAGCAGCTTTATAAGAGAAATTTCTCAGGCATTGAGAAGAGAGTAGTTGCGGATTTGTCTGATCTTAAAGATTGTCAAATTGAGTTGTTGAATAATTCGAATAAGGAGTTAGCTGCAAGGGAGAAAGTTGCTTTTAAAAACTGGCATACTCTGGCTCTTGCGGGGGAGTCATTTTTTCGGCAAAGATCTAGGGTTTCTTGGCTCAAGTTCGGTGATCTTTGCACAAGATTCTTCTTCCTTCGGACTATGTCAAGGAAGGCTAGTAACCATATCCATTTCCTTATGGATGGTTTGCACATGATTGACTCGCCGCAAGAGATTAAGAGTCATTGTGTTCAGTTTTACTCCTCCTTGCTTGGCGAAGCTAACTCCTCTCTTTCTAATGCTCAGCTTGAAGAGGTAGACCGTAACACAAATATGAGATGCTCGGGTGATCTTCAGCAGTTGCTTATTCATCCAGTCTTGGCAGCGGAGATCCAAGAAGTGGTTTTCCGTCTCCCCAAGAACAAATGTCCAGGGCCTGATGGTTTCACGGCTGAGTTTTTACAACAGTCTTGGAGTGTTTTGGGGCATGATTTTATCATGGCTGTCCAGGAGTTTTTCAATTCGGGACAGTTGTTGACACAATGGAATGCCACTCTAATTGCGCTTGTTCCGAAAATCACGAATGCGGAGAGACTCACGGATTTTCAACCTATCTCTTGTTTGAACACGTGTTACAAGGTGATATCTAAGATTATCTCTAACAGGTTGAAGCTTGCTGTTAAAGACCTCATTTCCCCATCGCAGTCTGCTTTTGTTGAAGGTAGATTGCTTATGGAAAACGTGCTTCTAGCTGCTGAAATGAGTCACGGTTTCTCTCGAGAGCATATTTCTAGCAGAGGGATATTGAAAGTGGATATAAGGAAAGCTTTCGATTCTGTTAATTGGGATTTTCTCTTCAGGCTGTTGCGGGCAGCTCATTTCCCTCCTCTCTTTATATCCTGGATCAAGAAGTGTGTATCAACTGCCTCATATTCAGTGGTGGTTAATGGTGATTCGTGTGGTTATTTTAGAGGTGCTAAATGTAGGAATTCACACAGGATTTACCGGTTTAATCTCTATTAAACAACCTAGTGAAAGTTCCTTTGCCTAGGATCTAGGGTTTGTAAACTATGAATCTTACAAGAACGGATCTCGAATATACCTGGAGTTTATGCAGCGGAATTGAATCAGGGATTCGAGATCTATAGCGCCCCAAGTGTTGCGCCTCTACCGTTAGTCCACACGCACACAAACTGGAATCCGCCGGAATGCTAGTACCGGTAATCGGATCTCCTGGGGAATCACCGAGTTCTAAAGAGGTGGCTGCGACTAACAAGATTAGGTCTCAAGGTCGTGCCTATTATCCTATATATAGGCCCTTGAGAAAACCCTATTAATTCTGAACCGAACCAGAATCAATTGTGTCATTAAACCGAAATCACTATTTCGGTTCTGCCTTCGTGTCGATCGACACAACTCTTTGTGTCGATCGACACACCCTCTAAACTCGTATATAATGTGTATCTTATACACATTACCTAGATCATTACTCTTAATGATCATTCCCACATAAAGCTCATCCAGCTTGCTTAGGTGTGTGACCCTGTAGGATCATATAATACTAGCAATGAGTTCATAACTCATAGATCATCAGAGGTTTCTAGCAAAACGTCATGACCACCTAGTATTATATGAATGTCTAATCTCGACAGTACAACTATCACTAGAGTGGATACAAGTGTGATTTCAGGACATTCCCAACAATCTCCCACTTGTACTGGAATCATCTATTCCCATAATCCCTTCGTCTCTATATCTCGATATGGCATAAGGCAAGATCCGTGTCATCCTTATTACAGCCATTATCACGTCCATCGAACTCCGATTTATACTGAACAAAAACAAACGACTGACAATCACCTCGTTTGAGCGCGGCCACGCATTTCTCAGTATCAAATCTTCGATGGGCCCTGAGATATTTATCTCCTGTTATATAGGAGGGACAAATCCCATCTTGTTCCATCCCTGTTCCTTCACACACTTCATGATACGCCCAATCAATGCCTTTATAGTCACCTGTTACGGATAACGTTTGACAAAGTCAAAGCGGACCAATTCATATGTAAGAAATCATGATGAACTCAGGTCTAAGGACTATACTCTATAATCGTAATGGGAAACTCTTATGACACTTATATAACTATCCTGTAGAGTTCCCATTAGCGGGTCATGCCCGATCATATGTTCTCCAACATATATCTATGTGATTGACTTTAATACTCTTATTAATGACTCCATGAAACTTAGTCATCAGTCACCTCACATGCCAGTCTCACGCGGTTGTCAGTGTCCCACTTTAACAACCTCGACCAGGGACAAATATAATCTATGTCATTTATCACTTATAGGGTTTCATGATCAAGTCCTCAACTTGATGACCTATAAAATGCCATAAATTACTTTGGGACTATTATTCAATTATCCAATAATCAAATAATACATGAAACAATTTCATTATGACATAACCAAAGTATGTCAACATGAATATCATAACATAACTAAATCCTTTATAACTCCCACTAGAATTAAAATCACATCTTAATATATCCAATACCTACAGCAGGAGAGTGAAACTCATGCTTAGGTCGTGGGAGAGGCTGCGGTGATCTGCTTGGAACCCTTTCCAACAAACCGCAGGCTGTGGTGCTTTGCTTGCAACTCTTTCCAACAAACCGCACCACAGTATGGACACAAGACATAATCAGGTTCCTACCAGAAATTGTCTTTGTCTGTCTAACCACTCTCATCAGAAACCATTACTTCCTCAGTTCACCAAGCTCCTATCCTCAGTATTCCTCAAATACTAGAGAATATTCTTGGTAACTGTCCAGTGACTTTCACTTGAGTCATATTGGTACCTACTCGTCCTGCTCAAAATACAAGCAACATCTGGACGAGTGCAGGTCATGGCATTTATGATAGGTTCCACTGCATACGCCTGGAAATCCTACTCAAACACTTTCTTGCTCAGCCAGTGTCCAGGGACACTGCGTCTTGCCAAGATTAATGCCATTAGACATTGGTATGAAGCCCTTCTTGGAATCATGCATATTGAATCTGTCCAAGACCTTATCACCATAAGAATCTTGACACGATCCAATTAGCCTACCCAATCTATCTCTATAGATTTATATTCCAAGAATTCACACGGCTTCTCCCATGTCTTTCTTTGAAAAATAACTTTCCAAGCCAAGTCTCAAAAAGGCTAAAGCAACGGAACGTTATTTCCGAGAATAAGTATGTCATCTACATACATAATGAGAAATACAACTACGCTCCCACTAGTCTTCTTGTAAACACACAGTTCCTCTTCGTTCCTGATGAAGTCAAACATTTTGACATCTTTATCAAAGCGAAGATTCCAACTCCGTCATGCTTGCTTCATTCCATACGTGGATCGATGAAGCTTGCATTCTTTCCCAGCATGATTTGGATCTGTGAAACCTTAGGTTGTGTCATGTACACATCCTTTTCCAGAATTCCATTAAGGAAAAACTGTTTTTCACATCCATCTGCCAAATCTCATCACCATGATCAATGGCAGTTGCTAGTATAATCCGAATGGCTTTAAGCATAGCGAATGGGAACAGGTTTCATCATAGTCAATACCATGATTTGCTTGAAACCTTTAGCCACCAGCTAAGCTTTGAATATCTGGATATTCCCATCTCGGATCTAGCGGCTCCTAGCCACTTTTCGGAGTCCGGGCCCAACACTGCTTCTTCTTCAAAATTCGTAGGGTCTTCATTGTCAATGATCAACAAGTCATGACAATCGGTCACAAGAAATCCATATCTCTCGTGATCGTTACGAATCCTTTCGGATCTACGAACTTCAGGCACCACAGGTGCAAGTTCTACAACCCTTTGCAGACCCAGCTACTACTCTTCCTTAACAGGTCGAGCAGTCTCCTGTGATTCTCGAACATTTTCGAGATACACTTTACTCCCACTGTTTTTCCTGGAAAGACAATCTCTCGCAAGAAAACATAGTTCTTAGCAACAAACATTTTGTTATCAGAACAGTTGTAGAAGTAATAAGCCTTGGTTTCCTTAGGATAACCATTCAAAGTAGCATTTATCAAATTTGGATGCGAGCTTGTTAAATGTTTTACACAAGCCTCATCACCCCAAATTTTAGTAAAGACAAACTTGGAACATTTCCAATCCACATCTCATATGGAGTCTTTGCAATTGATTTTGTTGGAACCCTATTTAGTGTAAACTCAGACATTTTCTAGAGCCTATCCCTAAAAGAGATAATGGAAGATTTTTGTGACCCATCATTGATCGAACCATATCCAATAAGGTCCGGTGAGCTGTGAAACAATTCCACACTCTCTCATATGATCACTTAACTCTTGACTTAAGTATTCTCCTCCGCGATCTGATCGAAGAAGTATCCTCCTCCGCGATCTGATCGAAGAGTTCTAATACTTTTGTCAATTTGATTCTGTACTTCATTATGGAATTCCTTGAAAAATTTTCAAAAGGGGATTCCTACTTGTGACTCATTAGATAGACATCGCCATGCCCACTCTAGTCACCAGTATAGGTAATGAAGTCTTGAATCTTAATTTTCTCTAGCATTGTTGCCTATCGGGCCGCACACATCTGTATGTATAAAGCCCAATAAGTCATTGGCCCATTCTCTTAGTTTGATAAAATGGGCCTTAATCGTTTTGCCCAATGAGCAGGATTCACATATCTCACATGATTCACAACCATGTAAGCCCAAAAGCCCATCACTATGGAACTTCTGAATCCTCTGTGGCCCAAACGATAATGCTGGAGAACCGATTTGTGTTTATGTCATAGACAGATATATATATTGGTTTAAGACATAAAACCCATTCTCTAATGGGATGCTACCATATAAAATATCATTTAGATCAAAAGAGCAACATTTGTCTTTTATCAAAATAAAATCATTCAAAATCTTACAAGAAAATGAAATGACATTTTTGCTCATAGCAATTACATAATAGCAATTATTTAGTTTCTAAAACCAAGTCTGAAGGCGACAACAAATGGAAACTTCCTACAGCTAATGCAGCAACCCTTGCTTCATTCCTGTTGAGTTTCTCCATTCGTCCCTTCTTCAATGTTCTACTGTTGCTCAGGCCCTGCACATTTAAACAAATATGAGCACCACAACCGGTATCTAATACCCACAAGGTAGAACTTGAAATAACACAAATACCTAAATGAGGAGTGTCATACATCTCCTTTATTTCCTTGGAATCTTCCATGTATTTCTTGCATTTTCTCCTCCAATGCCTTGGTTCCCCACAGTAGCTGCAAGCATCATCATCAGATGGGCCAGACTTGGGTTTAGTGAGAAACTCAGGCTTATCCTGATTCACAATCTGGGCGGCCTTTCTCTCACCCTTGTCTTTACCAGGTTTCACAAACCTTTTGTCCTTCTTGATATTGAGCTCAGCTGTCTTGAGCATATCATGCAGTTCAGTCAACGTCTTCGTCAAGACATTTTTGATGTAGTACTTGATGAACTCATCATAGCTCGTCGGCAGGGACTGCAAAATGATGTCAGTAGCCAACTCTTGGCTAATAGGACAAACCAGTCTCCTCAGGTTATCAATATAACCCATCATCTTCATGACATGAGGACTTATTGGAGCTTCCTTTGGTAGCTTGCACTCAAACAGAGATTTAACCGACTGGTATCTCTCAGTTCGAGTCTGCTCCTGAAACATAGCTTTCAGGCTAGTGACTATCTCGATAGGCGATTCCACGTTCTCATATTGCCCCTGCAATTCAGAGTTCATGGTATCCCTCATCAGACGGCTCACATCGACCACATCATAATAATGCTTATTCCAAGCATCATATACTGCATGTGAGGCATTGGACCTTAGTTTCTCGGGGAGAGCTTTCACAAGGACATTGTCCTTTCTCTCTTGCTTGAGAACAATTCTCAAGTTCCGATACCAATCTAGGAAGGTGGATCCATTTAACTTGTCCTTCTCAAGGACGGATCTCAACGAGAAAGAGTTCTGATTAGACATAACTGTAATAAGAAAAGGAAAAATCAGTTATGATATTCAGAAATGAGAAATCTTAACAATTAAGAAAACTCGCATTATATTCAAAACAATGATTCCTCAAATGAATATAATGATCCAAGATCCATGTTTCACCAAAACCCGAGCGAGCCACTAGCTGTCACTCAAATCTTAGCTATATAGGTAAGCAACACTTTGCTAATCATATCCAATATGACTCTTGGTTGTGGATAAGACATCTTATGTTTTATCCACCTGATGTCTATGGGCCCAGAACTTCTGATAGCCCATTCAAGCAAACCAATCTCTTCAGTCATGTAATAGTTGATGTCATGCACTGCAAGCCCATCAACACAATTACCTACTGCCTTACTCATGTCACTGCGGACACCTTGCACTGCAAGCCCATCACGCAATGAAACAAGTCTTGACAGCTGACAAGATCGAGAAGACATCCAGAACACTTGATATTTAGTTGAGGAAATGAACTTTTAATCCTTAACACACATCATATATGCATTTAGGAATCCAATTTCATTAAATCTGGTTCGGTTATTAGATTTTAGGTTCACTATCTAAAATACCTACTGCCTCACTCATGTAACTGCAGACACCTTGCACTGCAAGCCTGTCACGCAATGAAATGAGCCTTGACAGTTGACAAGATAGGGAATCGATCGACACTACCTTAGTGTCGATCGACACTTACCTGTCTGTCACAGTTCTTCGAAAACCGATCAATCTAATTGAACCGATTTCGATAACCGACAGAACCAATACAATAACCGATCAGTGTCGATCGACACTACATTAGCATCGATCGACATTGATCAAACCAGATCCAATTCTCGATAACCGGTCAATCCAATTAAACCGGATCGATAACCGGTCAATCTAATTGAACCGGGTCGATTACCGGTCGGTGTCGATCGATACTACATTAGTGTCGATCGATGCCAAACAAACTGCATTAAACCGACATTCGGTTTAATCGATCTGTTAACCGAGCACGATAACCGATTCAATCCAATTGAACTGGTTAACCAATCGCCTGGTCGTGTCGATCGACGCAACTTTTGTGTCGATCGACACCAACTTGATATCGATTAATATATCAAACTGACGGGAATTGAAAGAGCGTGTCGATCGACGCCCCTCAACGGTGTCGATCGACACCAACCTCTCTGGAAAAATTTTAAATCACGAGTTTAGCCCGTGTCGATCGACACTACCATAGTGTCGATCGACGCTGGCCGAAAACCCTAATATTTCAATTTTGCAAAACATTTTTGAAGCAGATTTTGACCTATCAAGCATCCTCTAATCAATTCAACTAATTCGATTATATGCTTTAGATTCAGATTAGTTAAAACGTAAGGCTCTGATACCACTGTAGGAATTCACACAGGATTTACCAGTTTAATCTCTAATAAACAACCTAGTGAAAGTTCCTTTGCCTAGGATCTAGGGTTTGTAAACTATGAATCTTACAAGAACGGATCTCGAATATACCTGGAGTTTATGCAGCGGAATTGAATCAGGGATTCGAGATCTATAGCGCCCCAAGTGTTGCGCCTCTACCGTTAGTCCACACGCACACAAACTGGAATCCGCCGGAATGCTAGTACCGGTAATCGGATCTCCTGGGGAATCACCGAGTTCTAAAGAGGTGGCTGCGACTAACAAGATTAGGTCTCAAGGTCGTGCCTATTATCCTATATATAGGCCCTTGAGAAAACCCTATTAATTCTGAACCGAACCAGAATCAATTGTGTCATTAAACCGAAATCACTATTTCGGTTCTGCCTTCGTGTCGATCGACACAACTCTTTGTGTCGATCGACACACCCTCTAAACTCGTATATAATGTGTATCTTATACACATTACCTAGATCATTACTCTTAATGATCATTCCCACATAAAGCTCATCCAGCTTGCTTAGGTGTGTGACCCTGTAGGATCATATAATACTAGCAATGAGTTCATAACTCATAGATCATCAGAGGTTTCTAGCAAAACGTCATGACCACCTAGTATTATATGAATGTCTAATCTCGACAGTACAACTATCACTAGAGTGGATACAAGTGTGATTTCAGGACATTCCCAACACTAAAGGTCTCCGACAAGGTGACCCCATTTCACCTTATTTGTTCTTGATCGTCATGGAGTACTTAGCCTCGTCTCTTGCTAAGGGTTTTGAGGTTGGAAATGTTGGTTACCACCCAAAAGCGGTGCGCTTGAAGATCTCTCACTTGTCATTTGCGGATGATCTGCTTGTATTGTTTGATGGGAAACCTACTTCTATGCAAGGGATTCTTGAAATATTATCAGATTTTCAGACTTTGTCGGGGTTGGGAGTCAACAGGAATAAGTCAACTTTGTTTTATGCTGGCCTTAACGATATGGAGAAGGCAGAAGTTATGACTTATGGTTTTAGCTCCGGCTCTTTTCCCCTTAGATATTTGGGTCTCCCGCTAGTTCAAAGGAAGCTTCAAGTCAGAGACTATACTCCTTTGTTGGATTCTTTGACTAAGCGTTTTGTCAGTTGGGAAAACAAAGCTCTCTCTTATTCCGGTCGCATTCAGTTGGTGGTTTCAGTTATCTATAGCACTCTCAACTTCTAGATGCAGGCTTTTATCCTTCCTAAGCAGTGTCTAAAGCGCATTGAGCAGATGTGTAGCCGTTTTATTTGGAACAATGATATTAGGAAAACCTCGGGCATCAAGGTGGCTTGGAATCTTATTTGTTTGCCGCGTGATGAAGGTGGTCTTGGGCTTAGAAATCTGCAAAAATGGAATCAGGTTCTCTGTTTGAAACTATTATGGAATCTGTTGGTTTCTAGTGGTTCTCTCTGGGTTGCTTGGTCTAGGGACTCATATTGTAATGCTGTTAACTTCTGGGAGGTTGAGGAACGCTCAACGGATGGCTGGGTGTGGAGGCAGTTGCTTAAGCTGAGACATGTTGCTCGGCCGTTTATTGACAGTGTCACTACAAGAAAACAGTCCAGAAGTGACTGCGGTTAGTGACTGCAAAAGTAGTCACTAATATTTGTGACGCTATTGCGACGAATTTGCGACTACTTTGCAACGCCATAAATAAGCGTCGCAAAATTGTTGCTAATTTGCGACGCCAAAACCTGGTCGTAAGAGAGTCGCAAATAAGTGACTAATTTGCGACACTTATTTGGAGGTTTTAGGCTAGTCACATATCAGTCACTAATTAGCGACTCTTTTACGACTACTTTATGGGGTCGCAAATATGCGACTACTTTGTGACTATCAAAGCAGTCACAGATTAGTGACTACCATAAGAGCGTAACAAAAGCGTCACAAAAATTGGTAGTGACGAATTTGTGACTCTTTAGTGACCATATAGGATTTAGGGTTTCAAAATAACAATTTTTAAAAAAAAAAAATAGTGACGGATTTGTGACTCTTTACTGACTATATAGGGTTTAGGGTTTTGGATTCTCAAACCTATACTAACGTCACAAAATAGTCACAAATATACCACTATTTTGCGACGCATTTGCGACGCATAAGTAAATTTGCAACTGATTAGTGACTACTTTGCCACTCCATTTTACAATAATACACATTGAGGTATCTATGATTCATATTTGTAATTAGATTATGGTAAACTTTAAAGGCAAAGTATGAAAATGTGTTAGTAGTGGATAAATTAAAACAATATGAATTTTGAAATTTTCACTACAACTATAAATGTTAGAAGTTTATAAACTTACATAACTTTCATCCCATATTTGGTAAATTTGATGTTGAAACTAAATTAGCCTTGTTATGACGTTTTTAGTTAATATATCGGTAGATTTAGGGTATAGGGTATAAGGAATGGCAAGAGGATCATAGGTTGGGGTCTAATTGTTTAGGGTTTGGAGATTTCATTTGTGACTCCCTCTAAAGCGTCACAAATATGTCATAAATTAAAGACTACTTAGTGACGTTTTAGTGACGAATATATAGGCTTGTTGCTAAAATATTTGGGCGGGCTAATTTTCCCCCAAACCAAAATATTTGTGACTAATTTGCCTCGCATTAGCGCACAATAAGTAAATAAATTTCATTTATCAGAGCCCAAGAGTCATTTATCGAAACCCTTAAAATTTTTCACTTTCTCTTCTCTCTCGATTCAGAGGCTATTCCGAGGCATTTTTGCTAAAATCAACTTGATTCAAACCTCTAAATCTTCATTTCTTCATATAAATCGAACCTATAATCGAAGAAATCAATCCGATTCTTCGAATTCGAAACCCAGAAACTCTAAACTTTTCATCTTCTTCTTTCGCAAACCCTAAATCTAAATCTTTTCATCTTTTTCTTCTTCTCGCTCTCAATCCTTCATCTGTCTCTCCTTCTCTTGCTCTTGATTGAAAACCCTAATTCTTTTTCTCTCGCTGTCGATTGAAAACCCTAATCAAAATGGTTGGTGGAAAGAAAGTTACTGCACGAGGAGGCGGTGTACGATGTACAGGTGGTCGTGGTGGTGGAAAATACACCCCTGGTGGTGATGTTGGTGGAAAATCCACGACTGGCGGTGACTCTAGTGGTGGTGGTGGTGGAAAATCCCAGTCTGGTGGTGGTGTTGGTGGAAAATCCACCATCGGTGGTGGTGGTGGTGGTGGTGGTGTTGGTGCAAGATCCACCGCTGGACTCGTCGGAATCCTTCGTCAGTTAGGCGATCTCGCCGAGTGAGTTCCCGTTTTGCTCTTTCCGATTGAATTCGGATATTTGTAGCTATTTGTGGTTTCGAAGGTGTTTTCTGGTGATTTGGATGAGTATTAGCTCATGAATCGATTCCTGTAACAATTTATATTTGATTTTTGTCAGGGCTTAGGGCTTTTTTGGTTTGTTTGTTTGCAATAATTTGGAGTAAAGCTTAGTTAGTATAAAGTTGATTTGGTGAAAATTTGGTCTTATGATTTCTGGAAGTATATCATATTATAGCCTTATATGTGTAATTGATTAGATTTTCTCCTAGTGAGAGGTTTGAGTTTTGGTGGGATGCATAGAGAATGTTAACATGGTTAAGCTTGAGTTTAAGGACATGTGTATTGATAGTAGCAGCTAAAATGAAGTGAAAATGTCTCCTTCTTATGTGTACCAATATGTTAATGATGATGAGAAACATGTATATTCTCTTAATGGGAACAAGTAATAAAGATGGTTTGGTTGTTTACATGGGGAGCATGGTGAAGTATTTGTGTTAGATGATGGTGAAGAGGTAATGTCATATTGTGTAATTACTTTTTCTCTAATTGATTGCATTGGCGTGTCTAACTAGTTGCATGTTTAGGTGGATTTGGACCTTGGAAACTATGAACGATTTCTAGACACTACATTGACTCGTGACAACAATTTAACAACTGGAAAGATTTATCAGGTACTGTGTCCTACTTGAGTTGTTATAGTCTCATATTTAGAACAAGGTGCTAAATTTTGGTCCTGTGTTCTGCAGGCAGTCATTGACAAGGAAAGGAGGGGGGACTACCTCGGAAGAACTGTACAGGTTCGTACATTATTATTAACTTCCTCTGGTTCTGAAATGATTTGAGTGTTTGAACAAAGTTTTTAACTTTTTTTTAAAGGTGGTTCCACATATTACTGATGCGATTCAAGAGTGGATTGAACGTGTGGCTAATGTTCCTGTTGATGGAAAGGACGATCCTCCTGATGTTTGTGTTATCGAATTAGGCGGGACTATAGGTACTGTGGTTTGTTAGCTGATCTTACCTTTCCTCACAATTGCTCAGGAGAGTGGCTTTTATTCATTTATGAATTATGCTTTGTGCAGGTGATATTGAATCTATGCCCTTCATTGAGGCTCTTGGTCAATTCTCGTATAAAGTTGGTGAGCGATACTCCAAATTTGTATAAACTTTTTGAAGTTCCAGTTATTTTCTTAGGCTATTGCTTATCCGCTTCCTCATCTGATCTGTTTAGGTACGGTAGATGATGTGTACCATTCTTGATTTCGTATTGATGCCTAACCGAATGTGTCGTTTTAAAAGTTTGGGGTTTCTTTCTGATGGCATGAAGCGATCCTCTCCGATCCAATCTTCAAGAATTGGAGAAGGTTCTGCCTACTTCGATGAGAAAGACCCATGGAAAGGCTGAGCGGTCTGATGAGTTTGATTGCACTGTTTGCCTAAAACTGTTGTATGAACCAATTACAACTCCATGCGGGCATACATTCTGCCGATCATGCCTCTTTCAGTCAATGGATCGCGGTAGGTTTATATGGTTGATTGTTGTTTTGCTCCTGAAATTATATACTATTACCCTTTGATACAATGGCTGTAATATTTTTTAGTACACTAGCAAGCCTTTTGTACATTGGTACTAATTTTGACAAGCTATATGCTTGTTTTGTAATATAATTTTGCATTTCAAGTTTTTTTTTATTATTCACAGCATTTGGTAATTGAAAACAAAACAAACAAACAACAATTAGTAGCATTTAAGTGACTGAAAAGTGACTGGAAAGAGATTCAATTCGGTCATTTGTAAAACAAAGGCGTCGCAAATCAGTGGCAAATTAGTGACCAAAATGTGACTAACCCAAAGTTGTAACAACAACAATGTAGTCTTTAATTAGTAGCTAATTTACGACGAACAAAGTTAGTCATAAATCAGTCGCAAAATCCGAAGTCGCTAATTAGTCGCTTATTTGCCACACCTTAGACAGTCTCAAATCAGTTGCTAATTAGTGACCACCAGTATGAGTCACAAATTCGTCGCTTATTTGCGACTAAAGTTTGGCGTCGCAAATCCGTAGCAAATTAGCGACGAAAATATAAAGTCACACAAGCGTCGCTAATTTGCGACGGATTTGCGACACCAAAAATTAGCGACGAGCGTTTTGTGACGCCGAGTTGGCGTCGCAAAGTAGTCGCAAATGGGTCATTTGTGACGAATTTGTGACGCTTCTGGGAGTGGCAAATGACCTGTTTTCTTGTAGTGTGTTGTGGTAAACGGCTTATCAACAAGTTTTTGGTTTGACAAGTGGTGTAGTCTAGGTCCGTTGATTGAGATGTTTGGAGACGATGGTCCTAGACACATGGGGATTCCCAGATCAGCAATGGTGGCAAATGCTTGTAACAGGAATGGTTGGCTTTTTCGTTATGCAAGATCTCCTCAAGCTCAAGAGCTTCTCATTGTTCTTACAACGATTGAGCCTCCGAATGAAAACGGGGGCCCTGATAAGATACGGTGGAGAATACCAGGAGATTCATCCGAAAGTTTCTCCTTTTCTGTGGCTAGAACTTGGGAGTATTTGAGACCAAGGGCACCTAAGGTAACATGGTTTAAGGCGATTTGGTTCAAGAACCATGTTCCCCGACATGCTTTCTGCTTTTGGCTTGCAAATAAGGAATGTTTGCCGGTCAGAACGAGACTGTTGGCTTGGGGTTTACGGATTAATCCGTTGTGTCTTCTGTGTGGAAATGACATAGAAGATAAAGATCATTTGTTCTTGCACTGTCAATTTTCTCTTCAGGTTTGGAGATTGGCTATGGACAGAATGGGTCAATCTTTTCATCATGTGATGGACTGTTCATCTCTTCTCACTTGGCTTCTCTCTTCATCGCCAAATGTAAGAAGGATCTTGAAGTGTTTGGTGGTTCAAAGTTTGATTTACCATCTTTGGCAGGAGCGCAACTATCGGCTTCATAGGGATTTATCTCGTACGCCGGCCCAATTGTTCCAAGCTATTGACCGTTGTGTTCGAGATAGTCTTCTAGGTCGTCTTGACAAGAAATCTTTTGAGACGATGCTATCTAGTTGGTTCGCTTATTATTAGCGGATAGAAGTATGTAAGTTCGGCCTTTACTCAGTTTTTTTTTTTTGGGGTTGAGGCCGCTATTTGTAAAAAACGTTTGTAACTTTCCCAGTTATGGGCAATCAATTAAATTTTTTCAAAAAACATAGGCAAAAGAGCCTTAGTACCATCTGAAACTGCCATCGTCTCACAAATCCTATTTGCTTAGAAGCCCCTGTTACATTTCAAAACTCGATAAATCAGTCATTAAGTTTATCAAGCCCATCTATGAGTAGAAAATAGTTAAGCTCTTGATAGCGGAATTACGTACCCTCGAGAATATGCGTTTTTGAGAATAAGAAGCCATCGATAAGGTGCTTAAAACTGGCGCCTTGGAGGCCTAGCCTCAGCTTCCTAGACTCTAATTTGTCTACCGTCCAAATCCTATAGCCATCGTACAAGTAAATATTAAGAAATGTTTGATTGATCGCATTGTAAGTGTATATTGGTATGAGTAAGAGAGCATAAAAGAGGATACTTACAGCACCATTCAAGGTATTGATGGCATTTTGGACCTCTTGAGCAGAGTTGTACGTCACAAACCCGAAACCCTTGGATCGACCGGTGTCCCTATCGTAAATGACTCTAGCCTCAACAACTTTTCCTTGCTCTCCAAACAGACTCTCAAGAGCCATGTCATCGACTCCCCAAGAAAGGTTCCCTACGTACACACGGTTTCCCGATCCAGCACCTCCACCACCACCTCCACTATATCCAGAACCAGAGCTTCCAAAGCTGCTTCTTGGTCCTTTGGAGAACCCATCTTCCCTCTTTGGTGGAGGAGGACCTGCGTTAACTCTCAAGGGTCTCCCATCCAACTCCTGCAATTTCACATCAAAATGCTTAAATAGAGCAACCAGAATAAGAACAGTATCACAAATGTTTAAGCTTTATCTTAAAAAGCCAGAACCAACCACAAGTTTGAAGATTTCACTAAAGAAAGTTATAGCTTCCAAGCACTAGATACATTTGATCAGCATGAACAAGTAGAGAAACAATCAGCTTCAGGAATTTTGTCTACGTGCAAAAAAATGATCGTTAACCTAATGTTTCCGTCTTGAGCAACCAAATATGAGAAAAGTAACTTTCAAATGCCCTTAAAAAAATTATGCTTCTATATGATGATACTCATCGATTTGTTAATGCTTATTAGTCTTTGTTTAAGCAGTTTTCTTCAAAGCATGTTAATTGTCACGGCTCAGAAACTATGAACAAGTATGTTTTTGGGTATTCTCAAAAGAGTGTAGCAGAAGCAATCAAACAAGGAAAATACAAGCAAAAAGTAGAAAGTTGAACTAAAGGAAACAAAAAGCTACGGTTTTGCCAAATTTCCAAACATCTGACAAAAACTTTAGTAGAGCATAAGAAAAAACGAATGTACTACCAAAAAAAAAAAAAAACGAATGATAAAAAAAGGGCCTTGCATTCATCTTCTTCTTCCAGTCGTTATCAGGGAATGTAATCTTCTTATTGCAAACCTTGTCCATCTTAAACTCCGGACCTGAGATTTTTGGAGCCCCATGCAAAAAAAAAAAAAAATCTACTACCTATTAATCATATAGATTCATACAATACTAGATCACACACACAAAAAATGGTTTGCTATCTCATTAAATTTTATTTTTTCTCATCAAATAACACCTTTAAAAATCTTAAAGTGTTAAAAAAAAAAAAAATAATCTATAAATTTGATTCAAATGTTTCAAAAAAATTCTTACGCTTCTTCATATTTGGTAGTCTCTCAAAATAATCTTGTCCAAATTGTCCACGGTAGTCTTCATACTTGGAATATCTGAATCCCTTGTCATCTCTCCATGCATACCAAAAACAATTTACCCAACAAAATTCACAAGGCAAACACTTAAATCCCTTACCAAAGCTTCTCTGCAAGGTTGTACCTAACAAATAATAACAGCGTCAGTCTTTCTTCCGCAATGACATCAAAACTATAGCAAATCTTCAAACGGAAAATCAAATTTACTTGGGACGGAGAGGATATGGAGCTGTCTTAACAACGTCAAGGTAAAACGTTTTATTCCATTTACCCTTCCTTTTCAGCGTCTACAGTAAAAAAGAATTTAATCAGCAATCCTACACTTTCAAATGACTATATTTAAATGCTCTTTTTTCATCATTACTACAAACTATACCCTCACCTTCAATGCACTGTCTGCAGAAGCAAACTCTACAAAGACACTACCCGTATGCTTACCCCTGCTGTCTACACTGAGTAAAACACGAACAACTTCTTCATCACAGAAGAAACGGTTGCTGTAAAAATTTAGAGCAGGATAAAATATCAGTCATTCAAAACTTGCTCCATGAACGATAGAGGAAATTTAAGGTGCTACTTACATATCTTTAATTCTCGTTGGTATACGATATAATACCCCAATTCTGCAAGGGGGATTGGCAACAAAGAGCGTTCTTTTTGTTTCAGCAAGTTCCTGAATTTGACAGCACCAAGGACATAATTCATCTTTCAACTTTGTGGCAACAGTTCCGATATTAAACGCCAAGCTCTTCTTCTGAGCCTGACACTTTATCAAGAGATAATAAGAAGAGGTACCTCAACAAAATCACGAGTTTCATCAAGTCCTTCCACTGCTTCATCTTCTTCTATCAGAAGGCTTTCTTCTCCAAGATAGTCTTCGTACCTGTAATATCGAAAACACTTGTGATCGCTCCATGTATACTAAACAATTATACCCAATGTGCTCTTGAAAATAAACTCAAGTTGCAAATAGTTAAAATCCCTTACCAAACATTGTGGTCTATGCAATACCTAATCAACAAAAATATTAGTGTTAGTCTTCTATAATCAGTGTTTACATAAACAAAAGCTCCAAATCATTAACTTACTTGGGTGAATCCATCTTCACAAACTCAAGAGCAATCTCACTATTGTGCAAATATTCACCGTTCTTTCGCATAGCCTACAGTTTAAAAGATTTAGTCAGCAATGGTTCATCATCACTAGGGTTTATAACTTCCATCTTTCCTATTATCTACTCTCACCCCCTTAGCTTTATTAGGAGAAGCAAACTCAACATAGCCATAGCCCGCATGCTCACCGTTGATTTTTACAACGAGTCGAACATGAACAACAATCTTTCAAGAAATCCATGCTGTAAAAGCGGAGGATAAAATATATTAGTCATGAAAAATTTGCTCCAAAAACGAAAGGGGAAGTTAAAAGGTGTTACTTACATATGTGATATTTTAGTTTCGGGAGAAAGATTGGTTACACAGAGCGTTTTTTCTGTTACGGCAACTGCCTGAGTTTAACAGCCAAGTGTGTTAGCACGAATCTAAGGAGAAAAAGGACTTAAATTGCATTAATCAACAAAGAAAAGCCTCAATCCCATAATAAGTCATCTTTCAACTTCTGTGGCAACGGTTATGTTATTAAACTCTAAGCGCTTTTTTCCTGAGCCTGGCATCTTTGGTAGATAATAAGAACATGTACTCAAGAAAAACAGGAGTTTGATTAAGTCCAGTCTTATCTTTTTTTATCAGATGTATTACTCGTCTTCGGTAGTCTTCGTAACTGAAACATCAAAAAACGCTAGTGATCTCTCCTCATACACCAAAAATTTTAGCAAATATGCTCTTGACAGCAAAATCCCTTACCAAAGCTTCTATGCAAGGGTGTAACTAGTTAACAAAAAATAATAGCGTCAGTCAGTCTTCTGTAACGGCATCAAAACTCTGTCAACTAGTGTTACAAAAATAAATCTTCAGAACATGGTTAATCAATTTACTTTGGTATTGGAGCATCTGGAGCTGTCTTAGCCACATCAAGAAAAATCTTGTGATCGTGCAAATATTCACCATTCTTCATTTCTAGCGCCTAGAGTATCAGAGATCCAATCAGCAATCGTACTTCCAAATAGCTATTTGGATATTTTTCAACATCACTATAAACGAATCTCACCTCCATTGTTCTGGTAGAAGAATAAAACTCAACAAAGCCATAGCCGACATGCTGACCCTCTTGGTTTACGATAAGTCGAACATGAACTTCTCCAACATCTTTGAAGAAATCGACGCTGGAGGGTAAAATATTAATCATGAAAAACATGAAAAGAAAAAAGAGGAAATTTAATGAGCTACTTACACATGTGTTATTTCAGTTTGGGGAGAGAGATTGGCGACAAAGAGTACTTCCTGAATTTAATAGTCAAGTGTGTTAACAAGACTGTAAAGGAGAAAAAGAAGAGCCTCTTTTGAAGATAATAAGAAGAGGCACCTCAACAACAACAACAAAATCGGGAGGTGTCTCATCTTCTTGTATTGGTAGGTCTACTTGTTCAGGGTGGCCGTCAACGGTGAAGGTGAACTTCTTCCCGCAGAATCCGCCCATCGGTATGTACACCTTCTTCACATCATCTTCTTCGTCCCTGGAATATCAAAAACCGTAGTTATCTCTCCATGTATACCAAAACATTCACTCTTGATAACAAACTAGAGAGGCAAATAGTTAAATCCCTTACCGAAACAATTTGTGATCTATGCAATACCATCGAACAGAAATGATTTGAGTTAAATGGCAATAAGTTACAACCAGAAACAAATTTTGATCAAATTACTTGGGTGGTGGAGCTGTATTAGCCACATCAAGAGAAATCATGTGACCGAGCAAATATTCACCATTCTTCTTTTCCAGAGCCTAGAGTATATAAATACAAAAGATGTGGTTTCAAATAAGCAGATATTGAATACACTTTTCATCATTTTTATTTATTCACTGCTCTCACCTTCTTTGCGTGGTTAACAGAAGCAAACTCAACAAAGCCAGAGCAATCAAGCTCACCCCAGGGGTGTACATTAAGTTGAACACGAACAATGTTTCCAACAGTTTTGAAGAAATCAATGCTGGAGGATAAAATATCAGCCATGAAAAGAAGTTGCCCTGAGAAAGAAAGTGGAGTGTTACTTACATGGCTGGTAATAAAATAACTTTTCTGATTTTGGGAGGGAGATTGGCAACAACAAGCGTCTTTGTTCTAACGGCACGACAACTCTAAGGACGCAAATTGCATAACATGAAAAAGTAAATTCATCTCCAGAATAAGTCATCTTCTATCTTTCGACTGTGTGCTAAGAGTTAATTATTCGTATTTTGAAGATAAAAAGAAGAGGTACCTCGGGATTTGCTTCCACTGTCTCCTGTTACATGAGTAGAATAAGAAGGAGAGATGCTTACTGAACATAAACAACTTGTGCCTATCTATAACAAACAAACAGTAGAAAATTCAAAAACGAATACCTTGAGTGAGATTAAATTAGCCTCATCAGACAAGGATTCGACCCGACTTTGAGCAAATCCTTTCCTTGTGTCCTGTTACGAGAGTTGCCATAAGAAGACAGTGTAAAGCAAAATTGTTTATGTCAAAGGAACAAGAGGATTTTGCGGTTACCTTCTTCTCCTCGGACACTTCCTTATGTTTCTTCAGAACCTGTCTGGTACCCAAATCATTTCTCAGCTTTCGCTTACCTAAAAAAAACAGCAGCAAAATCAAAACCAAGCAACTTGGTATAAGACACTAGACAGTAGAGAACCAACAAAAAAGACAAACTCAATAAATTAGGTGATCTCATGGTTGAACTGGCCATGGAGGCGATGAAAACAGCCACGGATTATTTGAGCCGCAAGATACCAACTCACATTATATATCTCCCTAGAGAGAAGACTGGGCTTTTATTAGTTTAGTTAGAGGGCCACTTAGACTAGTCTAATATTGGCATGGTACTAATGTAATATGGGCCACTAGACTAATATGGGATTTTTTTTTTTTTTTTTGTTTGTCGGTGATATAGAATTTACAGTTGTTTACAACTTAGGAACCGGATATAATTCCTGTTGGGCACACTTGTGGAGTATGACACATTTTCTCGGTGAGATGATAAGACATAAATACTCTGAAAAGAAGCTGAGTTTAGATAATTTTACTACTTCCTCTGTTTTGGTGAAAAGCACAAGAATTAAGAAACAACTTTATATTTAAAAAATACAAATTAAAAATAACTTAATCAATTATTAAAGAGAAATTGGCATGTATATACATGAAAAAAACTATAACTCAAAATTCAACCAAATACCCTAAAACTAATGACTATTATTTGGCCACATGGTTTAATTTTAGTTAGATGCTTAATTATTAATTTTTTTTTTTGTTATTGAGCAAATTCACCCTTATTAAAAAGACTCCAAATTATTATTGACCACACAATATCCAATAAAAATAAAAACAATATGAAAACATCTTATATTGTGAAACAAAACAATATCTCCAAAACATCCAATATAAAGAAATAGAGGGAGTATAATTTTATTTTAAAAATCTTCACAGTTCATTTATATGCTCGTTTAATGAAAATATAAGGCTAGGATTGAATCTTTCCACGTTTAATGAAAACATCACGTGTATGTTTACGTACACCTTGCTTTCCATATCTTTGTTGCGAAGTGAGCCAGGTAAGCAAGGAAGTAATAGAAAGACTCTTAAGTGTTATCATATTCTCCTATTTGACTCCCACTTGGGATTCACAAATAAAGTATAGATAAAGGAAACTTCAATAGGCTTCTAATTTATTCTTTATTGACCCCTGATACGTGACCAGGTGAGGAAAGGCGCCCGTCTTTGACAAAGAGACGGGTAAGGTGGTTGCAAGACCACCCGTGTGGAGACCCGGCCGAAAGAATCAACATCTTAGGCCCGCCTATAAATAGCAGCTTCTTGTAGTCTGTATTTGGCATCGAGTATTGAATCTTCACGGTCCATTGTCACAGATCTAATATCAGAAAACTGATGTGAAGATGTTTCACTGGTGACCATTATGTTTTGAACATTAAATTTTGTTATCCACGTTTTTGCTTTTCAAACCACAAAATTGCATTTGGGAATTCAATTTTTTTATAAATAACTACACCTTTGCATTTAAGAGAAGGGTTATTTACATCATTGTTTAGGTCTACAAATTTGTTAAAAACTAAACAATCATGAGGGGTATGGAAGAGATTAACCACATTAAAATTGTCTCTCATTTCAAAAGTGTCTCTAGTGAAATAAGTTTGAAAAAAAAATGTCTCTGAATGTAATTATTTCTAGAGTCTATCCTACTAGGTGAATACCCGTATATGATTGAATGTTCTGATACCATTATCCTAAGCGGACCATCCATGCCATCGTGTTGGCTAGAGTCGTGTTATCAATACGGCTCTTATCATGTTGGCTAGAGTATTGATTGAATGGACGAAATGACAAACAGAAGCGGTCAAAAGGCTAAAGCTAGAGATACAGAAACTACCACACGATTGTCAACACGACTCTAGCCAACACGATGGCTTGGATGGTCCACTTAGGATAATGGTATCAGAGCCCAGTGTTCTCAAGAATTTGAGAGAATCATTGTTTATGATTGAATGTTCTGAATGTTCTAGGTAACACTTTCTCATCATATCAACTTCAAATCCTTTAGCAATCGATTCCCCTTTTCAAATTTCTACTTTACCAAAATCCAGAAGTCGTTCTTCTTCTTCGTCTAGTATAAACTCTCTATACGAAATCGAGTATGTTCCCGGAGACCAATTACCAGAAACTACTCTTCCCTTGGTGAATCCATATGAAATTTTTTACGAAAAAGCCTTGTGCCTTTTCGGTTAAAGGAGTTCGTGAACTCATAAGACCATCATCAAGCAGGAAAGTCATGGAGTATGTCCAATCGAGTAAATTCTCATCATGTCAAGTCCCAGCCACCAAGGAAGAGCAATTTATCTCGCTCAACATTCCAGAATATCTACCGAGACTGTGGCAGCAGCATGGATACACTCATCTGCATTTCAGAGTAGTACGGATTAGCCTAACCTTACATGCCCGAAAAGGACTTCCAGTGGTTGCACACATAGCCCTACTCGACTCAAGACTTAAGTCGTACCAACAGGCTTGCATTGGCACGGTGCAAACAACTTTAAATGCAGGAACAGTGTTCGTAACATTTTTTCCTAACTTTAACATTTCACTGAAGGATCCCAACATACTACAAACTCTCAAGGTCCAACTACAATTGATCGGAGCACCAATGCAAGAAAAAAGCGTTGTCGCCACTCTACACCATCAGATGGTCTACCGGATCCAAGATCATGCTCTCAATCTTGCACTACCATCCTCCGATGAGGCGTTATTTCTGGAAGTCACATCAGCATCACATGCACCAAGTTCGGTTCAAATTCCTCGACAGATGTCTCGCGAAGAATTATTACGTCGACTACTAGAATCATGGTAACAAGCTATGAAAAGCTACATCAAACCACTGAGGCTCCAATACAGACACCCGAAGTCAACTTCCATTCTAGAGATGATGGAATGACAGAAATCAAGTTTGAAAAACCAAGATCATCATCATTTCAAAAACAAATGTTCACTCAATTTTTGATCCAGATGGAACAAGATTTCCTTGATCCACAAAGGGAGAAGTCAATACCACATATTTCGTTTAACAGCGACGGAAAGGTTATATACCCTTTCATGGACGAAAACGGGCATAAATACTTTGATATATGCTCTTGTTCGGCCTGTCTGGCAGATGTGGAGGACTATGAGTCTGACGACGAAATCCGTCGAAGAAGAAGAAAAAAAAAGAGCCTCTATACAAGAGATATCTTGAAGGTGATCCCACTGTCGGGCCACTAGGAGACGACAAAGGCAATTACGACTTCATAGTCGAATATTCCTCAAGAAAGGAGGAGCCACCATTAATGATGATGCGACCTACAAATTTTCCTCCACCGGAGGACTTTACTAGAAATGGTGTCGCTCACAATCCGAAAATCCTTACAAGAGCCATCAACTCTTCAGGACCCGACCAATTAAGTCAGGGAGAAAAGGTCCTTAATTGGCAAACGGAGAATGCGATAGCCCAAAATCAATTTTTGACGTCGATAAATCACAAAGTTGATCAGCTCACTAATGGCTACGATAAAAGGTTGAGTTTTTTACAAAGCTCAATTATGGAAATATATGGATGGTTAACACGTTCACTTTTTGGAACAAATAAGCCGAGACAGCTAGCCTCAAAAATCAACTAAAAGATCTCCAGAGGAGTTTGGAAAGCATGGTTCAAAATCGAAAGCAAACAGATTCATTTTTTGATCTACTTAGAAGTATGCCATCAATGCCCACATATCAAGAATCATATTCCAAAGGATTTCTCTCAGGATATCAAGAGCCAAAAAAATGACCCTGCTCCCGGGATTATTATCTCCTGACGAGGCCTTTCCATCCCGCTATAGCATTCCATCAACAATAATTCTCTAAACAAAACCAACACGATCAAAACCTAAAAGGGAAAAGGACCCTGAATTCCCGAGCAATCCTGCCAAGAGACCGACTCTTACCTCGTCCTCGAGCCACGAATCTGTTGATGAAAAAAAGAAATCAGAAGACATTGGAATCATCAAATTTTTGATGACCAGCCTGCCCGATACCCTGAGCAAAACTTTTCAGAAAGCAACAACGAACGACCAATCTCAAGTTCACTAGCCACAACAGATCGCAACAATCAAACACTTCTCTGATACAAGCTCCGAAAGCTATGATCAAAACGAATTCGGATCAGAGGTAGAATCACTACCAAAACAATTCGTCATCGGTGAAGGATCATCTACTCCCAAAAGGGAACCAGACTTTGTTGATCAGCCTGCTCAAGTGATGAAGAGATGAATCAAATACCACCTCAACATCACGATATACCGTCAAGACAATTCTCTTCCAAGATCAACACATTCACGTTTGACGATATTCCTTTAAAAAAATGGAATGATCGGATTGACGAATTTCATGCTTGGATGAATTCAGAGGTCTTAACCTCGCCAAAGGAAATGTTCATACGACAATTTACAGCAAGATTGTCTGGAGCACTCAAAGAATAGTGGAACTCCCTCGGTGAATATCGACATCGACAAGCTTATCAGACTGAGATAACAATACTACTTGGAGAAATCCATAAAATAATTCATCGGTACACCCACTCATCTAAAGGGGAAGTTGCAAGAAGAATACTTCTTGGCGAAATATTGCTCACTTAAGAAAAAGGATTTGGCAAAACATTTTGAAAGGCAAACAGGAAGATACTATGCTCTCAACGGTCTCAACAACCCGAGTTTGAAGCACGTATATCTTTCGTCCATTGGCGACTACCTCAGCCAACAAACCAAGGTGTACATCAGAGATCAAGGATAGAACATTGAAGAAATCTCTATTGGCCAAATTCAATAATACATCTTCAGAACACTCGATAAACTCTACAAACAAAAGGAGTTTTGGACAGAATTCATGGACAAATCGAAGCATCTATCAAAGATTTGCGCCAGGCCGGATCTATCAATAAATTGTTCAAAATCCAAAAAGACTTGCTCATGCGATCCACGAAGAAAGAATCGAAGGTCTAATAGACAATATCATAAGGGCTTCAACAAATTCTGATGCAAACAATTCTTCATAAAGAAGCGCACCTTCGAAAAAATAAACAAATGCTTCTTATGTCGCAAGGAAGGACATTACGCAAAAAACTGACCAAACAAATCGAAGAAGAAGAAACAATATCTCATCAGTTCGATAGCAAGTATAACTCCAAACATTGATCTTGACAATCATGATCTCGAGTATGTCCTCTCGTATGACAGTGACAGTCAGGATGCTATCGGCGGTTATTCAGATTACGACGTTTCATCTGAATCATCATATGAGGAAGATGACGAAGAATGTTGTTTCAAAATCACGCAAATACCGAGGCAAGGAGAAATACAAACACCACACTTGCCTGTTACTATCTTTGATCCATCAAGAAAAGAAGATTTGGTGCATATCATCGCGTTCATAGACACCGGTGCTTACTCAACGATAGTTAACCCAAAAGTTCTTCCGGCATCCATGTGGCTACCACACAAACAGGAATTTAGAATTTTTAAACGCGGGTTCACTATCAGTCAAGCTCAGGTCTAAGCCTATAACTATAGAACTCTTCTCAAAATGTCAAATTAAGACTGAAGTGCTTGGATCCTCTGCATCTGGAAAAGACTTGGTATTGGGATGGGATGTATACTAAATCATCGAATCACGGGGAATGAAATGAAACAACCTCTACAAAGCCTTTACAACGATACATCGCCTATTCGCAATTGAAGATGTTGCACCTCAAGAATTCAGCAAAATCAAAGAAGAGATCACATTATTTTCATGTGCAGACTCTCACACATATTTCCTAAAAAAATGTGATAATCCACTGTGGTTAAATCCGGAGTTCTTTGTATCACTACCCTTCAAAGAAAATGTTCACACTACTCCAACAAGAGCAAGTCATGTATGAATGTCTCCTACGCTTTTGCAACAAGCAAACGAAGAATGTGATCATTTAGTGAGCCAAGGAATAGTCTCATCAACAAATTCACCATGGGCATGCAAAGCGTTTTACGTTAATAAACAAGCAGAACAAGCAAGAGGAAAACTTAGACTAGTCATTGACTACAAGCCTTTAAACCAATATCTCCAAGATGTCAAGTTCCCTCTGCCAAACAAGAAGGCTCTCCTACAACACCTCCAAGGGGGGACAATATTTTCAAAGTTTGACCTCAAATCAGGTTTCTGGCAACTTGGGGTTCAACCTGAAGAAAGATACAAGACGTCGTTTTGTCTACCAAATCGCCATCTAAAATGGAATGTCCTACCTTTTGGTCTAAAAACGGCACCATCACTGTTCCAGCAAGCTATGGTACGAATATTCAAGCCCATTATCCACACGGCTTTGATATATATCGATGACATACTTTTGTTCTCTTCAGACGAAAGGGAACATATTCAGTCTCTCAAGAAGTTTCAAGGTATACTCAAAGAATACGGAATTGTGCTTTCAACCCGAAAGATGATCATATCCCAGTCCAACATCGATTTTCTCGGCATGCAAATTAAAGATGAACAGATAACGCCACAGTCTCATCTAGCTACAACGCTTCTCGACTTTCCTGAAGAAAATCTCACAAGAAGAAAAGTTCAACAATTCCTTGGGGTAATCAATTATGTGAGCGACTTTACTCCGCAACTTTCGCAACTGACAAGACCACTCCAGGAGATGTTGACGAAGAACCCAACAGAATATACGAAACGACAAACAGAAGCGGTCAAAAGGCTAAAGCTAGAGATACAGAAGCTACCACCTTTACAGATTCCCTCCTCGGGGATACGTATTCTCCAAACTGATGCAAGTGACAAATATTGGGGAGCAATATTATTCGAAGAAATAAATAGCAAACGTCAAATTTGTGGATACAAGAGTGGACGCTTTAAAGATTCAGAAATACATTATCACTCCACGTTCAAAGAAATACTGGCAGTCAAAAGGGCAATCGAGAAGTTTGAGTTTCATTTGATAGGACATAAATTTCGCATCGAAATGGATATGTTTTCTTTCCCGAAGATGTTACAATTCAAGCAGAAGACGGTCCCACACCAACAGCTACTTCGATGGAGTGAATGGTTCTCGAAGTACGACTTCAAGTCCTTCTATTTAAAGGGTGAGAAAAATACTCTCGCAGATATGCTCAGCAGAAATCCACTCAAACAAATTCACATGATGGCAAGCTCATCCAAATCAAAAGATGACTACTTCGATTTCGAAGCCAACATGCCAAAAGACGCCCATCAAATAATCGAAAGGAAGATTCTACACGAGCACTTTCTTCAGAAGGCCTTTCGTTATCAGTCCATCATCCTTTCAAAGAACGGCATCAATTGTCGTTACATCGCACCTATGAGAATTCACCCGGAATACCCTTTCGCTCACCTCTACAGGATTGATAATTCAAACATGCCAGAAGAAGTGTTGTGTTTCCTCTGGTACCTTTGTTCGACCTACACCGTCGGCATTGTGTTCGACATAGGATGGCTATATCAATACATCAATGCTTAGCAAGGCCAAAGAAAATGTTTCTCTACCTTCTTAACGTGGTTTGCACCACTATCCAGCTAGACCGGTAAACTGAGAAGATCAGCGAAAGCGACAAACCTACCATTCAAAAAGCTGAAGGGACAAGGAAGCCAAAGTGGTGAATTCCCATAGGTGCGATGTAACAGCAATTGATGTCGTACTTTGAAAGGATGATGGACTGATAACGCATATATACGGGTTTACGAAAAAATATTTTATAACCGTATAAAATAAAACTTTGATATTCAATATTAGGGTTTGTAAGAAGTTGAGAAGCCACATATATAATTATCATTCTTTTTACAAACTTACAAACTCTTGAGATACTTGTTCATTCCACTTGATTTTAGTGTTTTACCGAATTTCAAATGTGTTCATATTCATAAGCGCAGAGGATCAAAACATAAACAAGAAGAAGATTATAAAAAGACCACCAAAAAAAAAGGAGAGAAAATTGAATCAAACCAAGCAAACAGTCAATGGCAGCATTCAGACATACAAGAACATGGTCTCAGGTTTTAATCTTAATCTTAATCTTAATTATACGTTTCTCAAAAATTGACCATTCTTTTACGACCTTCGTGCATCCAAGGCAACAAACATAGGCAAAAGAGCCTTAGTACCATCTGAAACTGCCATCGTCTCACAAACCCTATTAGCTTAGAAGCCCCTGTTACATTTCAAAACTCGATAAATCAGTCATTAAGTTTATCAAGTCCGTCTATGAGTAGAAAATAGTTAAGCTTTTGATAACGGAATTACGTACCCTCAAGAATATGCGTTTTTGAGAATAGGAATCCATAGATAAGGTGCTTAAAACTGGCGCCTTGGAGGCCTAGCCTCAGCTTCCGAGACTCTAATTTGTCTACCGTCCAAATCCTATAGCCATCGTACAAGTAAATATTAAGAGATGTTTGATTGATCGCATTGTAAGTGTATATTGGTATGAGTAAGAGAGCATAAAAGAGGATACTTACAGCACCATTCAAGGTATTGATGGCATTTTGGACCTCTTGAGCAGAGTTGTATGTCACAAACCCGAAACCCTTGGATCGACCGGTGTCCCTATCGTAAATGACTCTAGCCTCAACAACTTTTCCTTGCTCTCCGAACAAACTCTCAAGAGCCATGTCATCGACTCCCCAAGAAAGGTTCCCCACGTAAACTCGGTTTCCCGATCCAGCACCTCCACCACCACCTCCACCATATCCAGAACCAGAGCTTCCAAAGCTGCTTCTTGGTCCTCTGGAGAACCCATCTTCTCTCTTTGGTGGAGGAGGACCTGCGTTAACTCTCAAGGGTCTCCCATCCAACTCCTGCAATTTCACATCAAAATGCTTAACTAAAGCAACCAGAATAAGAACAGTATCACAAATGTTTAAGCTTTATCTCAAAAAGCCAAACCAACCACAAGTTTGAAGATTTCACTAAAGAAAGTTATAACTTCCAAGACACTAGATACATTTGATCAGCATGAACAAGTAGAGAAACAATAGCCTGGTGTATCATCTAGAACAAGAAGATACCAATTCATCTATAAAGGACTAAACACACAAACGCAATTCCTCACAGAAAATCATATCCAACAATCAAAGATTAAGAGTAAAGCAGAGAAGTAACTTCTTACATAGCCATTGAATTGCTGCTCAGCTTTCTCAACTTCAGAGACTGAAGACATAGTCACAAATCCAAATCCCCTGCTACGTCCTGTCACTTTGTCATAGATGACCTAAGAACAACAACAACAACAACACAATTCAAAGGCAATTTTCTCAGATTCCTTCAATTCTGAACATAAACCCTAAATTGATAATCATTTCTCCTTAACAAACGAATTTTGCGAAACCAAAATTTCGTCGTACCTCAACCATCTCAACATTTCCGGCGCTCTCGAAGAGCTGAGCGAGCTGAGCACTGTCAACGTTAAACGGAAGATTACCGACGAAGAGTTTCAAATCAGCAGAGAAGGATTGAGATTGCTCCTGAGGCGGTGGTGCTGCGTCGTCAGCAAAAATACCATCTTCTTCAACCTCGAAATCCTCAGTAACGGCGACGTTACGGACGAAACGAGACGCGGCGGTGGAAGAGTTCCATTTCACGGCGGAGGAAGCGAAGACGGAGTCGGAATGGAGTTTGAAGGAGACGGAAGGAGGTAAGAGGGAAGCAGAGGAGGATCGTGAGACGCAGAAAGGATTGAAGGTAGAGAGAGCGAGAGAGGAAGCTGAAGCAGCCATGGCTAAAGTGAAGAAGGGATAAGGGTTTTTTTTGTTGTTGTTAGGGTGAGAGGATTTGAGAATGGAGATAAGATGGAGAGTGTTTGATATTTATGGGCGAAATGAAAAACTCTTATGGGCTTTGCATAAATATCTCATACCTCATTTTTATTTGTAAATTTAACCTAAAACTATTAGAGAAATTCCCTAAAATACCTTCAAAAAAAGTTTTTGTTCAAAAAATACCATCAAAAAGTTTTTAATCTAAAAATACCATCAAAAAGTTTTTAATCTAAAAATACCATTAATTTTTAAAAATTCCAAAAATACCACAAACTCAAAATTTGATTTTAAAGAATTTCGAATTAAATTTTTTGGGTTTGGGTTAACTAATACATAATTAGGGTATAACTTTTGGGGATAGGGTTTAGATTTGGGGTTTAGGGTTTAGTTTTGAATATTTAAAGTTAATTTGAAATTTGTGGTATTTTTGGAACTTTTGAAAAAATTGTATTTTTGGTGGTATTTTTGGAACAAAAAATTTTTTTGGTGGTATTTTTGAGAATTGCCCAAACTATTTTCTTTGCTAAATTTTTGATTTTTTTTATTAATGATGCTGTATATACAGTACCTAAAATTGTATCCAACTTAGTAATTTTAATAATTTTTAGAATTAGGGTGAATTCTACAAGAATTACATCTTTTTGTGAAATTTGTATGTAAACTTTTTAAAAAACACAATCACACTTGTGAAGAATTAAACTGAAAATAGTTAAAATCTATTAAAAAAAAATATTGCCGATAAAGAGTTTTTTGGAGATAAATCAATAAATTGTGAAATTTTTAATGATATCGGTAGAATTTTCTTGTAAATTGTGTGTATGGAAAACCAGTCTTTGTGTTAAAATGAATTTGTAGAAAATATCTTTCAATTTTTCTTCGTTTTTTTTTTTGTCGTTCAATTTTTCTTCGTTATTTACTACTTTGAGTACACTTTTAAAAATAATTTTTGTGGTTAAAATATTTGCCTTTCCTGACCCGAATTAGTTGAGTTTGGTTATCGTTTTTATTGGACGGTCTTACTAACTACTTGTCATAATTTGAAGCGAAATGATAGATGAGATGAGATCTCAGCCGTCAAAATTTTGAATGGACAGTGTAGATGGCACGTCTCGTGCTAAGGCAAAAAAAAATCTACGAGAAGATAAGATATTTTACTAAAATCCAATGAAAATGCAACAAAAAAAAATGAAAAAACTCAAAACCCTCTTAAAAGGTAGGGAAATTAGGCTTAACACAAAAAAATATAACATTCAAAATCTAACCATTTACCCTAATTCTAGTGGATTTGCTCACATATGTTAGTTTTTGTTAGTTGATGAATTAATAATTTTTTGTTGGTTATGATTTCAAGAAACAAAAAATAATCACTGTGGTTAAAAACGATACAGTTCCTAACAAAATCATACAAAACTCTCCTTCAAAACAAGTTTTTTAAAAGGATTTATTTGAATAACACAAGTTCTTGAAAACCAACAATGAAAGAAAAAGAAAAAAACCTAAGAAAGAATCACTTCTTTATGTCTCTATAGAGAAACAGTCTTCTCTTTCTTGCTTCCTTGTCCCTTTTTGATCATTCTTGAAAGTACATCAGCTTGCTTAGTGTTCCCTTCCTGGCTCAAGCTCTTGATCAATTCATCACAGCTCTTCCAATCGGATACACTTCCTTTCCCCATGATCTTACACAAAACCGAGTACGCATTCAACGTCTTCCCGGCTCCTAATAGCGCATCCAAGACCTTGTCGTAGCTCGAAAAGTCTAAGCTAAGATCCCTCTCCAACCCGAAATCCAATAGTTTCAATGCTGCAATTGTCTTCCCTTTCTCGCTCAGGACCGATAAGAGACTGTCTAGATCAGCTGAGTACCCGGCTTGATTCAGAAGATCTATACGCCCGAGTGCTTCTTCTACGTGCCCTCTCATAAACAAAGCTTCCACGATCTTACCAACCAAATCCATGTTTTCTTCCACGCCAACGTTTTTATCTATCATGATCATCATCACACGGCTTGCGGTCTGCACTCTACCGTCTTCAAACAAACTCTCAATAACCGACCTGAAAAGCGATGAATCCGGGACATGTCCGTCTTCAATCATACTGTCCAATGCGGTTTTGGCATCTCCAGGCTCGCCTTTACTCGTGTAGCTCTTGATGAGCAGCTCGTACGTGTTTGCTTCTCTAGGAACACCTCTTCTCGACATTATCTTCAGAATCTCGTAGCTAGAATCCGGGTTTCCTTCCTTCGCATGACCACGGATCAGATTGTTCAATGCATCTTGGTCTTGAACACCTCTTTTCATAAGCTGCCTGAAAAGCACCTCTGCTTTCTCAGTTTGGCCACTGTTACATAAGTACTCGATGATTGGGTTATAAGCGCTAGGCTCCATTTCCAACGTATCTTGATGCCTCAATATGATTTCTTTCTCAAGTAGAATGTCTAAAAGCTTGACAGCACGATTGTACGCATTAGCCTTGCATTGATTCTCGATTAAGACACCGTAATGTCCCGCTTCTGCTGGAATGTTCAGTGTCGCCATGGCTTTAAGCACCTCAGTGGCAGCCACCATATCCCCAGCTTTGCTCTGAGAAACCAAAAGCTTAAGGAAGATCGAGTTATCTTTTGGAGCAATGTGTTTCGCCATCATACTCTTCAAGATATTCTTAGCCTCCACCATTTTCCCTGCATCACATAAACCAGGCAACAAAGTCGAGTACGTCGTAGCAGTAGGCTCGATACCAAAAGATCGCATCTCCTCAAAGATTCTTAACCCATCATCGACTCGGTCTACTTCAAGATAACCTTTAATCATCGTCGTATAACTCACAACACTCGGCTCAATGTTTTTCCCTTTCATCTCCACAAACAACTTCTCTGCCTCATCCATCTTCTTAAACCGAACATACCCATTAATCATCGTATTGTACGTAACAACATCAGGCGAAATCCTATGGCTTTTCATATCCTCAAAGAACCTCAAAGCAGTCTCTAACCTCAAAGACAAAAAGAATCCCCATAGCATTAGATTGTACGTATGCCGAGTCGGCTCTATACCTTCACTAACCATCTTATTGAAATACCGTTTCGCCATCATATACCGACCACGCCTAAGAATCACCTTGAACAGCGTATCGTACGACTTAATCGTCCTATCCACACCTAAATCCTTCATTTTCTGAAAGATTTTAACAGATTCTTGAACTATCCCAGCTTTACCATAACTCTCAATGAGAACCTCAAACATATCTTCATCCCAAGGAACACCTTTCTCAGGCATTTCCAAAACAATGCAACGAGCGTGATTAAGCTTCCCGGCTCGACCTAACATCTCAATCATTTTCATATGATTATCTCTATCATGACGGATCAATCCAGATCTCTCTGACCACCGGAAGAATTGAAGAGCGTGGTCAAGTTTCTTAGCACCGTGCAAGACGTTATAAACCAACGAATGATCCCATTCGGGTACGAGATCTCGGATCGAGTTTTGTAAACGGGTCGTCCAATCACGATTATCCATCATTCTACATATTGTATCTTCTACCTTTTCGTGGTTTTGATGCTTACCTCGTTGTTGGAATCTCTCTCTGGGCTCTCTCGCTTCCGTTCGTGTTGAAGAACGAGAAATCTTCGCCGTCTCGGGTTTTGGGGTATCTGGGGATTGGGTTTCTGGGTTTGTTGCGTCTGGTTTCTGGGTTTCTTCGATCGAGCTGAATAAACGAGAGAGCGAGAGGAAAGATGAGTTTGACGATCTGGGAAGTGAGAGATAAACCCTAGCTCTCCATTGATAGGGTTTAGATCTGGAAATGAAAGCCATTACAGCAGAGAAATTCCCGTGATTTGAAATGGGTTTTTCGAATAATCTTCGTTTATAGAATCTTCGTTTCCAAATTTCTGGAAATTTCAATCTACATGAAACGAGCTAGTGAGGAAGAAGGAATGAAGAAAGCAGCGAGAGTGTTTTAGTGCAGGGTAGGGTTTAGGGAAGAAATGGAATCCTGAATCCGGGTCGGGTTTTGCCTGATTTGTACCCGGTCCGTTTATCATTGTAATCAAACCCGGTTCGATTGAATAATAGATGGGCCCAAACAATTGCAATAATCAAACCCGGTTCGATTTTAAGATCTTTACACTTTTTTTGAGCTGAAACTGTTTAAAGTGTTTTTGATCATACAAAACTACAAAATTGAACAAGGAGACATGAATAGTGATAATATCAAAAGCTTTAAGCACCTTTTTTTGCAAAACGAACACGTTTATTGAACTAAGTAGATGATTATGAACAAATTTCCTTCTACGCGAGCTTTATGAATATATGCATTTTGGGTGTTTTGATTCACTGTTCTCTTAAACAAGAAGAGAAGAGGAGAGGTTGATTCTACAATAAGAAAAGTGAAGCCTTTAAGCTTTGTTTATGATTCCTTCAAGCGCAACACGCTTTTAAAATCTCTTCAATAGGCGGGTCATCTCCAGCTTCTTTGTCCTGAAAATGTTTCGCAAACAAATTGCTTAATACGACAGTGTGCTTAATCACGCCTTTGATTTAAATGTCTACTATTTGCGCGAAAAGTAAAAGAGACAACCTAACCTTGCGGATATAAGAGATGTTATCTTTTCCAGGACCAGCAACTAAGATTCCCCCCTGTTGCCTGCACGAGTTTCCGGGACCATCGTCCACGCACATTGTTAATAAGGAGACCGGCAAGTTTATCTCATATCTAACCGGAAGGAATGATTAAGACTCTTTTAACTTACCAGCCTCCTCTTTCTACTGTATCTTTCATAAACGAGAGTTTCCAGTCTTGGCGGTATCCTTCCATGTACGACTCTATTATCTTCATAGCGGCCTAGAATGATATCACAGAAGCTACTGAGATCACAAAGACGTAACATTTTGATTACCTAATAAAATACGCTAAGTAGAAGTCACGCTACTTTGGGGGTAAATGTCACGGAAACCCCTGAAGCAAATTTAAGCGCCTCGTATGATGCGTGGTCTGGATCAGCGTAGACCTCTGAGAGAAATTTGATTATAAATTAGATGATCTCATTAAGGGAATTCACATGGTTTCATTAGGTAACCAAAAGATAAACAAGAAGCATACCTCCTTCAAATTTAGTCTGTTCCACAAAAGTATTAGCCTGCATAGATGATACTAACATGAGAATAGTCATCTCAACACTCACTAATCAAAATGCTTACAAGAATTGTGTATACATGCTCAAACTAATAAAAAATGCTCATAATTCTAACACGAGTTTCATATCCATACCTGCTCGATACTGCCTGGTCCGATCAGAACAAGAGCAACACCAGATGCATCCATCACATCCTAATAACATCTCAAAGAGTGATCCATCATGAACAAAAAATTCATGTATCACTCAACAAAAGATGTAGCTATTGGTTTGAATAAGCATTACCTTCTTTGCTGCAAGATAAGCTGCTCGTTTTCGACAAAGCACGCATCTGAAAACATAACAAGCAAATTCTGATAGTTGCATCAAATTAATCAATCTGATTAGAAAATTCCAAAGATGAATCACCCAAAATGACGAGCAAATGCAACAACAGCTTTCCTATCCTTCCATAAATCAGAAATCGGAATCTCATTTCCTTTCAAATCCAAGATTTTCACTGATTCTAGCAAATCAACACTCTCTTTCTCGATTCCAGTTCCTATGGAGAAATCGACAAGTCACACAATCTAGTAAGAAAATTGAAATCCCACAAAATCAGACATTTAAGCTCACCTGAAGCGCCGGTAATGGCCGATACGACCACGGCGTTACGCCGGAGACGGAGAGAGTTACCAAATTGAGAATTGAACGAGTAACGAGGAAGTACGGACCCTAATCCATGCGTCGTTTTAAGCTTCGGTTGCAGAGTTATGGGAGTGATCGAGAGAGAAGAAACCGCCATTGTTGCTTTTGCTTGCTCCTGGAAAACTCTAAAAGAAGAAAAAAAAAAAAAAAAATCCAAATCGATTACTGTAAACCGTTGGTTATCTCGTGGAGTTAGATTGTTACACGTGGTAAGTGACGTAAGCATAATCTAAGGGTAAAATGGGAAAGAATCAAAAGATCTTTTTTAAGATTCGAATGTTTCCTTCTTCCACCTTCTTGCTAGGGTAAAAAAAAAGCTCAAGCCGCTTCTTCGCTCTATCTCTCTCTTTAGCAAATGGCGAGTATAGTGCGTGTGGCGAGATCTTCCTCTTCCCCCTTTGGTCTCGGAAGCCGATTCTACTCCACATCCGCCGGAATCAGCCACGCGTCGCCGTCTCCGTCGTTTCTTCACGGCGGCGGAATCCGTAAGGATGTTGCGAAGGATCGGAACGTACAGTGGGTGTTTCTGGGATGTCCCGGCGTCGGAAAAGGAACTTACGCTAGTAGATTATCGAGTCTTCTCGGCGTTCCTCATATCGCTACCGGCGATCTCGTCCGTGAAGAGCTTGCTTCTTCCGGTCCTCTCTCTCAACAGGTAAGGTCGATGTGATTGAGATCTTCCTCTATCTTCGATTGTGGATTCAAAAAATTTTGTAATCAGGTTTTCATTTCTTAGATTTGATTGGATCTGATGAAATTCAACCATCTCTTAGATAGATCTATTGAAATTTAGTCCATTTTCAAGTGTTTTTGATTAGCTTCGTCACGGATCTATTTGTGTAAATCGAGTCAACGGTTTTGTTGCAGCTATCAGAGATTGTAAACCAAGGAAAATTGGTTTCTGATGAGATTATAGTTGACCTATTGTCCAAGAGACTTGAGGCTGGTGAAGCCAAAGGTGAATCAGGGTTTATTCTTGATGGCTTTCCTCGAACCATGAGACAAGCGGTAAGTATCATGAAGTTTGCATCTTTAAGGCATGTTGAGCAAGTTTGATGAATTTCGTGTTGTCTTTTGCTTCAGGAAATACTTGGAGATGTGACTGATATCGATTTAGTGGTGAATTTGAAGCTACCAGAGGAAGTTTTGGTTGAGAAATGCCTTGGAAGGAGAACTTGTAATCAATGTGGTAAAGGTTTTAATATTGCTCACATTAACTTAAAGGGTGAGAATGGAAAACCTGGAATTAGCATGGATCCACTTCTCCCTCCACCTCAGTGTACGTCGAAGCTCGTCACTCGAGCAGACGATACTGAAGAGGTGGTGAAAGCAAGGCTTCGTATATACAATGAAACCGTAAGCCCCTCTATCGTACTTTCCATTTTGGTAGATGAAGTTTCAGTTGACACAAATGATGATTTGTGTTTTCCTCTATATGCAGAGCCAGCCACTTGAGGATTACTACCGAAGCAAGGGAAAACTTATGGAGTTTGACCTACCTGGAGGCATCCCGGAGTCATGGCCAAGGCTATTAGAAGCCTTGAGGCTTGACGAATACGAGGAGAAACGATCTGCCGTGGCGTAGTTCACAATCAAATTCCGGTATTTAAATTCTTTGCATGTGGAAGACATGTGCCTAATCAATTTTGTATTGGAAATAAAAGTGAAAGGAAAAACCTTAGATTGTTTTTTGTTAACCTCAGTGGAAATAATCATACACGCTTGCAAACTATTATCTTTCCACAAGCCGGTGTTTCGGTTCCATCAGAGGAATACGCTGTATCATGATTGTTTGTTTATGAGTTTGCTAGTTACAGGAATGTATCAATACTTATACACTACTTGTTATGCATTTTTTAATCTTTATGCTCTTGTGATCTGTTTGTTGGAATGTGATAATATTGCGGCTGGCCGAGCTGGCTGGTTTAAGTACTCAACCAGACAGTAACGTAAAACAGCCGCATAGATTAAAATTGGTAACTTATAACCAGCTCCTGACTGTCTAGAATTGGCGGTGCGGGATAGAATTGTTCCTTACATCCTCGAATGCCCCGTGGAATTGGTGCTAATTATCGGTCCTTGTGTATAGTACTTGCTAGTTGCTATATGATCTCAAATGCCTAGCATTTGCGGTTACTTAGAAAATTTTAGGCTGATCTCAGTGAGTTAGTATCAATTTGTGTGGTCACAATAATGATTCTTCTGACCTGACAATTAAATTCATTCTTATGAACGGTGAAATCACAATAATGAACATGTACTTTAGCGGATTTTGCTGATGTAGACATCGATCACAAAGTGAGTACGAGGTTTTTACCCGTGGTCCATACATCCCAGTTAGGACCTGTAGGGTCAATCCGAATTGTAATTGATGGTTGTTTAGATACAAACCGGTTTCAAACTCATTTCACTGTATGCGTCGTGAACTTGTTCAAAATTACTGTAATGAACGAAACAATTTATTATAATTTTATTACATAATCTTTCAAAGTTCGATTGCTGTAGAAAAATGTCTAGTGGATACTACAAAACTATTGAGGAAATCATAAGACATTGGTCAAGATGATGTACAGACCAGAGAGTAAGAGAAGTAAAAGAGAATTAATTCTTCATTAAACTGAAACCGTGTACAAGTGAGAACAATAATTAAACCTGAACAACTTTTTTATATTTGGTTAAACTTGAACAACTTTCTTAATAACAACTAACCGAACAAACTGTTAGCTACACTGTTATTAATGTCAACTCTAATATTTGTTGGATAATCGCATGCCAACTATTGTTAAGTTTGATAAATATTCTATTAATGATACCTTATGATAAATTGTATCTTTATGTACTGAAAGCTGAAAAATTAGACAGTGAATTTTTTTCCTTAATCTATAATCTAGAGAGATAAAACCGAAGTAAACCGGATTTAAAATTTGGTACGGTTTAGTTCACGTGTTAACAACTTCGAACAGAACAAGCTCATGCGCGTGTCAACAACCAAGCAAGTCCTTTGGTCGCTCGGACCCCAACTAATAAACCAGAAACGATGTCGTTTCCTTTGGCCGCGTTTCCGACTAACTTTCAAAGACATTTCTTTAACTCAACTAACATTCAACATCTCTCTATCTCTTTCCTTTTCTTCGTCTTCTTCACCACTATAGACTAGCTCATCTAAAGTACGGACCTTGATCCATCCAACGTACCCTACATTGCCACGTGTCCCTTTTACAGTCTCAACGACCTGAATTGATACATCATCATCAAACTCGCCATAATCAAAAACCGGAATTCGGATAAGCCCGGATCTTTCCTCAAATCATAAGAAGGGTCTTCCTTCAAATCCCTTCTCATAACTTCATTTTTTGTATTATCCATCTTTCTCTCTCGGTGAGTTTTATATTTTGCTTTACCTTTTTGGGTATGTAATTAGGAATGATTCAGAATAATATTGCACTTGGTTATCATAAAGTTTCTTTTATGCTCTATATAGATCTAGATCATGTCTAATGGATTTCGATATCCAATCGTTTGTTTCATTCTCTTGCAACAAGTTCTTTTGCTAATTAGGCTAATGAGTTCTTTAATTCATGACCCTCAATCTGAGATTGATATTTATTATAAATTTGATTAAAAAATTGGGCTATGGGATGCAAAATGTTAATTTAAATTTTGTTTTTTCAATCTGCGGAACTTTTTTTCAGGTTGATTCAAGCTTTTTTGACTTAGTGAATATTGAGGTAATGGAGGTGAAAGAGAGTGAAAGAGCGGTAATAGCGAAACCGGTAGCCTCAAGGCCTTCATGTTCTAGATTCAGGACATTCACTGAGCTTTTGACTGATTCGGTTAACGTGTCTCCACAATCGAATAGTCACGAGGTTGTCGATGCTGCTATTAGACCAAAGACTTTAAGGTTCCAACCGCCCGCTCCAGCTACAGTCTCAAATCCGCGGGTGATTCATTTGACTTACCATTGTTATCTTCTTTCTCAATCTTCCGCGTCGTAATCTTGAATTTCTGATTATCCTAGGGTGAAGGAAATGGCATTGGAAATGGAAAGTCTTGTGATGATACAGATGGTAGAAACTACGTCGTTTATAAACCGAAAGCAAAGCTTGTCTCCAAAGCAACCGTCTTGGTATTGGCTAATATGGTAAGTTGTTTCCAAGGCTAAAAATGACAGTTTTCGATAGTTTTTTTTTTTAAAACTCTCACTCTTTTGTTTAGCTTCAGGGGAATCGTCAACAGGCTTGGCGACAAACCGAAACAGTAGCGTATGGGAAGAGTGTAAGCCAAGGTACGCATCGAGTGGGTCCTAAAGTTCCGTCCTTTACGGAATCGATTGTGGACAGATCTTCCGTGGACGGATACAACTGGAGGAAATACGGACAAAAGCAAGTTAAAGGAAGTGAGTGTCCAAGGAGTTACTACAAATGCACACACCCGAAATGTCCAGTGAAGAAGAAAGTAGAGAGATCATTACAAGGTCATGTTTCGGAGATTGTATATCAAGGTGAACATAATCATTCAAAACCGTCTTGTCCTCTTCCGCGACGCGCTTCGACATCATCGTCTTCGGGTTTTCAAAAACCGCCGAAAGGGATTCTTAGTTCTGAAGGATCAATGGGACAACAACAAGACCCTAATAATCTCTATTATCATACTCTTTGGAACAATCAAAGCAATGAATTGTCTAAAAATAGAACAGTAAATGAAGGTTGTGTTATAACGCCATTCGAGTTTGCTGTTCCTAGATCGACAAATTCAAATGGTGGTACATCGGATTCCGGTTGTAGAAGTAGTCAATGCGATGAAGGCAGCCAAGGAGGTGAGCTTGATGATCAAAGCAGAAACAAGAGAAGGTAATATCTAAGGATTCCAATTTATGCTTCTTCTTTTTTAATTACATGTAATCTTCCCAGACCCGAAACCACATCATGTAATATTAATTTCGTCTCAAGTTACATTTGTATTGATTTTTGTTAATAAATTATCAGGAAGAGCGAGAAGCAATCAAGCGAAGCAGGAGTATCTCAAGGCTCGGTGGAATCAGACAGTCTTGAAGATGGATTTAGGTGGAGAAAGTATGGACAAAAAGTGGTTGGAGGCAATGAGTATCCGCGAAGTTATTACCGATGCACAAGCGCGAATTGTAGAGCAAGGAAACATGTTGAAAGAGCGAGTGATGATCCAAGAGCTTTCATTACAACCTATGAAGGTAAACACAATCACCATTTGCTCTTCAGGCCTCCAACTTCTTCTACTACTACTAGTAATATTCCATTCAACTCCCCACAACATTCTTAGTAAAGAAGAATCATATCCATTGATGTTTCTTTCATCTTCTTTTTCACAGCACATTTGATTTATCATTTTCTTTTTTCCCATTGTGAATTTGTTTATTTTAGCATATGAGAAGAAGAAGTTCACTAAAAGAAAAAGAAGTAAAAAAAAGAGTGTTTATATTTTCGGTTGATCCAAAGATAGAAGTAATAAAATTATGTTGAATGTTTTCTTGGTAATTATATTACAATGGAGCATACATTTTTCTATGTGCACCGTTTTGTATTTGGTTAATGGTGCAAAACACTATCATGTAGACCTCATACGAAAAATGTAAAATTAGATACCATATTCGACAAACGGTAAAATCTTGCGTTGTTTTTATGTCAACTGGCTAGAAAAAGTGAAAAAAACGGAGTTAGAATATCTCAAAAGAAATGAAATAAGAACAACTACAACGTGATTCTTCTAGTAGCGGTAGTGAGACTGATTAGTAGATTTGGGCTGAGTAAAAGAAGCCTTCATTATCTCCACAGTAAGATTTGGGTGATTAACTACGAAAACCTTAAACTCAGCGGAGTAAACAATCGTGCTTATATTGGTTTTGATAGTAGCGAATGCGGCATTGTTGAGGGCTTTGTCGAAAGGGGTTTGGGCAATCTCAAGGATTTTAAGAGCATTCGACGAGTTAAGAGAGGATATTAGATTGTTTCTGCATATGTCACGTAGATGCGGGATCTCGTACTTATCGGCCGCAAAATAGAGCGACCGAACATGTTTCTTGAGACTATCTGAATTAATCGAGCCATCAATGGAGTACATGAACTCAACTAAAGCCTCAATTTCTTCATGTTTCATATCAGAAAGAGTGATTGTCTCTTGCTTAACCGAAGAATCCTTCAACTTGTCTGATTCAAACATCTTCTTAAACACCTCTGATCTTGCTGCCTAATGAAAAATGAAGAAAAAAAAAATCATGTCTAGAGTTGTTTCAGAGGTGAGTGAAAAACCAGAACAAATTTGTGTGCGGAGATTGGTGCTGCATTTTCATAATCACTATCTTTTGCCTTAAGGAGTAGATCAACTTCCCATTGTTCTCTAAAAAGTTTCATGAATCCACCTAAGAAACGCTCTTTGTTGCTCTGTGTTGCCATTGCGGTAAAACCCTGAAACTGATTTGGAGAAATATTATTTTCGTAAAATATCAAATCGGTATACGAATTCATCAAGTACAATAAAATCCCTAACTTTCTCCACTTAAAAAGCCACTAAAAAAGATGAAAATTAACTGAAATCTTGGCAATTTAAGTAACCGTTACAAACAGAAATTACAAAAATAAACAAAAGACTCGAAGCCGGAATTGATTACCCGGCGCCGGAGAGCTCGACTGTTCGTGAAAAGGGGAAAATGTGGAAGCTTTAAGCGTTTTAGCCTTTTGGGATTTAAGAGAGCTTTTTTTTCTTTGTGCCGACAAAACGATTTAAGAGAGCTTTAAACCATTATTTACTTGTAACAAATTACAAAAGAGAAAATTACTTAATTCCCATAGAACTATAGTTATATGACTAGAATACCATATATCTTTCAAAAATTACTCAAATCTTTTCACAGTTCTAGTAAATTACGATAAACACCCTTGATTAGTTTTTCTTAATTGAAATTATTGTTAATTAAAAAATGAAAAACAAATCAACTTCAGTAAAAAATAACCATGATCATATAAGAGGGAAGTTTCAAAAGCAGAAACGTTTAAGTATGCCTTCTCAAAGAAAAAAAAGAAAAAAACCACATTGTTTCTTTCGAAATCGTCTTCCCCGAAAATTGTCTTCGTCTTGAAATCGTCTCGTCTTCGCCGAAATCGTATCGTCTTCGCCGAAATCGTCTTCTCTGCAGTCGTCTGTAATTGTATTCTCCGGTATGTTGTTGCTGAGTTAGTTTTTTTACTGCGGCTGAGTTATAAATTACGGCTGAGTTATCAATTATATTGTGGCTGAATTAGAGTTTTGGGTTTCTGAGTTATAAATTATGTTGTGGCTGAGTTATTAATTATGTTGTGGCTGAGTTATCAATTATATTGTGGCCGAATTAGGGTTTTTCGGCTGAGTTATGGTTATATTGCGGCTGAGTTATACATTATGTTTTGGCTGAGTTAGTTTTCTATTGCGGCTGAGTTATTTAAGTCTTTTGTGATCAGATGGAACAACATCAAGACCCTGATTACCCTAGAAGATAAAGACGCCCTGCTTATCTAGAAAATAAAGTGCTTAATCACTATTCCTATATGGGAGATTTCGGTTTTGTTAAAAAAAAATTAGGACTTGAGGTGTGGGAAGAACTGAAGAAGTTTCCTGTTGGAATAATTGCTAAGCTATTTGATGGAAAATGCGGGTGGTCTGCTAGGACTGTACACTATCTACTGTGTAGACAGCTGAAAGTAGAGAAGAATGAGATTTGGAGTGTGGTTGGTGATCAACCTATCAGGTTTAGCTTACTCGAGTTTGGTGAGATCACTGGGTTAAACACAGATCCAGTGCCAACAGAAAGTATTGAACCTGACCAATACAGAGAGTTATGGGATGAGTTGAATGTGCCGCATGGGTTTGGACCCAAGCCTGATGAACTGAGGGCAGCAGTAAGAGGCTGTCGGGCCTGGAGTTTTGAAAAGCGTAAATGGTTAGGGCTGTTAGTTCTTTAAGCCATGGGAATTTATGTTGGGCATCATAATTCTAGGACACTGTTTGAAACTGCAAAAAGCGTATTCGATGATGAAGCCATGATGACTTATCCATGGGGTCGGGCTTCATTTGAAGCTCTTGTTGGTAGTATTAAGTCGTTGAATCCAGTAGGAAAGACATACTACATCAACGACATGAGTTACGCTTTATTGGCTTGGTCATATGAATCTATCAGTTGCTTTCGAGAGCGTTTTGTCAAACTAGTCGGTGAGGAAGAAGTTCCGCTTCTTCGATGGGATGCAACGCGGACACGTGCAAGTTTTGATAGTGTCCTGAAGAAGGAGATTAAAGACCATGGTCATGTAAGGTTTTAGGCTGAGTTATTTTTTATTTGATGGCTGAGTTATTCTTTATTTGATGGCTGCGTTATTATTTATTCTACGGCTGAGTTATTATTTATGTGATGGCTGATTTATGGTAATTTGATGGTTGAGTTATGATTTGTTTGATGGCTGAGTTATGATTTGTTTGTTTGATGGCTGAGTTATTCTTTGTTTGATGGCTGAGTTATTCTTTTTACGGCTGAGTTATGATTATTCGATGGCTGAGTTATGAGTTACTGTTGTAGGTGCGTGTGAGGCATATGGTTTCAAAGGAATTTGTAGAAGACATGTTTCCTCAGTGGCCGGGTCAAGACGATGACCCACAACTGAACAACCTGATAAGAGACCTACATTCTGGTAGGTATGTAGCAGGTGATTATTGGGATGTGAAGAGGAAGAAGGAGAAGAAAAAAACCAAGTTGGTTGTAGTTCCTTATGACTCTGAGTCTGAGCCACCCAAAAAGAAGCAGAAGAAAGATAAGAAACACGAGGGTGAAGCTGCTGATATAGAGAAGAAAGAGGATGCAAAGGGAAAAGAGTTTAAGCGAGGATGTGGCGGCTCTGAATACCATAGTCGCTACGCTGCGCAAAATTGTGAGTAAGTTTGAGAGCCATGACTCTATGTTTCAGAAGGTTGACTCTATGTTTGAGAAGTTTGGGTCGAAGTTTGAGGCCATTGATTCCAACGTTGGAGAGTTAACCCGAAAATTTGCTGATATGGAGAAGAAATTTGGTGATTATGCCAAAGATGTAGTGGATGAGCGTCTGAAAGTTCTGGGTTTATCGTAAAGTGCCCAAAACTATGTTCCCAACCAAAAACGCAAACATTACCACAACATAAGTCAGTTAATAGTCCAACGGTCCTAAACACGGAATCTAAGACCCCTGATAATGTTGTGTGGGTGAAAAAACACTTCGGTTGATGAGCCGGCTAAGGCCGAAAGTCGAACTCCGCAGCAGTATTTTCCAAAATTGAAAGCCAAAATTCCTAAGGGTACTCCTGATGAGCTTGGTAAGGCCGAAGAGAAAGTTGCGGGGTCGAAATTGAAGGCCAAAATTCCTAAGGGTACTCCTAAGGCGAAAAAGAATTTGTTTGGTAGTGGTCTGGCAGATTTCGTTTATATTTCTCCTGCTAAGTCTCCTGCTAAGCAACCAGATTTACGACGCCGCTCCAGGAGGCAAAAACCAATAGAAAATGAGGCTGATTTGAAAAAGAAGGCTGATGATGCTGCTAAGAAGAGGACTGAGGCTGCTACTAAAAGGAAGGAGAACGCTACTAAGAAGAAGGAATAGAAGGCAGCGACTGAGTTTAAGAAGAAGGAAGAGAAGACAACGGCTGATTTAAAGAAGAAGAAAGAGAAGGCAGCGGCTGATTTAAAGAGGAAGGAAGAGAAGGCAGCGGCTGAGTTAAAGAATAAGCTGGCTGAGTTAAAGAAAGAGGTCTAAACAAAGGGTTTACGTGATGGTGTAATAAGAATACCTATTATTCCACCTACTCCTGGGAATAAGAAGGGGAAGACTGGAGGTGAAACTGATCTTGAGGATGTGACCGAGGAAGCGATCGCAAAAGGAAATGAATTGTTACCAGAGTCTGATGAGGACGAAGATGAAAGGCTTAGGTTAGCGAGAATTAAGAATTATCGGGCGAGGGTTGTTCAATTAGCTACAACTGGGTTAGCAGCGAAGTCAAGTGCTCCTCCTTCAGGAGTTTTTCCTTATGTTTTTGGAGACAAAGGGACGACGTGCATGAGGAAGGATTTTGAACCTTCATTAGCAATCTATGATTCTCTCTCACCTGTTGACCCGGATAAATTGGATAAACTTATGCAACATCTAAGGTCATTCGAGTATGGACTTTTACACCATTTTATTTTATTTTATACAGCTATTAGCAATATTTGCCTAAACTGACTTGTGTTTGATTGTTAGGGACATTCCACTGACAGATGGTAGTAACGAAGAAGTTAATTTCTACAGAATACTCATCAGTGAAAGAGCGCAGTGGCCGAAGGGTGATTATGGATGGTTGTTTGACACTGTAAGTATAAGTTACGGCTAAATTATGATTATTTATGGCTGAGTTATTAGTTATTTAATGGCTGGGTTATGATTATTTATGGCTGAGTTATGATTGTTTGATGGCTGGGTTATGTTTAATAATGGCTGAGTTATGATAATTCGATGGCTGACTTAATATTCTGTGTACAACATGTTGTTGCGTATATCAGAGTCCTCATCAAAAGGTCCATGGAAGATCCCAACCCATTTTGTTCCAAGCGCATTACCTTTGTGGACCAATGGTTCCTAGGATCATGGATTCGGGATTTCAATCAGTTCAAGATGAAGCCAAAGATGTTCAAATTCAAAGACTCGGGTTATGAGTTACTCATAAACGGTGCGATTCCCGATGACCTTCAGACAAACAAAAAGTGGTTAGAAGATGCTGATCACTTGTACGGAGTTCTTCATACTGGAGGCGATCATTGGGTGGCGTTTCACGTGGATCTTTTGAAGGAGAAGATTGATGCCTACGATCCCATCATTGGACAGGTAACTCATGAAAGTCAACAAAAAATGCTAGATGCATTTAGGCCGCTGATACAAATGATCCCTGCAATGATCAATGTTGTAATTCCTAGCAAAAAAACCGGTTGCAAAAAACAATTTGCATTTAGATGGAAAAGCGGCAAAAACATTCCCCAAAACACCCAAGTTGGCGATTGTGGGGTGTATTCACTAAAGTTTATCGAGTGTCTAGCGCTTGGTGTAACTTTTGATGGGATATGCGATGTAAATATTCAGGGTTTACGGGTGAAGATGGCAGCAGAGATCTTTGATGAAGGAGGACATGATATGTATGCGCAGTTCAATTGATTTACCAATTATGAACCTTCTATTTGTTTTCTTATTATTAGGATTTGATTGTAAATGGTATGTTTTTGTGTATAACTTATGGTTTTTATGATATATTACTCAGCCATTTCGTTTAGATAACTCAGCCATACCCTAAAATCAGAAATGTAATTTGAAGACTTATGGTATGTTTAAATAACTCAGCCGTGTCATTTAGATAACTCAGCCATACCCTAAAACCATTTATATAAGATTTAAGACTTACAAAATTATAATTAAGCTCATTTTATTAATATAAAATGAATATAAATCAACTGAATGTATATAGTTTCTTCAATTTATACAACTGAATGTGTATGAAATCGAAAATGTGATCTAACTTGATCTTGAGATATATGTTGTCTTACAAGTACTTCAAACATTACCTATAGATAATTAAGACCCAAAATCATATACAATAAACCATATACATTTTTTTCAATTGAATGTGTATAATTTGATTTAGTTGAGACTCTAAATCATATACCTTTTAAATGTTATACATTAAACCCTAAACCATGATCCCTAAACCCTAAACCCTAAATCCATAACTCAGCCGTGAAGTTTCTATAACTCAGCCGTCAAGTGTAAAATTTTAAGTTACGACGTTTCGTCTTCCTATCTCTCCCTATTGCAACGTTTCGTCTTCCTATCTCTCTCTCTCTCTCTCTCTCTCTCTCTCTCTCTCTCTCTCTCTCTCTCTCTCTCTCTCTCGCCCTTCTCATCAAACCTAATCTCATCAAAACCTAAGAAAAAAAAACCTAAGAAAACCTAAGAAAAAAACCTAATCTCATCAAAACCTAAGAAAAAACCTAATCTCATCAAAAACCTAATCTCATCTAATGGATGTATTCAATAACCATATGGTCAGAACGAGTTTAATGCAATTAAGTTTCCAACAAAGTTGGTAGTAGTCGCGGGTTAACGAACTGTCGTTTAGGAACGGGTGCCAAGAAACAGTTACAAAACCAATGAACTAAAGACAACACGCAAGGATTCAATGAACACTTCCCCAAAATTGTTCTAACGGATAGGATTAAAGGATTGTAATCGTCCTTTATATATATATATATATATATATATATATATATATAATATCTAAATCCTCTTAACTTCCACTAGCATCATCCATATCCTCCAAACTTCCAAAAAGAATCTTCTTTCCTATCAAGTTTGCAGGAACCATGGTCTGGTTTTGGTTTGTTCTTGTACTCCCTATTCTAGCAATAAATCTGTTGAAGAGGAAAAATTCCGGCAAACCAACAGTGTCTCTGAACTCGTTGCTAAATGAGATTCTCGAAGATATATGTGCACTTGTTGGATCTTCTTCCATTACCGACATCGAGAATCTAAATGTTGTGTCAAAGGCTTTCAGAGATTGTTGCAACAAAAGATGGGTTGTAGAAAGGGTAACACTTCGTGGCGTTCCATTCCTGCCATGGTCTCCTCACACTTACGAAACATTTTACAAGTTTTTGGATAGGTGCTTAAGGAATGGAAACCCTGAGGCTCTATACCGGAAAGGTGTGTACAAATTTTTTGACATAGGTTTAAAAGTGGGTTGTCTAGATGATGAAGAAGGAGACAAAGGTAGGGCATGTTTAGCTAAAGCTGCAAAGAAAGGCAATGAAAAAGCTTGTTATGTATATGGAATGATTTGCATTGCAGAAGGAGCAACGAAAGATGAAGGTCTAAAAGTATTGTCTTCGTTATTCAAGCCTATGATGTCAATGACAATGGAGGAGATGGAGAAACTTAGGAAAAAAGTTTGTGATGAAATTTGGTGGGGTGGAAGGCGGAGGATGAAAGAGCTCAAAGATAGTTCCACTTATAGAGGTTGCAGTTGGAATGGTGTACCGAAGGACTTCTTAAAAAACAATTGTGTTTGGAATCGATATGGTGTTAACAAAGACATAAGTACTTCGTCTGCTATATTTTGTGAGATTTGTTTCTGGGATTATGTAATAGCACAGTTTTTTGAAAACGTGTGGTTTTTTGTTGAAAATGTATGAAACATTTTGTTTGAAATTTTGGACTCAACCGTGTCATTTAGATAACTCAGCCGTGTCATTTAGATAACTCAGCCATACCCTAAAACCATTTATATAAGATTTAAGACTTACAAAATTATAATTAAGCTCATTTTATATAAATCAACTGAATGTGTATAATTTCTCATCAAAACCTAAGAAAACATAAGAAAAAAAACCTAATCTCATCAAAACCTAAGAAAAAAACCTAATCTCATCAAAACATACATCATGTCGATTGTCCCTGCATATACATCCAAGGTCGAGAGCATGGTCAATGCCATACACAACATGCAAGATCGGGATAACCTCCCTTTTCTAAACCCTGGTGCTAGTGTCTGGTGTGACAAAACCTCTGTTACGTGGTTTAAGTTTTTACACGATCTCTCGCAGGCGATCCCAGATATTCTTCGAGAGGGATGGGTTCAGCCGTGGCCGACTTACCGCTTCATTCCCGATGATGTTAAGGGACAGTGGTTTCTTAAACTAACTGTAAGCATAACCGATAATGTATTCTTATTAGATTTAACTTTTTGTTTCTTAAACACTAATACTTTTTGTTTCTTTATATAGCTAAAATACAGATGGGATCCGAGGCATAATTTGACAGTTTGGACACAGTTTAATCTGCTGGCTAGAGTTTGGCTTGCTCTCGTCGAAATGTTTGATGCGTTAGACCCTGTTAATTTTCAGTATGGACAATGTAACTTTAATTAAATGTTTTGTTTGTGTTTATATAAAAGTATCAGCCGTTTACAACAATTTTTGTATCTCAGCCGTTTACTCCTGATAATTTTTGTTTATATAAATGAAGTTAACCATGTTATCCGTATCTTAGCTGTCTTAACCATAACTCAGCCGTATCGTGACGTTTTGTCTTTCTATACCATAACTCAGCCGTATCACCACGTTTCGTGTTTCTATTTTGGGCGGGAAAAATCCCGCCAAAAATCCATAACTCAACAATTTTTGTTTTTGGTTTAAACATAACTCAGGCGTCTTAACCATAACTCAGCCATCTTAACCATAACTCAGCCGTATCGTGATGTTTCGTTTTTCTATACTATAACTCAGCCGTGTCACGACGTTTCGTGTTTCTATTTTAGGCGGGAAAAATCCCGCCAAAAATCCATAACTCAGCCATAATAATGAATCCACAACTTAGCCGTAATGTAAACAAAATCCATAACTCAGCCGTAACGTAATACCATAACTCAGCCATAACATACAACAGTAAATGTTGAACAGTACATGTTGCAAGTTGACCGGATTAAATGTTGCAAGTTGACCGGCCAATAGTGCCGTTAAATAGTAAATGACCCGGATTAAATGTTGCAAGTTTCATTTGAGCCTATATATACTTGTTATATGGCTCATTTGTATGTATCTGATTATCAAATAAAAATCAGAAAAGTCTTTGTTCTTCTTTTATATCAGAGCAATGCTCTTGGTTTGTGATTTGGAGTATTCGGTTTTCAAAAACTTTTTGAAAGTTTTATTTTAAACTTGTTAAGATTAAATCGTTATACGTGTGGTTTCCATTCCCCTTGTGCGCTTAATCTAACACATATTTGGGTGATTTCTCTTGCAAGAGAATGATTGCCTCAACTCAGCCGTTAAGTCATGAAGAACTCGAAGAACTGACGGAGGAATTGGCTGGGTTATATTGTAATGGCTGATTTATATGCGTTCTAAGTAGGAATATGTTATAAATGTAAGTGTGGTTTCCATTCCCTTTGTCCGCTTAATCTAACAAATATTTCAGTGATTTCTCTTTTGCAGCCAATGATTGCCTCAATCATGGTGTTAAATCCCACATGTTCTCATACATGGTTGAAGTTACACCGGAACCCATTGGAGAAAAAATAATTTCACCATCCGTAGCCAAACTTGAAGAATTGAAGAAGGAATTTGTTGGGTTATAATGTAATGGCTGATTTATATGCGTTCTAAGTAGGAATATGTTATAAATGTAATTGGCTGGATTATAATGTAATGGATGATTTATAATGATTAAGTTATGAATCAAAAATTTGTGGTTTAGTTGATTTAAGAATATATGATGGCTGATTTATGAATGTATGATGGCTGATTTATATAGATAAGATAATACTGATATGACTGATTTATAATGCAATGTCTTAAAGAGTACAAAGTGAACAACTAGATAACACAGTTAAACTTCAATGTCTTAAAGCGTGGTTAGCTGCGATCTAGCATCCTCTCTCTGTAACTCAGCCATAATAATGAATCTATAAGTCAGCCGTATCGTGACGTTTCGTCTATCTATACCATAACTCAGCCTTGTCACGATGTTTCGTGTTTTTATTTTGGGGCCCAAAATCTGTAACTCAGCCATAATAATGAATCCATAACTCAGCCGTATCGTGACGTTTCGTCTTTCTATACCATAACTCAGCCGTGTCACGACGTTTTGTGTTTCTATTTTGGGGCCCAAAATCCGTAACTCAGCCATAATAATGAATCCATAACTCAGCCGTATCGTGACGTTTCGTCTTTCTATACCATAACTCAGCCGTGTCACGACGTTTCGTGTTTTTATTTTGGGGCCCAAAATTCGTAACTCAGCCATAATAATGAATCCATAACTCAGCCGTATCGTGACGTTTTGTCTTTCTATACCATAACTTAGCCGTGTCACGATGTTTCGTGTTTCTATTTTGGGCGGGAAAAATCCTGCCAAAAATTCCGAATCTATGTATTTAATGCGCCGATTTGACAGTGACCTATACACTCGCCGAAGAGCCGCTACACCTAGCGTAGGTGTGCAGTGACCTACACACTCGCCGAAGAGCCGCCCAAAATCCCGCCCAAATGTCTTAAAGAGTACAAAGTGAACAATCAAACCAAAATCCATCCAAAATCTTTTTTTGTTTTGTTAATCGGGTTCTTAACTATCAAATAATATGGATTTGGGGTGGGGAATACCTAGAAGGTGTGGATGTGGGTCAGTTGCTAATGTCTAAGACAAAATCTAACCCGGAACGAAAGTTTTATCGTTGCGCCATGGGATCTGGGCCAAATCACGTATTTAAGTGGGTCGACGAAGCTCACGATGAAGAATTGGAGATTATCTCTGAGAGGCATACGACTATGTCCGACAAAGTTAGTGAACTTAAGGAGGACATCACCGATATGAAGGCTGACATAAAGGAGATAGTGCAGATGCTGTAGTCTATGCTTCCTAAGTAGGAATAGGTTATAAATGTAATTGGATGAGTTATAATGTAAGGGCTGATTTATAATGATTAAGTAATTCTGTAATGGCTGATTTATAATGGACTGGCTAAATTAAGTAATTCTGAAATGTTACGGATGACTTATGAAATGTTACGGCTGACTTATGCAATGTTATGATTCAGTTTCTTCAGAACCGTTAATCAAATTGGGCGTGAATATCGACAAAATGTAAACAATCGTAATTCAAATTGGGCATGAATCCATAACTCAGCCGTAATGTAAACAAAATCCATAACTCAGCCGTAATACAACAAAAAATTAAAGCCATAACTCCGCCGTAATACAACCAAAAATTTATACAAACTTTCTACATTGGACAAGTTCTTGCATTATGTTCAACCTGTTTACAAAGAGAACATGTGTGTTCTTTCCTAGGACGTTTCTTCTCAAGTGCAACTTCTAGATCAGATTTCATCCTACCTTTCTTAGGCCTTCCTGGTGGTTGACGAACAACCGGGGGAAAGCACGGTTGGTTAGCTACGTTATCTGGAACTTGGAGCGCTGAATCTACCGGCATGATTGACTCAGCGTATGCGTTTACTAAATAATTGTTGTGATAGCAAGGACTGCACAGGGATATACGACATTTATCCCTGTACTCGGCAGCTGCGATTGCATGCATACATGGTAATTTCTCGCGTTCGAACGCATGTGCATGTTCTTCCGTCCAAATTCACAACATGCAAAGAATCCCCAGAAGATCCATATATAACTTCAGTGTGATAATCATCAATCCTTTGTGTCGTCATAAGTCTGGCGGTAGTAACACAACCCTATTATAAATACAGAATAAAAAAATGTTATGGTTGACTTATGAAATGTTACGGCTGACTTATGCAATGTTACGGCTGACTTATGAAATGTTACTGCTGACTTATGAAATGTTTCAGCTCACTTATGCAATGTTACGGCTGACTTATGCAACCTGTTTACGACTGACTTATGAAATGTTACGGCCTACTTATGAAATGTTATGGCTGACTTACATGTAGTTGTTTCTCGACACCACGCGAAAGCGTGGTTAGCTGCGATTGATATATCATGGTTTTTACCCGTTTTTAACCATGATATAAGTCGGTTTTGTATAGTATTTTTGGTATTTGTGTGTCTTTTATAGTGTTTTGCAGGAAAATGGTCGTTTGGAGCTTAATGGAAACATTTGGAGCATTTTGGAGTTGAAAAGATCCAAGTGGAATCGAGCAGCTGCGTCTCTGTCGATCGACACAGGAAAAGAAGATCCTTCCCGTCGATCGACAATGTACTTGAAGAAGCAGGGGATGTTAAGGCAGAGAGTCTAGTGTCGATCGACAGGATACCTATATCGATCGACACGAGGTCGGCAGAAGCAAAATATCTGTTTTTCTAAAGACCTAGACCTAATTTTGGCACTTGTATAAATAGTTTACTTTTGTTTTCTCCACAAGGGGGGTGGTTTTTCATGGAGACTTAGAGAGAAAAAGATATTTTGAAGAGCTTTGAGGGAGATCACATGTTCTTGACATCTAGTGACTACAAACCCTTTTGTATCTTCTACTCTAACTCTTTTATGCAATTTTATTCAGTTATTATGATTTCATCATCTATATATGAGTAAATCACTTGTTAGGTTTGGGGGATTTCTTGGGTTTTGATGAAAAATCTTTAAGATCGCAGATCTGTTGAGGTTTATCCATTAGTTCTTCATCTAGACTGTTTCTAATGCTAGAATCTAGCTTGATCACCTAGAATCTTGATCTTAGATTGACTCAATATACATGGAAGTGTTATTGACAATTTGAACTATTCTAGATGAGCAAAATCACCTATTTGCAAAGGAATTTGGCTTAGGGATTTTGTGAACAAATCGAACTTGTATTAATTGCTTGTTTAGATTTGATGAATTCGCAAAGGAATTTGGAATTTGAGGATTTAAGGATAGATAGCCTTTGTAACGGAAGTTAATTGGCTATACTCTCGTGTTTGAGTTCTAGAACGGTGCTTAATTGAACTTTCTATGGCCTAGCTTTCTATGGCCTAGTTAATGAACAGTTGTTATATCTTTGATTTCGATTCATTACCTGAAGAAATTTCTATGGCCTAGCTTTCGTCTCTTTGAGAACTTGAAATTAAACCATCTTTTGTTTACTTGTTTTATAAATTACGATTAAATCTACATCTTTTTACTTAGCATAATTTGAATACTGAGATTGATTGTGTATTCAATTCCCTGTGGATTCGATCCCTAAATACTACTATGATCTCTTAATTTGAGAGAGTAGTTCGAGGGTGAATTTGAGCCCGTATCAAATTTTGGCGCCGTTGCCGAGGAGTTGAATTTACCATTCAATTCAAGTTACTAAGATTTTGTCTAAGTATTTATTTTTGTTTTAATACTAACTTGCTCTTTTCTCTTGGTATTTGTGTGTTTCAGGTTTATGCCTAATCGCCCAACCAGAAGCAATCGAAATGAAGAGCTAGTCGATCTCAATCCTGAGATTGGAAGGTTAGAGCGAGCAAACCGAGCAGCAACGAGAACAACCAATATGGCCAACAACAGAGTAATCTTGCTCCGCGGTGCAGGTGGAACCATCACAGACCATCAAGGACGGAAGTATAACGCTGAAGGTCAGCGTATTGAAGACGATGGAACTGTGATACCAGAGGAGCAGGACCAGGAAGGTTAGTTAATACAACAGCACGAGCCAGCTGGGCATGTGCGTACTTTAGGAGAGCACTACAGGCCTCAGGAGTTCTATGCCAACAGGGCTGCTATTAGACCTCCCGCCTTTCCTAGGAATGACTTTGAGCTGAAGCCTGCTTACTTCTCTTTGGTGGCTCAACACCCTTTCCATGGCCTTCCTTCAGAGCATCCCATGGACCACATCGAGATGTTTGAGGACTTAGCGTCCAACATCAAAGCCAATGGAGTTCCTGAAGACTACCTTTTCTGTAAGCTCTTCCCATATTCTCTCAGCGGAGAAGCAGCTTACTGGCTGAAGCAGTTAGCACCTGGTTCTTTAACTACTTGGGAGGACACGAAAAATGCTTTCCTCATCAACTTCTTCGATGAGACAAGGTCTGAGGATCTAAGGATGAAGATTTCGACATTCAGGCAAGGACCAACTGAATCATTCAAGGCTGCCTGGGTAAGATTCAAATCCTACCAGAGCGATTGTCCTCATCATGGTTTTAGTGATGTGCAGCTATTGGGAATCTTCTTCAGAGGAATCGATTGGAGACACCAGATGTCTTTGGATTCAGCAAGTAGGGGGAACTTCAACACCAATGTTCCAAGTGATGCGCTGGCGCTCATTGAGAACATGGCTTCAAGTAGTAGCACCAAGAACATAGACTTCGAGAGGAAGCAGCTTGGCAAGAGCGCAGATGGAGGTAATATGGCTAAGATGGAAGCCAAGCTAGACTCGGTGCACAACTTGTTAGTCGGAAAGAAGCAGGTGCAGTTTGCTCAGAAGGTAGAAACCTTCATTCCAGAGGAAGAAGAGGATGAAGAGGACTGCAACTACGTTGGTGGTAATGGTTTTCATGAACAGAGGTTTGGTAATCAGCAGGGTAACAGAAATTACAGTGGAAACAATCAGAGATCTATGTTCCTAGGGAATCAAGGTCAATCTACATTCACTGGAAATCAAGCCACACCTAGCTACACCAAACCGTAATTCCAGAATACGGACTATCAGAAGCCCTATCAGAGCAACTTCACTAGGAACTATGGTTCTTCTTCTTACCAAACTCCTCCTCCTAATACGTCAGATAACAAGACAGATTCGATGCTAGAGCAAATTCTGGAGGGCCAGCAGAAGATGACGGTGAATTTCAATGGCAAGATCGATGCCTTGTACACCGACCTGAATGGAAAGATTGAGTCTATCAATCTTCACGTGAAGAAGCTAGACACTCAAGTTGCTCAAACCGCCGAGAACTCTAGGAGACAAGAAGGATTTCTTCCATCTAGAACGAATGCTAACCCGAAGCATACCGTTGCTTCCATCACAACGAGGAGTGGAAAGGTAATCCAAGGGCATGTGTTGAAGAAATGACTTGGTATAAAAAAATTTGATGAGTTTGGAGAGTTTGATGAAGATGAAATTCAGGCAGAGACCTCACCGTCGATCGACATAGAATCACGTCGATCAACACGAACATAGCAGGTTTTGGCAGAGACTCCTGTGACGATCGACAGAGGGAAGAAAGTGGTCGATACAGCAAAACCAGACACCTGTCGATCGACACAACCTATCGCCGTCGATCGACAGGAGGTCCCCAGTCCGACTTCTCCTTCAAAACTGTCATATAGTACAGTGGAGAGAGTGTACAAACCCAAAGTACCTTATTCAAAGAGTCAGAAGAAGTCTAAGAAAGAGCTTGAAGATGCAAGATGCAAGGCCATCATAGATAAGCTAGTGGTAAAACTTCCTTTTGTTGATGCCGTTAGACTCAGTCCTGTGATACGACGGTATGTAAAGAAGATGGTCACCAAGAGTTTGGGCATTGAGGAAGGAGTGGCTATGATTCTGAACAAGTAAGTGCAGTGATTCAGAACAGGATTCCAGAGAAACTAACGGATCCAGGAAGCTTTGTTTTGGATTATTTGATCTTCAAGGATAGATTTCCGAGGTCTCTCTGTGATCTAGGTTCTGGCGTCAACCTCATGCCATATTCAATTGCCGTTAGTCTTGGGATGACAGATTACCAATCCACTAGGATTTCTCTTATCTTAGCGGATAGGTCAGTAAGGATTCCAGAAGGAGTATTGGAAGATGTCACAATCAAGGTTGGGAACTGTTTGATTCCTACTGACTTTGTTGTTTTGCAGTACAACGAGGAACCCAAGGATCCTCTTATCCTGGGTAGACCTTTCTTGGCCACAGCAGGTGCTATGATTGACTGTCAAGGAGGCAGTATGACTTTGAGAGTCGGAGGTCTCGAGATGAAGTTCGAAATGGACAAGCTTATTAAGAGACCTACCATAGATGGACACACCTTCTACGTTGACACACTCACCGACCTCGCGCAGGAAGTTTTCAATGAGATACATCCCATTGATCCCTTAGAAAGGACTTTGGTGAACTCTGTGCAAGAGGAAGGACAATTTGATGATGATGCAAGGGTTTATGCTAGGATGATGGATGCTAGCAAGGAATGGAAGCAATTGGTTACTAGTGCGAGTTTAGGGGAAGCTTTAGCAAAAGCTCCACAAGTCAGTGATTGGAGTGAGCGAAAAGCTCCAAAGCTTGAGCTCAAACCACTTCCCGCATGACTAAGGTACGCCTTTCTTGGTCAAAATTCTACTTACCCTGTGATTGTTAATTCCTCTTTGAACAATCCAGAGCTCGCCTTACTGCTGAGCAAGCTGCGGAAATTTTGCCCAGCTCTTGGCTATTCTCTTGATGATATTGCAGGTATCTCTCCGGACTTGTGTATGCATAGGATCCACCTTGAGGATGAGAGCAAATCATCAGTTGAGCATCAAAGGAGGCTTAATCCAAATTTGCAGGAAGTTGTCAAGAAGGAGATCTTGAAACTCCTGGAGGTTGGGATCATCTATCCTATTTCTGACAGTATTTGGATCAGCCCTGTTCACGTGGTACCAAAGAAAGGAGGCGTCACAGTGGTAAAGAATGAGAAGAACGAGCTAATTTCGATGAGAACTATGACTGGACATCAAATGTGCATAGATTACAGGAAGCTAAACGCAGCCACAAGAAAGGACCACTTCCCATTGCCCTTCATTGACCAGATGCTTGAGCGTTTAGCAAAGCACCCCTACTATTGTTTCCTCGATGGGTATTCTGGGTTCTTCCAAATCCCCATCCATCCAGATGACAAAGAGAAGACAACATTTACTTGTCCTTATGGCGCTTTTGCATACCGCAGAATGCCCTTTGGACTTTATAATGCTCCAGCGACATTCCAACGGTGTATGATTTCCATCTTCACCGACATGATTGAGAATTATATAGAGGTCTTCATGGATGACTTCTCGGTCCACAGTGATTCGTTCAAGGACTGCCTTGACAACTTAGAGAAAGTGCTTGCTCGATGTATGGAGAAGCACTTGGTTCTTAATTGGGAGAAATGCCACTTCATGGTGCAAGATGAGATTGTGCTTGGCCATAGAGTTTCAGCTGATGGAATTGAGGTGGACCGTGCCAAGATTGAAGTGATGAAGAGCCTTCAACCGCCAACTACAGTCAGGGAGATTTGCAGTTTCCTTGGGCATGCTGGTTTTTACAGAAGATTCATCAAGGACTTCTCAAAAATTGCTCGACCACTCACCACATTGCTCTGTAAGGACATCAAATTTGATTTTGATGCTAATTGTTTAACCGCTTTTATACATATCAAACAGGTTTTGGTGAGTGCTCCGATAGTGCAACCTCCTGACTGGGATTTACCTTTCGAGGTGATGTGCGATGCTAGTGACTATGAAGTTGGGGTGGTGTTAGGACAAAAGAAGGACAGGAAGCTTCATGCCATCTACTACGCTAGTAGAACGCTAGACGAAGCTCAAAAGAACTGCACAACTACTGAAAAGGAGTTGTTAGCAGTCGTTTTTTCCTTCGAGAAGTTTCGTTCTTACTTGATTAGAGCCAAGGTAACAGTGCACATGGATAATTCAGCACTAAAGTACTTGATGCAGAAGAAAGACGCTAAACCGAGGTTGTTGAGATGGATCCTCCTTCTACAAGAATTTGACATTGAGGTGAAGGACAAAAAGGGAGTAGAGAATGGTGTAGCGGATCATCTCTTGCGCATTCGGATAGAAGATAGTGTACCAATCGATGATTACTTCCCAGAGTAAAGTGTACACTTCATTGAGATTGGATCCCAAGTGACCAAAGAGGGAAATCAGCTAAATGTTGAGACAGAGACTTCACCGTCGATCGACGGTAAGGAGTGTCGATCGACAGGGAGCTCACTGTCAATGCTGAACATCTTCTGTCGATCGACATCAACCAACTATGTCGATCGACAGTGGATGCTCAGATGGAACTTCACGAGTCAAACGCAGTTTTGGAGAGCGATAGACCTTGGTTCAGCGACATAGCCAATTACCTTGCTGCAGAGACTACATCGGATGATCTCAAGGGCTATGAGAAGAAGAAATTCATGAGAGAACTTCGGAGGTACTATTGGGACGAGCCTTATCTATACCGACATTGTTCAGATGGGCTCTATAGGAGATGCATTGCGGAAAGCGAAGCTCGAGATGTGCTTTATCACTGTCACGGTTCTGAATATGCAGGGCACTTTGCCACATTCAAGACAGTGTCCAAGGTTTTTCAGGCGGGTTTCTGGTGGCCCTCAATGTTTAAAGATGCTAATGTGTTTATTTTGCAGTGTGATGCATGCCAGAGGAGAGGAAAGATCAGCAAGCGACATGAGATGCCGCAAAACTTCATCCTAGAGGTTAAAGTCTTTGATTGTTGGGGCATCGATTTCATGGGTCCATTCCCATCTTCTTATGGGAATGAGTATATACTAGTCGCTGTGGACTATGTCTCCAAATGGGTGGAGGCGATTGCTAGTCCGAAGAATAATGCTGCAGTGGTCATTAAGCTGTTTAAGACCATCATCTTCCCACGATTTCGAGTACCACGAGTAGTCATCAATGATGGTAGAACACACTTCATCAACTAGATATTCTCTAAACTCTTAGAGAAGTATGGTGTTCATCATCGCGTGGCGAGTCCTTATCACCCACAGACGAGTGGTCAAGTGGAAGTTTCAAATAGGCAGATCAAAGAAATCCTTGAGAAGACGGTAAGTGTGACTAGGAAGGATTGGTCTACGAAGCTGGACGATGCACTCTGGGCTTATAGGACTGCTTACAAGACTCCTCTGGGAACCACTCCCTTCTATCTGCTTTATGGGAAAGCATGTCATCTTCCGGTGGAACTTGAGCACAAGGCAGCATGGGCGGTGAAACATTTCAATTTCGACATCAAGCCTGCTGTAGAAAGGAGATTGATTCAGATGAACGAACTGGATGAGATCAGACTTCATGCCTACGAAAACTCCAAGTTGTACAAGGAGAGGACAAAGGCATACCATGATAAGAAGATAATCTCCAGGAGCTTCGAACCCAACGACCAGGTATTGCTCTACAACTCGTGTTTACAGCTTTTTCCTGGTAAATTGCGTTCTCGTTGGTCAGGTCCTTTCACAATCAAGGAGGTTAGACCACATGGAGCTGTTGTGTTAATCAAAAAGGACGGAAGGGAATTCACGGTAAATGGTCAGAGGGTGAAACATTACTGGGCGAAAGCCAAGATTCCGGAGGGACACATTGTACCCTTGGATGATGCACCCGAAGCCTGAGCTTCAACACAGTCAAGCTAACGACTAAAAACAAGCGCTTAATGGGAGGCAACCCATTTGTAAGTATGTATATAATTTTCTTTTTCACGAACTTTGGTTTTTAGTTTTGGTTCAGCTTTGGCTAACTGTCGAGACAGAGACTTTACCGTCGATTGACGGTCAGGAGTGTCGATCGACAGGGAGCTCACTGTCCGAAAATCAGAATGCTGAACCTTCTCTGTCGATCGACAGAGATTTATGTCGATCGACAGAGATTTATGTCGATCGACACGGGCAGCGAAACCTACGAGGTAAGTGGATTTAACCTGATTTTCTCCATCGATCGACAAAATTCTCCCCAAACCTTAGATTTTCGAAAACTTGACCAAATCAATCAATTTTTGACCTAATCCACTCGGATTTTCCTCCTCTATTTGATTCTCACACTCTTTTTCGCAATCGAGTAAGGTATGTTTCCCATTTCTTGATTTTTCATTCTGATTTTGTGAAGAAAAGTGATGAGTTTTGCGGTTGAATTGGTTTGATTCTTGTGTTGTTAATACTTCCTTTACACTTTTAGAGTAATTTCGAACCGATTTTGTGCCTCAATTGTGTTGTTCTTGATAATTAGGGTTTGAACTTTAGAATTTGGGGGTTTTGGAATGTGGTTTGAATTGGTGTGGATAGTGGTTGTTTTGTCGAACATAGGGCTTAATAGAGATGCTAGGAGTTGTGCTGAGTATGATTTGGTCGAGATTTTGTGATTGGAATTGTTTTGATGCTTGTCGAATGAAGAATTGCGACAGAGCCTTCTCTGTCGATCGACAGAGAATCATTTCGATCGACAGGGAAGGCTCTGTCCATGTTATTGCTTCTTTCTGCTTTCCTCTGCATGTTTTTGTTTGTGATTTTATTTTGCAGATGGGACCAAAACCAACACAGGGTAGAAAGAGACGTGAACGACCTGATGAAGGCTCGAGTTCTCAACCTCCACCACCTACTTACACTATCCATCGTGGTGTTACACCGAGGTGGCCAAGAGAGGAGAATACAAAGATGCAGGCTGAGTTTGAGTCTCTGAAGATGGGAGTGACGTTGAAGACAGTGTTGACAAGTGACGAGATTGATAAGAGGGAGGGTCTACCCACTTGGGATGATTATGACTCCCTCCTCTACAACGAATGACTCAAAGTCCCAATAGCGACCACCAAGTTCATCCATGAACTGTCGCTGGCTAATCTGAAAATCAAGGACAAGGTGAAGCAATTGGTTGAGGAGATGGGTTTGGCAAAATTGGTGGACGGAAATCACGACATGTATCCCGACCTTGTCCGCCAGTTTTTTGCCACCTTGAAGTTATCCAGCAGCGCATTAACTCCAGAGAAGAAGCTAGATCTGAGGCATTTCTTCATGAGCTTCATGTCTAACGGGAAGCGATACAAACTGAATGATGCAACTGTTTGCAAGACTTTTGGATTTCCTGAGGTTCCACTTGTCGGTTTACCGAAGGACATTGCTGGTGGCGTGCACACACTGTGGAGTAAGATTGGTACTGGTCCGTATCAAGTGGAAAGTTCTGCAGAGGTTGATGTGCGTCATCCTATTGCCCGCTACCTGCTTCGATTGATTACCACTACCATCATATGCAAGATGGAGCCGGTGAAGGTTAGGAGTCACGAGTTGGTCCTGCTTTCTTATGCTTTGAGGGGCATTATTCATAATGACACTTGGGACACTACAACACCGAACATGGGGATGGTGTTGATGGAGTACCTTCACACGCTAAAGCACATTCCACTATCTCTTACTAATCCAGGTAAGAAGCATTTACCTGTGGGAAGCATCCTCACTCCAATCTTCGAGCGATGCAAAGTTTCTAAGAGCGGATATACGGCTGAAAGTAAGAGTGCATATGTGGACCTGAAGCACATGAAGAATGCTCATTGGATCACGACTGACCATCCTATACACTGGATTTTCCCGATTGCGAGAGACCAAAAGAGAATGGTGGAGATTAGGAGTGTGATAGATTTACTGCGGGTCACTAGTGACCATTCACTTATCTTCTTTGATCCACCTGCAGAATTGCTTAAGCAGGTAGAGACTACAAGGAAGCTCACAACGCGGGGAGCTAGCACCTCTCAAGCACCGCCAGAGCAGATACCGCAGCAGGAGCCTCAGCATGAGCATCGTTTCCCGAGACTCCCCGATGGACCACTTGATGACGACCAGCGTTTCAACTGTATTGCTAAGGTTCTGAAGGCGAAATGGGATGCGATGTCGTGCAAATCCAGCTGTATTCTCCCCCGCACACCATCTCCACGGAGCTCACCTTCACCAGAAGCTCTTCGCCAACCGTCAACTCAAGCACCATCAGAGCACCATACCGATGAGGAGGAGGACTAGTTCTCTTCCTCCATTCTGCTTTATCTCTATTTTATGTTTTCCCTTTTCAGACTTTTTATGTGTGTTTTAGTTATATTTGTGGAATTTCAAAAGTTTGTACTTGATTTTGGATTTTTAGTTGATATTTGAAACGATTAGTGAACTTGACTTTCTATTTAAGGATTGCAATGTGTTTTTCCCGTTGATCGTTTATTGAATATCTGTAGATGCAGGTTTGGAACATTGAACCAAACACTTTGCAAAAATCGACAAATATGCAGTTTGGACTGAAGCTCATATGTCGATCGATACAGGATTTCCAAAGTGGTATATTCTATACTTTTTCGATCAAGTTCACGTTTCATTTTATCTCTTTTGCCAATTTCAAGCTTGATAACACTGGGGATAGTGTTGTTTAAGTTTGGGGGAGGTCGTTGCTAACATAGTTTTGTTTTTGAGAGTCAAAACAAATTTTTTGTTTTATTGAGTAAAAACTAGTAGGAAAAACCCTTCTCTTGGTTCAGTGGAGTGTCTTTTTCAGCGTGTGACCGTTCTTCCAGAATCAGTTTCAGAGCTAGACTAATGAAAAATCCAAGGATTGCCCAGTTGACCAGAAACATCAACTACTTCCAGTATAATCCGCCAAGTCAGAGGTACTGCACGATTCTCTTTGGGATCGATGTCCATTGAGCTTGACTCCTCATTCGTACCTGATAAATGCAACCCTCTGTTGAAAGTAATGATACTCCTCTCCCCATATATATAAAAAATAATAATAATAATAATACATACATATATATATCATATGTACTAGGATTGGGGTGAAATGATAGTTCTCGAGTACAAGATGAGGAATAAATCCAGTCAATCTGTACTCGAGGTGATCACCCAGCTCAAAAGCAGCAGTCTGAGTCCCGTGAAACGGATGTTGAAGACGAGCACTCTCACGTAACTGTTTGCTCACAAGGAACAGCGCTAGTGAGTCACGACCCTGTCTCCTAACAAGGAACAACACTAGTGAAATATGCACTGCTAAGAGTTTAACAATTATAAAAAAAAAAAAAGAGAAATATAGAACAAAATAAGTCTGGGGGAGAGAAAGAGTACCAAGTGTTGTATAGGTTGATTTGTCACGGTAAAGTATGGGAATGAGTCTAGAAGGTTCATGGCTTTGAGAACATTGATACCAAGCGATGAAGATTAACGGATTATGCTGAGAAGTGGACGATGAGTTTGGAAGACTGAGAATGTCTGCGGAGAAGTACATGGCGGTCCGGTTTTGGTTGGTTCTGAATCATGTGGTTCACTAACTGGAAAGGTCAATTCGCTGCATCAAGGGAAGGTATGTTCTGTGTTTTCAAACCTCTTTCACATTCTTGGTTTATGTTTTGCTTGAGGCCAAGCAAATGCTAAGTCTGGGGGAGTTGATATATCATGGTTTTTACCCGTTTTTAACCATGATATAAGTCAGTTTTGTATAGTATTTTTGGTATTTGTGTGTCTTTTATAGTGTTTTACAGGAAAATGGTCGTTTGGAGCTTAATGGAAACATTTGGAGCATTTTGGAGTTGAAAAGATCCAAGTGGAATCGAGCAGCTGCGTCTCTGTCGATCGACACAGGAAAAGAAGATCCTTCCCGTCGATCGACAATGTACTTGAAGAAGCAGGGGATGTTAAGGCAGAGAGTCTAGTGTCGATCGACAGGATACCTATATCGATCGACACGAGGTCGGCAGAAGCAAAATATCTGTTTTTCTAAAGACCTAGACCTAATTTTGGCACTTGTATAAATAGTTTACTTTTGTTTTCTCCACAAGGGGGGTGGTTTTTCATGGAGACTTAGAGAGAAAAAGATATTTTGAAGAGCTTTGAGGGAGATCACGTGTTCTTGACATCTAGTGACTACAAACCCTTTTGTATCTTCTACTCTAACTCTTTTATGCAATTTTATTCAGTTATTATGATTTCATCATCTATATATGAGTAAATCACTTGTTAGGTTTTAGGGATTTCTTGGGTTTTGATGAGAAATCTTTAAGATCGCAGATCTGTTGAGGTTTATCCGTTAGTTCTTCATCTAGACTGTTTCTAATGCTAGAATCTAGCTTGATCACCTAGAATCTTGATCTTAGATTGACTCAATATACATGGAAGTGTTATTGACAATTTGAACTAGTCTAGATGAGCAAAATCACCTATTTGCAAAGGAATTTGGCTTAGGGATTTTGTGAAAAAATCAAACTTATACTAATTGCTTGTTAGGATTCGATGAATTCGCAAAAGAATTTGGAATTTGAGGATTTAAGAATAGATAGCCTTTGTAACGGAAGTTAATTGGCTATACTCTCGTGTTTGAGTTCTAGAACGGTGCTTAATTGAACCTCGACAGTTGTTATATCTTTGATTTCGATTCATTACCTGAAGAAATTTCTATGGCCTAGCTTTCGTCTCTTTGAGAACTTGAAATTAAACCATCTTTTGTTTACTTGTTTTATAAATTGCGATTACATCTACATCTTTTTACTTAGCATAATTTGAATACTGAGATTGATTGTGTATTCAATTCCCTGTGGATTCGATCCCTAAATACTACTATGATCCCTTAATTTGAGAGAGTAGTTCGAGGGTGAATTTGAGCCCGTATCAAATTTGAGAGAGTAGATCTAGCATCCTCTCTCCGTTCAATAAACCAACCCGTCATCATAACCCGTATCGATTCTAAAAGTCGAACAATGTTAAGACTTCTAGCATTTTGACACTGCATGGTTCATTGATTCTGCTATGTTCGTAGTCATCAAATTGTACCTTTCGCCCGGGAAATGAACACGCACCTACAGTCTGACATCAGCTCTTTCGAGGTAGGCATGGAGTTCAGGATTAATCGCTTGAATCTCCTCGTATATCACAGTAAAATCAGCCATCCTACAACATCTTGTTGCTTTCTTCACCAGACGAAAGACATCTTTTCCGTTGTAGCTTCCCAAAATGTTCTTATATAAATGATAAGTGCAAATTCTCCGAGAAGCCAACGGATACACATTCCCAATTTCTTTCCCTATCGAGTTATGCCTATCCGAGATTATCGCAGGACCCTTATCGTCAGGAATCACAAGTTTTAGCTGCGTAAAAAACCAGTGCCACGAATCATCATTTTCAGTGTCAACCACGCCGAAGGCAATTGGGAAAATCTGAAAGTTACCATCCTGGGCTAGTGTTGTGAGAAGCGTCCCTTTGTATTTACCCTTAAGAAACGTACCGTCGACAACGACAACTTTATGCATGAAAGGAAACCCATTTACGCTCGCACCAAATGCAAGGAACACATACATGAATCTTCCAAACTCATCGATTTGAAGACGCATAATTGTACCCGGATTTGCCCTTCTTATCTTGTATAAGTAAGAAGGAAAGTCTTCAAACCCACTCTCAGGGTTCCCATCTCGATTTCCCTTGCAAATCTAAGCGTTCTATGTGATTTCCTATAATCCATCTGACCACATGGAAAATGATACAAATAAGTCAGCCGCATCGTAACAATAAGTCAGTCAAAACGTACTAGTAACTCAACCGTTAAGTTTAAATAACTCAGCCGTTAAGTTTATAATATAACTCAGCCGTTGAGATTATATAACTCAGCCGTCTTGTTTTTATAACTCAGCCGTTAAGTTTATAATATAACTCAGCTGTAATATAACTATAAATTAGCCGCATCCTAAAATTAAGTTAGCCGCAACGTACTAATAATTACCTTTACACCAAATTGCTTCTGGATAGATATTCCGACACTCCTAGGTCGAACTGACGGACCAACATCGCCGAGAAAGTCCTTGTACAACTCTCCTAAATAGCCGCTGTTTCTTTTTGAGGTAAACCAGAACGCTCAGTTACAGAACATGTATGATCCGAATCGTAAATACGAACATAAAATGTCGGGGGATCCCCTAGTGTAGTAGCACGAACTCTCCAGAGACATTCACCAACCCAACACTTAACAACGAGTGTATCCGAATCGGATACGTCTACATCAAAATCAAATCGATCCCTCACCGTAAGAAGTTTCACTCGTTTCTCCAAATCGGCTTTACACTCGTATCGTTGCCCTACCGAGAGGTTTAGGGAAGACATATCTAACCTTGGAACCTCCAGATTCTCTTTGGATCCGCTCGTCGACAAGTTATGAGGTCTCTTCTTAGGAGGTAGTGTCGGTGAATCTTCGTCTTCGTATAAACTGAAGTTATCATCTTCAAATGACTCATAATCCGAGTCGTCGAACATATCAAATTGGCTTTCAAATTCGTCATCTTCTTCGTCTTCTTCGCCTACTTCATTTTCTTCGACTACTTCATTTTCTTCGCCTACTTCATCTTCTTCGCCTACTTCATCTTCTTCTACTTCATCCTCCAAATTGAAAGCATCATAACTCCCACCGTAATCTTTGGATCTAGATTCAACTTCTGAGCTATAAGTGAATAAACTTTTATTATTCTCTCTCGCTCCGTCATTCCGACTAATTTCATTCTCCGTAATCTCCACACAAAGACGTAAGTGTTCGATTTTTCTAAAGCTTAAAAAAACTTGCAACTGTCGAGTATTGGAGAGGTAAACTGGTGGAGTATCGTGCGCCATTGTTTTCAAAGCTTTTTCGAGAACATGTAGCTCAGTTGAATCTGATGGCTCGACTCCTTCAATCCGTAATCATTGAGTACTATCTTCGCAAGTTCGTCTAGTGTTGTTTTCTCATCTATATGCACAACTCTACACCCTCTATCGTCGGCGTTGGATACATATCTGTGTTTCTTAACCCAGTTACCGGAAACAATAATTACCGGATCCATAAGATCTCTGATGAATGAAAATAATGAAAAAGGTAGATGAAGAAGAATAAGAAGAAGGTCGTAGATGAAGAACCCTGATTTGTAAGAGCTGATGATATGGAAGATAAGAGCTGATGACATGAAAAATCAGAACTGATGACATGGAATATCGGTAAGTCAGCCGCCAAACAAACACATAACTCAACCATTAATAAATCAGCCATCAAGTATAATGTAAGTCCGCCGCAACGTGAATAGTATTTCAGTAATTAATCTTTCGCTAATAAATCAGCCGTATTTAGGCTAGGAAATATTAAGTCAGCCGTATTATCAAATAAATCAGCCGTCAAATGAATGCTATTCTAGTAATTAATCTTTCACTAATAAGTCAGCCGTACTCCGGTTGAGTTATTGTTAACCCAGCCAATTACGGCTGATTTACTTAAGTCAACCGTAACTACCTCTCATAAGTCAGCCAACCGGAGAACATAACTCAGCCGTCTCTTATCTTAAACTTAGCCAATTTTCCACTAATCAGCCCGCCGTTGTATAACTCAGCCGTAACTTGTGTTCGTTAGTCAGCCGTTATCTCATAAGTCAGCCAGATTTCTGTAAATCAGCTGTAACTAACGGTTGATTTATGTTCGTAAGTCAGCCGTTATCTCATAAGTCAACCAGATTTTTGTAAATCAGCCGTAACTAACGGCTCATTTATGTTCGTAAGTCAGCCAAATTTTTGTAAATCAGCGGTAACTAACGGTTGATTTATGTTTGTAAGTCAGGCGATTTCTCATAAGTCAGCCGCGTTTTTTAACTCGGCCGCAACGTAACCATAATTCAGCCGCAACGTAACCATAACTCATCCGTAGCGCTTTACGGCTGAGTTCATTAATACACGTCAGCGATTTCCTACGTGGTTTCTTATGTGGCTATAGCATTTTTGTAATTACGTTTTTTGTCAAAATGTAGCAAAAGTGCACGCTGGGTATTAAAAAAATGCTAGTAATAAAAAAAAGTTTTATATGATTCTAGTCATATTACCTAATTTCTGTGGGATTTGAGCAAAAAACCTTTTTTATTATAGTGGATTAAGAGAAAAAGGAGAGAGAGAAAGAAAAGTAATTATTGGGATAATTTGGGTGTGTCCGAGGAGGAAGACCTGTATGTAGTAATTTGCCCAAGAAGCCGTCAACTTCCATGTATTTTTTTTTTTGTCATCTTTTTTTTTTTTTTTTGGGTCATCACTTCCATGTATTTTATTCCCATCAAACTCGATAATAATATAAAACTGGAACATAATGAAGATATTTAGGTGCTAAAAACATATTAAAAAAATCCAATAAAATACCGACAGAAAAGACCACGATATTTAGCTTGTTGTGGGTTTTTATTGTTGTTTAGAGGTATGAGTTCTTGGTTCATGCGTTGATAGTGATCTCTTTTGAATTTAGAGAGTGGTGTGTTTTAGTTCGCTCGGACTCGGTGGTCGAGTTATTTTTGTCTTGGCATCGTGGTCTTCTCTGGATTCCGGTATCTCTGGTATGGTTATTTTCATCATTGGTTCTTACTTTGGGCTCTTTATTCCCTGCGTTCTTCTCCGCCTCTGCTGTTTGCCGGTTAAGTAGGTCCTAGAGCCGCGTTTTGGTTTTTCTGTGTTGGTTTGCCTCAAGGTTTAGGTTCTGTTCTTCTTATGGTTTTTGGCTCAATTTTGGTTCCCGTTTGTTTTATAGTTTAGTTTGTGGGTGTGAATTTGGATCAGTGGTTTGAGCTTGGATCATGAACTTTGCTTTTCTTCAATTGATTCCCTTTTTCCTTTGTTGTAGTAGATAATGTTTGGGTTTGGCATCTTATGTTATATCCGTGAGCCTTGTGGCTCCGACGTAGTTTCCGGTTTTCACCAGCCTTGGTTTCTGGCTTTGGGCCAGCTTTGTATCTTGTTTGGAACCAGCTTTGTAATCTTCTGTTTCAATTTAATAAAAATTTTAGATGTCAAAAAAAGATTTGTTGGTTTTCCATATGCGCTTGAACATTACATCTAAAATATCTTCAACATGATAAATTGTTGACAATAAATATATTTATCTTAGATAAAATGTTATAAATTTGTTGATATTATCTATTTTACTAGTAAAGAAAATTGGGTTTTCGGTCAATTTTTTCCTTCAACCGAAAACCCAATTACAAGTTTATAACTAACAGCCATACATAAACAGTGGATATGGCTGCCATGAAACAGGAGACAACAATTAAAGAATGTAATAACGTCCATTTGATTAACTTCTTATTTATTACTACTAATGGCTGTTTTAATTATTTCGAATTCGTAAACACATCCAGATACATTTCAGATACTCTTTCCGTTTCATATTAATTGTCGTTTTGATAAAATGTATCTGGATGTGTTTTGAGTTAAATACATCCAAATACTAACCAAATATGTACATTTCTCAAAACGACAATTAATATGAAACGGAAGGAGTACATTTTATCAAAACGACACTTAATATGAAACAAGGGAGTATGAAACACATCGTCATCTTTCTGATTATATTTTGCCTACGTCATTGGAAAATGGACTCGCATTGTAATCTCCGTCTTTAATACGCCAATTATAATCATTAGTCATAGTCATAAACACAATTCTTTCATTTTAAAATGATCAGATTTTAATCCAATGAATAATAATTCATATTAACAGCTGGATCCGAAAGGCCCGCGAATAGGTTAGTGAACAAGATAGATTATTTACCTTACTCTTCATTTTTTCGTGCCGGCTGAATAGCTTCCTTAAAATTTCGGTTTTTGTCAGCTTAGGAATCCTATATCTTTATACAAAACTTTTTATGTTAGTAGTAAGTAAATTATGAGTATAGACACAAGACCAAGATTACAAAAAATTAGCGCCAAAAAAACAAACTTACTGGAAATCTTACTAAGTCTGATCCAAGCCTATGTGAATTGATCTATAAATCGGTTTAACTATCCCTTATTCAAATCTATGTGAATTGATTTGCGAAAAGTAGGAATCTTGTGTTCTTCGTTTTTAGATATACTCTTAGTGTATGATGCATCAAGAAGAAGAAATATTAGACAATGGTTCCAATCTTACAAGTGAATCGCCATCAAGGTTGAAGTGTTATGCTTCTGCATAAATCCAAAGGTGGAGTATGTAGGAACTTAAATTTACTACAATACGGGCAAACTGATATTTGTGAAATAAAATACATAAATACGATTTTATGATAACAATACCGATACAAGAATTAGGATAAGAACGAATTTTGCCGAGGCGAGATATGATCTCTATCCTTAATTCTGAAAACGCCTCGTAGTGTGACGGTTGTATGACGTTCCGAATCCCATGATACAACTGCAATCGATTCCATTTGCACAACTCAAGAACGGAATCACACGAACGCTAGATTTTGTGTTATACTCTCGGACTCAAAATAAAATAAAAATAAAAGAAAGAGATTGTGAGAGATGTTGTTGTTGATCATGTTGATCAAGATTAAAGCTCTTGGCCCATGAGGAAGAAATATTTTGTGTTATACTCCCTCCGTTTGTTTATAAGTGATGTTTTAGGCTTCTACACTCATATTAAAAAATCATTAAATTTACCTTGTTTCTTGAAATAAAATAATAATGTTTATTTATCCAAGACATTTTAACCAATAAAAATTCAATCTGCAGAATTTAAAGAGTCAAAAACACAAAAAAATCAATTAATTGTATATTGGTAAGTGAAAACATCACTTATTTGTAAACAAAAAATAATTCCTAAAACATCACTTATAAACAAACGGAGGGAGTATATAACAAAATGCCAACGTATAACCGTAAGCCATAAAGGGAGTTTTGAGAAATTAATCTCATCATAATTATATTAATGTGTGTTAATATTTTATAAGTTACCACATCAATTCACAATTGATTTGCACTTAATTGCCAATATTAATTACGTTCAAACACATCAAATGGAGAGAATATTTTGTTGACTTTGTTAATAACAAAATTCAATAAGAATTTAGTCCAAAAGATTAATCCATTGGTCCAAGATTCTTTTTTTTCTCTAATACATCAAAATGTATCCAAGGTTTTAAGCCTTGTTATGATTTACTCCTTTTATATATACTCCCTCCGTTCTCTTTTCTTTTGATTGATTTTCTAGGAAAAAAAATACTTTTAAAAGATCGATTTTTCACTTTTTCAATGTATTTTTAATGAAAGTTTAATGGTGAATTGTAGATTTCAAGACATATTTATTGACTTTATTAGATTACTATTGGTTTAAAGTTATGGAAAATTGTTTTTTGCAAAAAATAAGACATTTATAATTAATCATTAATGTGTTTTCTTAATATTTGTGAAAATTCTAGAAAATCAAACAAATAAAAACAGAGGGAGTAAAAGATAATTTTATATTTAACTAGAAATGGCTCGCGCTTCGCGCGAGTATTTATTCTACAATTTTATTATATTGAAAGACAAATAGTTTAATTCAATTATTTTATAAATAAAAAATAGAGATTGGTTTGAAATGAATTAGTGCTTTTATCTCTTATCTATATGATATTGTATGAATATAAAACTATAAAATAATTTTTACCATTTGGGCATTAATGATTAGTATTTGAGAATGTATTTCATTGTTTAAAATTTTGGTAGCTACATACAGAAAATATCATTTATTTCATATATCTTATCTAGAAATTATGGCACTTTAGATATTTTATGATTTTAACATTAATCATTTATTTTCAATTCATCATATTGTTTTAGTTTTTAAACATTCTTTATTATGACTTTTGATTAGTAACAATGCTAATATGAAACTATTAGTTGAATTAAAAACTTAGTTTTTAAATTTAAAAATACAATGTAATTGTAAAGTTAAAATATGTGTCATTTTTTCATACTTCAACACATGATATATGTTATACTTGTAGGGGTCAAGTTCCACACTTTGAGGATCATCAGAAGAAAATGACTAAGTCTGGGTGAAGAAGAGCTCTACCGATATTCTGGGATGCACCGACCGGTCGGGAGGTCAGTAAACCAATAGCAGCACCGAACCGAACCCGGTGAGCCAATTTCAGGACTTCATCAATTCACCAGGCCCAGTTCAGCTTAGCCGATTTAACTGGGCCGAACCGAACAGTAAGCGGGCCGAACCGTTAATGGGCCTGCCGACCTAGGAGTGCAGCTCACGCCAGAAACCCTAGCCGACTTAGTGTAATTTAAATATCATTCTATCATCCCCATAAGAGGGGATCACAAAATCTCTAGCAGAAAACCCTTGTACTTTTACAGCAAACACAACTAATAAAAACCTTCTTCTCAACCTTTGTTCTTGATTTCTAACTCTTAAGTTTTGCAGATCTACCGCGAACCCGACAAATTCTAATTGTAGGAATCCAGCTCCCACAATTTGGCGCTAGAAGGAGGGGATCTTTAGCAAAACTTCATACACAGATCTACAGAGCAAGTTTGAGAAGATAACCGGTAGCAGCGAAACAACCCAGCAAAACAACGCAACCGACGGCAACGCTGATCAGAACCAGCAGACAACGTTGAATGGATCTGTGACAATCGGACAGAGCGAGCAGACGGCTCGCGACGAGCACACGGCTCGCGACGAGTAGATAGCTCGCAACGAGCATAGGGCTCGTGATGAGCAGACAGCTCGCGATGAGCAGACGGCTCGCGACGAACAGGCGGCTCGCGTCGAGCAGACGGCTCGCGGCGAGCAGAACAGAGAGGAGCAGGCGCGACGGGCCGCCAAACCAACGCGGCGCCGAACCCAGAAGCGTCTAATGACCTGAAGGAGATGTTGGCGGAACTGCTCAAGAAGTCTAAGGACCAAGAGGCGCTCAACAAATCCTTGACAGCAGAAGTGCGAGCCCTGGCAGCGGCTACCCGCATTTGCGGACATGGAATCTTTCGGCAGCCCACAGCTCGTGGGATCCCGACAGGCCTAGCTTCAACACCTGCTGGCACGCTGAGAACCGGTGGTACGCCCCGTGAGCCAAACCATCGAGCCGAAGAAAGAAGCACACCAACTGGGAACGTAGGTGCATGAATCGTCGAAATCATCGATGATACCAAAGAAGAAAACAACACTGACGATTCTGGCTTAGCAGGCGCCGGAAGAACCATGCGAAGGAGGAGCCAATTCGAGCACGAGCGAGAGCTCGCCGAGGAAGAAGAAAACCTCCAGTGGGTTGAGCAGATCGAAATGGCTGACGCGAGAAAGGCGTTAGCTAACCACAAACAGCAAGAGATGGATGAGCTCAAAGCTACCATGCGCCAGACCGCCCAAGATTTGAAGGAGATGTGTTCTCAGGTTCACCGGGCGATCAACAAAGCCCATGAGATTGATCGAGTGCTCGAAGAGGCGCGAACAACGCCATTCACCAAACAGATCACAAAGGCGCGACTTTCCGACCCCGGGAAAATCGGAATACCGACATACGATGGGAAAACCGACCCGACCAAGCACATCACTGCTTTCTCCATCGCAATGGCCCGCGCCAACTTTCGGCAGGAGGAGAAAGACATCGGCTACTGCCTCTTGTTCGTAGAGCACCTCAAGGGAACGGCTCTCCACTGGTTCTCGAGCTTAGAGAGGAATTCCATAGATAATTTTCACCAGCTGTCCGAGGATTTCCTGAAGCAATACGCCATTCTTATTGAGATGAGGTCTTCGGAGGCTGATCTCTGGACTATGACCCAAGGTGCAACCAAAACTCTGCGAAGCTTCATCGAACGTTTCAAGCTTGTTCTGACTCAGGTGAAAGCCATAGACGACAAGTCAACACTAAAAGCTTTGAAAAAGGGGCTCTGGTACAACTCCGAATTCCGAAGGGAGATGACGGTGAACGAGCCATCTATAAATCAGGATGCCCTACATCGGGCAACCGGATTCGCTAAGAGTGAAGAAGAGGTCAAGACTCTGGCCCAAAAATATGGGAAGTCTAAAAATGTTGACTCCCAGCAAGCGGCAACACTAGCAGCAAAAAAACAACACGACAACTTTGTGCAACATGAGGGTGATTTCAGAGGCGCACACAATTACCAAGTGGACTCGCCCGGCTACGGCCGCGGAGGTGGCCGAGGCCGGGGCCGCGGTAGAGGTAGCACTTTCGGCAATACTAGGACTAGAAACACGAACTATGACGAATCAGCATTCTGCAAACTGCACCAAATGCACGGGCACTCAACGGCTAACAGTCGCGTCCTCGGCTCGCGACTTGCCACGAAATTGGCAGCCAGCGAACTTGGAGGAGGAATAAGCATCAAAGACTTCGAAATCGAAGATGCGGTCCACCAAGAAGAAGGAAACGTTAATAGGGAACCCAACAAACGGGATAGACAAAACGAAAACGCAGCTTAAGAAGGTCAGAAAAGGCGGGTGCTGAACATGATCATGGGCGATTCTCACTACTGCGCTGACATAGAAATCGGCGCCAATGTACCCAGACCTTCAAAGTTCCCAAATCACATCATTTCTTTTGAAGAAATCAAAACTAACAGCATCTACAAGCCGTACGATAATCCTCTAGTAATTCGGTTGGTTATCGATGACTGGGACACCGTGCGCGTTCTGATCGATACAGGTAGTACTGTGGATATCATTTTCAAAGAGACCCTGGCACGAATGGAAATTGACATTTCCCATTCGAAGCCGCTCACCGGTTTCAACGGCGAAACCACTATGACACTAGGAACGATCGATTTACCCATCTGTGCCGAAGGCGTCACCAAAGTAGTCAACTTTTCTGTATCCGACAACCCCGTTATCTACAATGTGATAATGGGTACGCCGTGGCTCAACTCAATGCGAGCGGTGGCATCCACATACCACCTATGCCTCAAGTTCCCTACCAAAGAAGGGGTAAAGGTGATCAAAGGAAGCCAAACGGCATCCCGAACGTGTTTCCTAGCCGCGCACAAATTACGGAGCCAAGCGACTATCCCTATCCCTAAGGAAAAGCGAAAAAGCAAAAGACAGATAGAGAATCTGTCAAAGAGCTCTCCAACCTGTTATAGCAATTACAGATTGCCGAGGCCCGCGAAGAAGAAGCAGCGGACCCGATATGCGAGCCGGTGATACCTGTCTCCATAGACGATGAAAATCCGGAGTGATGCGTAGAAATCGGTGCAACCCTCAACGAGTCAATCAAGCAGGAGTTAGTTACTTTTCTAAAGAAAAATCTAAGTACATTTGCATGGTCTGCAGAAGACATGCCAGGAATTGATGCTGTTTTGGCGTTCCGTGTTGGCTTTCAGGTTCTCGATCACCTTAGACATCTTCTCTTTCTCGGCTACTACACGATCTTCGTTCTCCCGTGCCAAAGTTTTGGCTTCACCAATACGGGCTTGGTCCTCCTAGGCGCTCTCGTCGTACTCCACGACCATCCGGTTTATTACAGCAAAAAACTGAGAACACAAGAAAATCGGATCAAACGAATCGCTTATCAATATCATCACAACTAAAAAAAAACATGAAAACTAAAGTAAAGAGTGGGGATAATTCGACACCTTAGCTCCTTTAAGAGTCATCTCCGAGTAGGCTTTGCTCTTGGTTAAGCTGCTCGGGATGTACATACGATCGTCCTTGTGAAGTACCTGCGCAAAGAAACTCGCTGACGCCTCGGCATTATCATACAATGCTCCTGGAGTAAGAGGCATAGTCAGTTGGGTATCACCGAGAGTCGGCTCGGGTGTGACCTGACGCTTCTCTTGTCTTGGCTTCTTCGCATCCCTATCATCGCGGCTACTGCTACTTCCATCCTTGGCAACTTCCTTCCTCTTCAGATCGGCGAGGCGTCGGTGAATCGTCCCGTTTTTTCCTTTTCCACCGACGTCTCCCTTTTTCTTTGGTTGGTGATCGGCGAGGTGAGAAGATAGCGGGCGATCGTCACCATCAAAAACGGCAGGTTTCGAGCCCTTTGGCGCAGGCGGTTCACCCGCAGATAAGGATGGGAGGGACGAGCACTTCGTCGGAACAAATCCCGAGCTATGGCTCGGCAGGGGTGGAGGTGGCGGAAGTCTTTTATCCGTGGGAGTCCTTCGACACCTCTCCTCAGAATGGCTCTCCGACTCCTCGGCGGCTCGCCATTTCCTCTCCTCAGAAGCCTTACGCTCTCTCTCTTCGGCTATCTCCCTATCACGGAAAGTAGGCCTCCTCATGTCGCCCGAATGATCTGAGGAAACTAAAAGACCCTCTTGAATAGCTCGCGCTCTCTCGACCCGCTGCAAACAGAAATCTCTTTTCCAATTGCACCCGCGGGATGCGAGCTTCTTGTGAATCTTTTTAATTCCGGGAAGCTTCGCGATTGGCGGCGGGCGAACTGCAAAACAGGAGGAAAAACAAAGTTGGTTATAATCATGAAATAGTCTAAGTCTTAAAACAAGTAAACGGCTACGCCGCGATCCTAAGCAAGCTACAAATCCGCTACCGATCTACCTCCATTTGGTTTTGACCGACCGAAGACAGTTCGGTCCCACCGAAGCTTCGGAGATCTTTACAAAGAAAAAATAATCTTCCGCATTCTCGTCTTTACTTGGAAAACGATCAATCACCCTTTTTAGCTTTTTGCAGGAAAGATAGTATTTTCTACTTTCTTTCGGTCCACGGCCGAACTTCGAGGAAGCACATCAAGTGGTCGGGTCCAATATCAATATGGCGCTCATAACTCCGGACAAGAATCCCAACCAAGTGACGGATTCCACGGGGATTGATTTGAGCGAGCGCAAGTCGGTACTCCCATAAAAACAGAAGGATGGCTTCAGGGATCGGAAACCACAACTAGCAGAGATCAAAAAAACTCTCATAAAGAGTAAAATATCCCTCAGGCGGCTCTTCTACTCGGTCATATGGATCCGGTGCCATCAGTTCAACCGAGTCCGGAATTGTAAATCGTCGCCTAAGAATTAGAAGACTATCATCGGTGGAAAGACTTGAACTGGGAGGATCGGGTCGAATCATTTTTCTCATCGGCTTCCTGTTAAGAGATGGCTCTCTCGACGATTCAGTTCCCTCGGCAGACGAATCATGAAGAGAGGGAGCGATAAGTTCTAATCGATTTGGTTGTTCCGTGCTAGACAGCATACCGGAAGATCTCAGATCAGGAGAACTACCGCGATGAGAATCATCCGTCGACATAACCAAATCACTTTTCAGCAAACCGTCCGCTAACAAACGGCGTGGCTCGTTTTGAAAAAGATTTTGATATTAAAAGAAAACGGTTCGTGTGCAAGAAAGCGTGGCTCATTTCCGGAGAAATGGTTCTCTTTCGAGCAACGTGGCTCGTTACTTAAAATCTTCAGGAAAGTAGTTTGTGTCTAACACGTGGCACATGATAAGCTCAAATTTCGCTAGAGCTAGACTCTCTCAAATTAAGAGGTCAATCGCAGTACTTAGGGTTATCGATCCACAGGGAGTCAGGAAAACACAATAGATTTCAGATTTCAGATTAAGCTAGGTGAGACGAATATAAAAGCAAATAAATCAAAACAAAACAAACGGTTGTGAAATCAGTTAAAGAAAACGCTAGGCACAGGGAATTCTCCAGTGAATCAGAATTGCAGATAAATCAGATATTAGGACAATGAAGAACACTTCATGAACATGCCCACGAAAGTAAACAAACCAGTTGTCGCTGCGAATAATTTCTATGTCTAAATCCTAGAAGACCAACTGTCGTTGCGAAATCAGGTTGATTCAAACAAGCATTAATGATCAAGCACAATTGTTCACAAAATCCTAAGCCAAATCCCTTTGCGAATAGGTATTTTGCTCATCAAAAACTAGTTCAGGATTATCAATCAAACTGTCGTTTCTATTAATAAACCCTAGATCAGATTTCAGTTCGCGAGGCTAAAATCAGCAATAAGAACAAGTTAAGATGAAGAACTTCTAATGATTTTATCCTAATAAACAGATTAGATCAGCAACTCATCAAACCTAACAAGAGAAATTACTCAGACATAGCAATAAAAAAAAACATCTTTTATTAATCAAACTCTCTAAGTAATTCTATAAAATAAAGCGTAAAATAAAGCATGATTCTAAACAATGACTCTAAATACGTATTTATACAAGTTCCAAACCGTCCTAAACATAAAAGTAAACATTTGAAGGCTTCGGGCTTCGAACGGACTTTTCTGATGAAAATCCGGGCTTTGACGAACTTCGTGTCGATCGACACACATAGATCGTGTCGATCGACACGACTCTTCAAATCGTAAATCTTGGCTATAAAAGTCTTCATGTCGAGCGACACACATAGTCACGTCGCTTGACACAGATTCCAAACAGTGACTCCGAATTTGCATTTCGCCACTTCATTCCGCGAATGCTCCAAAATCTCCAGTAAACATCTTTTATGCTCCAGACGGTCCAGTTCCTGTAAAGACACTAAAACAATACCAAAAACACCAAAAGACACTAAAACATGGACTTATATCGTGGTCGAAAACCGGTAAAAACCACGATATATCAACTCCCCCAGACTTAGCTTTTTGCTTGTCCCTAAGCAAAACAGTGTGCTCACTCCTTAAGAAACCACATTCCTCAAAATTTAATACCTGGTAATACTTCGATGCATCCCTAGAAGCTTAGCAGTCCTCTAGTTTGATTCCAAATCCCTTAGAAAATTTCAGACTTTCAATCGCAGACCCCTTTAGCTTAATTAAGTGCGGTCTCATCGAGGGAATATCGATCACTAGACCTTCTAGATTCTTTCACCTCCTTTAACACTTTCCTGCGTTTCACCCTCTCTCTTCCCTCTGAAACTGTATCCAATTAAGGATATCATAGAGATGCAGTGCCTTTGTTGAACTTCTTCCTTCAAGATAATTTTTTTTGTGATGGCGGGTACCTCAGCAGAGGGTCCTTTACCACCAGAGCTTTAGGCTCCATTCTCCTTTGGCATTTTTAAACTCGGGCTTGCACTTTTTCTTGGCATCTCTATGATCACTAGATCAGCGCTCACTACTAGTGTTCTTGTGGAGACAGGGTCATGAGGCTTCTTTTTTCGATCTAGGACAGTTATATTCGTCATTCGGGAAGAAGTTTCAAGAGCGGTCCATCCTCGCTTTCAAGTGTTTGGAAGCTGAATCAAGTCTTGCGATTTCCAACACCCTTGACAAGAAATTAGAGATTCATTGGGGCGGGGTCTTTCACATCCTTTCTAGCATTCTCCAGAAATCTGAACTCGCTCCGTTAAACCGATCCACTTCCAGTTACCCAATTTAGATAATGGTCCTTGAGTGCTGTTCAAAGCAAGTTTAAGGGAGGTTTTGACTCGAATAAAACACAAATTTTTTAAAAACACCATAAAAACTCAAAAGAAAACACATAAGTTAGCAACTACCTCCCCCAGACTTAAACAACACTGTCCCCAGTGTTATTAAGCCTAAGATCGGTGAAACAAGATAAACAGGAATCGAAACGAATGAAAAAATCAAGTGAGAATTCGTACATGGGGGTCGTGTCGATCGACACGACCTTTGTGTCGATCGACACTCATGAATCTGTCGCGTCGAGCGACTTTAAGCTCAAGTCGATCAACTGGTGAATTTTCTTCGTGTCGAGCGACACAAGTATGCCCGTCGCTCGACACATAGTGCTGAAGAGCATTCTCACTTTCGTTTCAGCGTTCTAATTCCTGAAAATCAAAACAAACACAAAACCAAAACGTAAAATTGAAAAAGAAACAGAAATCTAAGTAGATAGTTAGTAAGACTCACAAGTGGGTTGCCTCCCACTAAGCGCTTGTTTCAAGTCATTAGCTTGACTATTTTGGAACTCGACACTATGGTGGATCTTGAGGAAGTATTGGACTTCCTTTATCCGGGATGGAACCAGCAGCTTGCTTCATTCGAACCTTCTTTGAATCTCCCCCAGACTTATCAGAAACAATCTCCGGGAAAAGCTTCATCGTTCTCTCCATCATCTCGTGAAGAATTGCTTCTCCCTGATCTATGAGCTCTTGAGGAACGATGATTCTCATTCGCGTGAAAGGCTTTGAAGTCCTCTTAGACTTCTCCTCTTCTTTCATGTTCCCTGCAATTTCACCAGAAGAACCAAGCTTTCGAGAAACTCGATGCTTGCGTAAGCGCGTAACAGGCTGTTCAACTTTAATGAAATCAGAAGAGATGGAATTAAGTACTGAAGGTTCATACCTGGGCTCTTCAAGAAGTACCTCAGCAGATGGTACTGTAGCAATTGCTTCCTCAATGGTCTCAGCAGAAATGACTTTCGAAGGCTCCTCAGTTGGCTCATCTTCTAGCGATGTATCCACAGAGAAAGCTTGACCATCGATTGTGGGTCTTCTCCTCGTACTGTCCATGTCAAAATCCAAGATGACATCGCCAAGGTCAAGCTTAATCGTTCCTCTTCTACAGTCAATATGTGCTCCAGCTGTTGCTAAGAAAGATCTTCCCAGAAGCAAAGGATCCTGAGGTTCTTCATCGTATTCCAAAACTACAAAGTCTGTTGGAATAATGCAGTCCTGAATTATAATAGGCACATCCTCAAGAACACCTTTCGGGAATCTCCTAGAACGATCTGGTAGGAGAAGAGACATCCTAGTCCTCTTGAAGTCCGTCATCCTAAGTCTTACAGCAACGGAAAGAGGCATAAGATTGATTCCAGAACCCGTATCGCAGAGAGAGTGAGAAAAGCCTTCATCAGAGATGGAACAGTCGAGTACAAAACTTCCTGGATCAGGTAACTTCACAGGAACTTTGCCCTGGATCATCGCGCTAACCTCAGCAGAAACCACTATCTCCTTCTTCTTCTTTTTGGAGACTGGAACTGTGTTCAAGAGTACTGCTTGGAGATCTCTGGTCTGCAGCGCACCTTCCTCTGGACTGATTCCATTAGCAACCATTCGCTTCACATAACGGCGAATCACAGGAGAAAGCTTGATTGCATCCACAAGAGGCATCTCAACCATGATTTTCTCAATCATCCTCTTGCAAATGGCTTCCTCAGCCTCTTGTTTGCTCTTTCTAGCTCTGGGAAAGGGTAACTTCGGCTTATAGACGGATTCCTCGAGGATTGGAGACGGTTTCGGATGAACAGTTTCGGCCTGCAGTACGTGTCGAGCGATGGGTGGTTTATGTCGATCGATGCCTCTGATTTCGTCGTGTCTGTTGGAATTTGACTAGGTTTTACCGGATTAATCTCTATTAATCAACCTAACAGAATTCCATATAAGCCTAGGATCTAGGGTTTGCAAACTTTGAATCTATGTGATCAGATCTCGAATATACCTGGTGTTTATGCAGCGGAATTGAATCAGGGATTTGAGATCTATAGCGCCCCAAGCGTTGCGCCTCTACTGTTAGTCCACACGCACACAAACAGGAATCCGCAGGGTCGCTAGAGCCTGGAATCGGATCTTTCAGGGAATTTATGTTTCAGAGGCGGCTCTGGACTAAAAGCTTCTTCTCCAGGTCGTGCCTCATATCATATATAAAGGCCCTAGAGAAAACCTAATTAATCCCTGAACCGATTCAGAATTAATTAAGTCGTTAAACCGAAATCCCTATTTCGGTTAAAGCATGGTGTCGATCGACACCACCATGTGGTGTCGATCGACGCCTCTTCTAAAACATGATTCTTATGTGTATCTAATACACATCATTTGGATCATTACATTAATGATCATTCCCACATAAAGTAAATCCAGTTTGCTTAGGTATGTGACCCTGTAGGATCATATAATACTAGTAATGAGTTCATAACTCATAGATCATCAGCGGCTTCTAGCAAAAAGTAATGACCACCTAGTATCATATGAATGTCTGATCTCGACAATACAACTATCACTAGAGTGAATACAAGTGTGATTTCAGGACATTCCCAACAATCTCCCACTTGTACTGGAATCATCTATTCCCATAATCCCTTCGTCTCTATATCTCGATATGGCATAAGGCAAGATCCGTGTCATCCTTATTACAGTCATTATCATGTTCATCGAACTCCGATTTATACTGACCAAAACAAACGACTGACAATCACCTCGTTTGAGCGCGGCCACGCATTTCTCAGTATCAAATCTTCGATGGGCCCTGAGATATTTATCTCCTGTTATATAGGAGGGACAAATCCCATCTAGTTCCATCCCTGTTCCTTCACACACTTCATGATACGCCCAATCAATGCCTTTATAGTCACCTGTTACGGATAACGTTTGACACAGTCAAAGCGGACCAATTCATATGCAAGAAATCATGATGAACTCAGGTCTAAGGACTATACTCTATAGTCGTAACGAGAACCTCTCATGACACTTATATAACTATCTTGTAGAGTTCTCATTAGCGGGTCATGTCCGATCATATGTTCTCTAACATATATCTATGTGATTGACTTTAATACTCTTATTAATGACTCCATGAAACTTAGTCATCAGTCACCTCACATGCCAGTCTCACGCGGTTGTCAGTGTCCCACTTTAACAACCTTGACCAGGGACAAACATAATCTATGTCATTTATCACTTTATAGGATTTCATGATCAAGTCCTCAACTTGATGACCTATAAAATGCCATAAATTACTCTTGGGACTATTATTCAATTATCCAATAATCAAATAATAAATGAAATAATTTCATTATGACATAACCAAATTATGCCTACATGAATATCATAACACAACTAAATCCTTTACAACTCCCACTAGAATTAAGATCACATCTTAATATATCCAATACCTACAGCAGGAGGGTGAAACTCATGTTTAGGTCGTGGGAGAGGCTGCGGTGATCTGCTTGGAACCCTTTCCAACAAACCGCAGGCTGTGGTGCTCTGTTTGGAACCCTTTCCAACAAACAGCACTACAGTATAGACACAAGACATAACCCGGTTCCGACCGGAAATCGTCTTTGTCCGTCTAACCACTCTTCATCAGAAACCATTACTTCCTCAGTTCACCAAGCTTCTATCCTCAGTATTCCCAAATACTGAGAATATTCTTGGTAACTATCCAGTGACTTTCACATGGATCATATTGGTATCTACTCGTCATGCTTAAAACACAAGCAATATCTGGACGAGTGCAGGTCATGGCATTCATGATAGATTCCTCTGCATACGCCTGGGAATTCTATTCAAAAAAAAACCTTTCTTGCTCAGCCAGTGTCCAGGGACACTGCGTCTTGCCAAGATTAATGCCATCAGACATTGGTATGAAGCCCTTCTTGGAATCATGCATATTGAATCTGTCCAAGACTTTATCACCATAAGAATCTTGACATGCTCCAATTAGCCTAACCAATCTATCTCTATAGATTCCTATTCCAAGAATTCACGCGGCTACTCCCATGCCTTTCATTGAAAAATAATTTCCGAGCCAAGTCTCTAAAGACTAAAGCAACGGAACGTTATTTCCGAGAATAAGTATGTCATCTACATACATAATGAGAAATGCAACTACACTCCCACTAGTCTTCTTGTAAACACTTGGTTCCTCTTCGTTCCTGATGAAGTCAAACCTTTTGACATCTTTATCAAAACGAAGATTCCAACTCCGTCATGCTTGCTTCAATCCATACATGGATCGATTAAGCTTGCATTCTTTCCAAGCATTATTTGGATCTGTGAAACCTTAGGTTGCGTCACGTACATATCCTCTTTCAGAATTCAAATTAAGGAAAAACTGTTTTTCACATCCATCTGCCAAATCTCATCACCATGATCAATGGCTGTTGCTAGTATAATCCGAATGGCTTTAAGCATAGCGAATGGGAACAGGTCTCATCATAGTCAATACCATGATTTGCTTGAAACCTTTAGCCACCAGCTAAGCTTTGAATATCTGGATATTCCCATCTCAGATCTAGCGGCTCCTAGCCACTTTTCGGAGTCCGGGCCCAACATTGCTTCTTCAAAATTCGTAGGCTCGTCATTGTCTATGATCAACAAGTCATGACAATCGGTCACAAGAAATCCATATCTCTCGTGATCGTTACGAATCCTTTCGGATCTACGAACTTCAGGCACCACAGGTGCAAGTTCTACAACCCTTTGCAGACCCAGCTACTACTCTTCCTTAACAGGTCGAGCAGTCTCCTGTGATTCTCGAACATTTTCGAGATACACTTTACTCCCACTGTTTTTCTTGGAAAGACAATCTCTCGCAAGAAAACATAGTTCTTAGCAACAAACATTTTGTTATCAGAACATGTGTAGAACTAATAAGCCTTGGTTTCCTTAGGATAACCATTCAAAGTAGCATTTATCGAATTTGGATGCGAGCTTGTTAAATGTTTTACACAAGCCTCATAACCCCAAATTTTAGTAAAGACAAACTTGGAACATTTCCAATCCACATCTCATATGGAGTCTTTGCAATTGATTTTGTTGGAACCCTATTTAGTGTAAACTCAGACATTTCTAGAGTGTATTCCTAAAAGGATTATGGAAGATTTGTGTGACTCATCATTGATCAAATCTTATCCAATAAGGTCTGATTCCACCTCTTGGAAAACCCATTCCAAAGGGGCGTTCCAGGAGGAGTGAGCTGTGAAACAATTTCACACTCTCTCAGATGATCACTTAACTTTTGACTTTAAGTATTCTCTTCTGCGATCTAATCGAAGAACTCTAATACTTTTATCAATTTGATTATGTACTTCATTCTGGAATTCCTTGAAAAATTTTCAAAAGAGGATTCCTACTTGTGACTCATTAGATAGACATCGCCATGCCCACTCTAGTCACCAGTATAGGTAATGAAGTCTTGAATCCTAATTTTCTCTAGCATTGGTGCCTATCGGGCCGCACACATCTGTGTGTATAAAGCCCAATAAGTCATTGGCCCATTCTTTTAGCTTGATAAAATGGGCCTTAATCATTTTGCCCAATAAGCAGGATTCAAATATCTCACATGATTCACAACCATGTGAGCCCAAAAGCCCATCACTATGGAACTTCTGAATCCTCTGTGGCCCAAACGATAATGCTGGAGAACCGATTTGTGTTTATGTCATAGACAGATATATATATTGGTTTAAGACATAAAACCCATTCTCTAATGGGATGCTACCATATAAAATATCATTTAGATCAAAAGAGCAACATTTGTCTTTTATCAAAATAAAATCATTCAAAATCTTACAAGAAAATGAAATGACATTTTTGCTCATAGCAATTACATAATAGCAATTATTTAGTTTCTAAAACCAAGTCTGAAGGCGACAACAAATGGAAACTTCCTACAGCTAATGCAGCAACCCATGCTTCATTCCTGTTGAGTATCTCTATTCGTCCCTTCTTCAACGTTCTACTGTTGCTCAGGCCCTGCACATTTAAACAAATATGAGCACCACAACCGGTATCTAATACCCATAAGGTAGAACTTAAAATAACACAAATACCTGAATAAGGAGTGTCATACATCTCCATTATTTCCTTGGAATGTTCCATGTATTTCTTGCATTTTCTCCTCCAATGCCTTGGTTCCCCACAGTAGCTGCAAGCATCATCATCAGATGGGCCAGACTTGGGTTTAGTGAGAAACTCAGGCTTATCCTGATTCACAATCTGGACGGCCTTTCTCTCACCCTTGTCTTTACCAGGTTTCACAAACCTTTTGCCCTTCTTGATATTGAGCTCAGCTGTCTTGAGCATATCATGCAGTTCAGTCAACGTCTTCGTCAAGACATTCTTGATGTAGTACTTGATGAACTCTTCATAGCTCGTCGGCAGGGACTGCAGAATGATGTCAGTAGCCAACTCTTGGCTAATAGGACAATCCAGTCTCCTCAGGTTATCAATATAACCCATCATCTTCACGACATGAGGACTTACTGGAGCATCCTTTGGCAGCTTGCACTCAAATAGAGATTTAACCGACTGGTATCTCTCAGTTCGAGTCTGCTCCTGAAACATAGCTTTCAGGCTAGTGACTATCTCGAAAGGCGATTCCACGTTCTCATATTGCCCCTGCAATTCAGAGTTCATGGTATCCCTCATCAGACGGCTCACATCGACCACATCATAATAATGCTTATTCCAAGCATCATATACTGCATGTAAAGCATTGGACCTTAGTTTCTCGGGGAGAGCTTTCTCAAGGACATAGTCCTTTCTCTCTTGCTTGAGAACAATTCTCAAGTTCCGATACCAATCAAGGAAGTTGGATCCATTTAACTTGTCCTTCTCAAGGACGGATCTCAACGAGAAAGAGTTTTGATTAGACATAACTGTAATAAGAAAAGGAAAAATCAGTTATGATATTCAGAAAATGAGAAATCTTAACAATTAAGAAAACTCGCATTATATTCAAAACAATGTTTCCTCAAATGAATATAATGATCCAAGATCCATGTTTCACCAAAACCCGAGCGAGCCACTGGCTGTCACTCAAATCTTAGCTATATATGTAAGCAACACTTTGCTAATCATATCCAATATGACTCTTGGTTGTGGATAAGACATCTTATGTTTTATCCACCTGATGTCTATGGGCCCAGAACTTCTGATAGCCCATTCAAGCAAACCAATCTCTTCAGTCATGTAATAGTTGATGTCATGCACTGCAAGCCCATCAACACAATTACCTACTGCCTTACTCATGTCACTGCGGACACCTTGCACTGCAAGCCCATCACGCAATGAAACAAGTCTTTGACAGCTGACAAGATCGGGAAGACATCCAGAACACTTGATATTTAGTTGAGGAAATGAACTTTTAATCCTTAACACACATCATATATGCATTTAGGAATCCAATTTCATTAAATCTGGTTCGGTTATTAGATTTTAGGTTCACTATCTAAAATACTTACTGCCTCACTCATGTCACTGCAGACACCTTGCACTGCAAGCCTGTCACGCAATGAAATGAGCCTTGACAGTTAACAAGATAGGGAATCGATCGACACTACCTTAGTGTCGATCGACACTTACCTGTCTGTCACAGTTCTTCGAAAACCGATCAATCCAATTTAACTCGATTTCGATAACCGACAGAACCAATACAATAACCGGTTAGTGTCGATCGACACTACATTAGCATCGATCGACATTGCTCAAACCAGATCCAATTCTCGATAACCGGTCAATCCAATTGAACCGGATCGATAACCGGTCAATCTAATTGAACCGGGCTGATAACCAGTCGGTGTCGATCGACACAACCTTTGTGTCGATCGACACCAACCAGACCGCAGCAAATCAAAATTTGCCGGTTTAATAGATCTGTTAACCAAGCGCGATAACCGATTCAAAATCTTATTGAACCGGTTAACAAATCGCCTGGTCGTGTCGATCGACGCAACTTTTGTGTCGATCGACACCAACTTGATATCGATTAATATATCAAACGGACGGCAATTGAAAGAGCGTGCCGATCGACGCCCCTCAACGGTGTCGATCGACACCAACCTCTCTGGAAAAAATACAAGTTACTTTGGCCCGTGTCGATCGACACCAGCTTGGTATCGATCGACACAGCCAAAAAACCCTTATTCCGAATTTTAATAAAAACGTTTTAGGTCAAAATTCAATCTCATAAGCATCCTCTAATGAATTCAACTAATTCGATTTCATGCTTTAGATTCAGATTAGTTAAACCCTAAGTCTCTGATACCACTGTTGGAATTTGACTAGGTTTTACCGGATTAATCTCTATTAATCAACCTAACAGAATTCCATATAAGCCTAGGATCTAGGGTTTGCAAACTTTGAATCTATGTGATCAGATCTCGAATATACCTGGTGTTTATGCAGCGGAATTGAATCAGGGATTTGAGATCTATAACGCCCCAAGCGTTGCGCCTCTACTGTTAGTCCACACGCACACAAACAGGAATCCGCAGGGTCGCTAGAGCCTGGAATCGGATCTTTCAGGGAATTTATGTTTCAGAGGCGGCTCTGGACTAAAAGCTTCTTCTCCAGGTCGTGCCTCATATCATATATAAAGGCCCTGGAGAAAACCTAATTAATCCCTGAACCGATTCAGAATTAATTAAGTCGTTAAACCGAAATCCCTATTTCGGTTAAAGCATGGTGTCGATCGACACCACCATGTGGTGTCGATCGACGCCTCTTCTAAAACATGATTCTTATGTGTATCTAATACACATCATTTGGATCATTACATTAATGATCATTCCCACATAAAGTAAATCCAGTTTGCTTAGGTATGTGACCCTGTAGGTTCATATAATACTAGTAATGAGTTCATAACTCATAGATCATCAGCGGCTTCTAGCAAAACGTAATGACCACCTAGTATCATATGAATGTCTGATCTCGACAATACAACTATCACTAGAGTGAATACAAGTGTGATTTCAGGACATTCCCAACAGTGTCGAGCGACGCTAGTGTCCCTGTCGCTCGACATAAGAGCTTCGATTTCAGAAATAGCGATTTCTTCACGTGTCGATCGACACGCATTCCCAATAGTTGAACATCTGTGAATCCATGGTGAGGACAGTCTCTGTGATAGCTTTTGAACCTAAACCACGCAGCCTTGAACGCCTCAGTATCGCCCTGCTTGAAGGTCGCAATCTTTGCTCTCAGATCCTCGGACTTCGCATCGTCAAAGAAATTGCTTATGAAAGCATTCTTTGTATCCATCCAGTTTGTTAGCGAGCCCGGTGGTAGCGTCTTCAGCCAATACTTAGCTTCCCCATGAAGAGAATAGGGGAATAGCTTGCAGAATAAGTAGTCCTCTAAGACTCCATTGGCCTTGATAGCAGATGCCAAGTCCTCGAATCGCTCTATGTGATCCATCGGGTTCTCATGTGGAAGACCGCAGAACGGGTCTTGAGCGACTAAAGAGAAGTACGCAGGCTTGAGCTCAAAATCATTGCGCTGGAACGCTAGAGGTCGAATCGCAGCTCGATTCGCATAAAACTGTTCTGGCCTGTTGAAATCAGCCAAGGTGCGATTCTGGACATCGTGTCGAGCGACGTGTGGTTGGTGTCGCTCGACATTAACATTTTGTTCATGTCGATCGATCTGTTGACCCTGTCGATTGACGCCTCTATTTCCATCTTGTCGAGCGACAGCCAGGTTGTGTCGCTCGACACGATGCTGTTCCTCCCGAACACGAGCCTGTTCGGCTTCTTCTTCTTCTTGAGCTTCATTGATCTGATCGACGATCACATTCCCATCAGCGTCCAGTCTCTGTCCATCCTCATTGTACGGGTTTCCTTCTCTGTCGAAGAACCCACCATCTCTTTGGAACACAATCGTGTTTGCAACCATCTTCTGAGCTTCTTTCGTCGCTTTTCGGTTGCTTCGCTCTAGACGTGCTAGTTCCTCGAGTCCTAGTTCCAAAATCTCTTTGTCTTGGCTGCTCCTGGTGTTGCGATTTCGCATGTACCTGAAACACAAAACAAAGAAAGAAAAACAAAAACAAAAATAAAATACCTAGACAAAATCCTAGTAGTAAAAATCTAATGGCAAATTGACTCCCCGGCAACGGCGCCAAAATTTGATAAGCTCAAATTTCCCTAGAGCTAGACTCTCTCAAATTAAGAGGTCAATCGCAGTACTTAGGGTTATCGATCCACAGGGAGTCAGGAAAACACAATAGATTTCAGATTTCAGATTAAGCTAGGTGAGACGAATGTAAAAGCAAATAAATCAAAACAAAACAAACAGTTGTGAAATCAGTTAAAGAAAACGCTAGGCACAGGGAATTCTCCAGTGAATCAGAATTGCAGATAAATCAGATATTAGGACAATGAAGAACAGTTCATGAACATGCACACGAAAGTAAACAAACCAGTTGTCGCTGCGAATAATTTCTATGTCTAAATCCTAGAAGACCAACTGTCGTTGCGAAATCAGGTTGATTCAAACAAGCATTAATGATCAAGCACAATTGTTCACAAAATCCTAAGCCAAATCCCTTTGCGAATAGGTATTTTGCTCATCAAAAACTAGTTCAGGATTATCAATCAAACTGTCGTTTCTATTAATAAACCCTAGATCAGATTTCAGTTCGCGAGGCTAAAATCAGCAATAAGAACAAGTTAAGATGAAGAACGTCTAATGATTTTATCCTAATAAACAGATCAGATCACCAACTCATCAAACACTTTCAAAAACCCTAAACCTAACAAGAGAAATTACTCAGACATAGCAATAGAAGAAAACATCTTTTATTAATCAAACTCTCTAAGTAATTCTATAAAATAAAGCGTAAAATAAAGCATGATTCTAAACAATGACTCTAAATACGTATTTATACAAGTTCTAAACCGTCCTAAACATAAAAGTAAACATCTGAAGGCTTCGGGCTTCGAACGGACTTTTCTGATGAAAATCCGGGCTTTGACGAACTTCGTGTCGATCGACACACATAGATCGTGTCGATCGACACGACTCTTCAAATCGTAAATCTTGGCTTTAAAAGTCTTCATGTCGAGCGACACACATAGTCACGTCGCTCGACACAGATTCCAAACAGTGACTCCGAATTTGCATTTCGCCACTTCATTCCGCGAATGCTCCAAAATCTCCAGTAAACATCTTTTATGCTCCAGACGGTCCAGTTCCTGTAAAGACACTAAAACAATACCAAAAACACCAAAAGACACTAAAACATGGACTTATATCGTGGTCGAAAACCGGTAAAAACCACGATATATCAGCACACTTTATTGAAAACTGGTTATTTCCAAATCAACGGCTCCGTCAAACCAAGCCAAATCGGTGCGCCACTAAGGGCTTGGGATTTCATTGATTCGCGGCCCAGAGATTCGCAGATCGGAAACCTACCATTCACGGGGAGGATCAGATCAATGGCTCGGTATATCGATGGCTCAGCAAGATCGAGTCGGCGGTTCGGCGAGTTGGCGGATCGGTGAGTTTCCGTCCTGGGAAAATAGTGTCGGATTGGCTTCACGGTTTAGATCCGGCAGATGGATCCACGGCTCGCGGTTCGGATCCGGGGTTAGATCCGTGGCTCACAGTTTGGATCCAGAATTTGGCTCGGTTTCACCAGCTCGGCGAGGTGATGGCGGCACGGTTTGGCTCGGGCTAAGGCTCTAGAATGGCTCGGGGCGAGTGAGCTTGGATCTCGGAAAAACGAAAGCTTGCGGGTTTATGATCAAGCGAATCGTGGCTCGGAGATAACTTACGGTGAAACCAGTCGGTGGCACGACGGCGCCACGACGAGATCTGTTGGCGGTGCAGCGGCGTCACGGCGAAATATCGCCCCGGTGGTTCGTTATCGGATGGCGCGGGAGTAAGCATCTAGCCCACGGGGCGCGGCTCGGGTGATCTCGTGGCACGCGGTTCGGGATCTTGCCAACTGGAGTAACGGCGGCGGTACCGTCGGCGTGTTTTTTTTTTTAAAAAAAAAACCTTACTAAAACTTGAAAGAGAGAAAAGGGAGAGGAAGAAGATACCTTTTTGGGATTTTGGAGAATGAGATTGTGAGGAGGCTCTCTTCTTCTCCTCATTTATATAGAGGAAAAATCCTAAAATCGCCTCGAGCCCCGTGCTAAACCTAATTTCTCCCTCTTACTCTTCAACAATCTATTAAAGGCCCAACACTTTTTCTTATAAAGCCCAAGCTATTAACACCACAAAGGAGTACCACGGATCGGCGGAGCTGTTTACGGTGACTCCGTCAAACGGCTCGGAAACTCCGACTTCACAAAAAAAAAAAAATTTATCCGAGCCGCGCCTCAGTGCTTCGGTTCTCATCACACCTAGCGGCTCGGTAAAATTAAGGACCCGAGTCCTAAGCTTGGGAAATGGTTAGCACAATTCCTTCTGTTTGATCTTAAGCTTTCAATAATACCTCGGCTTTACCATTACTGATAATACCGAGCTGGGGGGCTAACTGTAGGGGTCAAGTTCCATACTTTGAGGATTATCAGAAGAAAATGACTAAGTCTGGAGGTCAGTAAACCAATAGCAGCACCGAACCGAACCGGGTGAGCCGATTTCAGGACTTCATCAATTCACAAGGCCCAGTTCAGCTTAGCCCATTTAACTGGGCCAAACCAAATAGTAAGCGGGCCGAACCGTTAATGGGCCTGCCAACCTAGGAGTGCAACTCACACCAGAAACCCTAGCCGACTTAGTGTAGTTTAAATATCATTGTATCATCCCCATAAGAGGGGATCACAAAATCTCTAGCAGAAAACCCTTGTACTTTTACAGCAAACACAGCTAATAAAAACCTTCTTCTCAACCTTTGTTCTTGATTTCTAACTCTTAAGTTTTGCAGATCTACCTCGAACCCGACAAATTCTAATTGTAGGAATCCAGCTCCCACAATAGTCAATGGCTGTAATAGACCTGCAGGGCAAAGTGTGGAGTATTTATGTGTTTGACACACCCTACAAGCTGCCACATACTTCTGCACACCTTCAAACATCTTAGGCCAGTAGAACTGATTCTGGATCCTCTTCTTAGTTTTAAACACTCCTGAATGACCACCTTGAAGGCCATCATGGAATTCTTTAAGCAAGATGGCAATAAACTTGGAAGTTTTAGGAATAACCAATCTTTGTTTGTAGAACAACCTTCCATTTACCACAGAATAACCTTTGGTGTCCAACTTCCCTTCCTGGACCAACTTTAGTTTCTGCTGAATCTGAGTATCATTGTCAATCTCTTCATATAACTCCTGAAGATCCATCACCTGTGGCATTATCACCGCAAACAACAAAGTAGATATACAAACAGGCTGATCCATCCTAGACAACCCATCGGCTACTTTATTCTCCACTCCTGGTTTATAAACAATGTCAAATTCCAAGAAGTTTGATCAACCACTTCTGATACTCCATTGATACTTCTCTTTGTTCTAACATGAACTTCAAACTTTTTTGGTCAGCTCGAACCAAGAATCTTTTCCCCAACAAGTAATGCTTCCATTTCTGAATGGCCATAACAATGGCCATCAACTCTCTTTCATAAATAGGCTTTAACTGTTTTCTTTCAGTCAATCCATGGCTAAAATATGCTATAAGATAATGTCTTTGCATCAATACAGCTCCCAATGCAAACCCTGAAGCATCAGATTCTACAATGAAGATTTCTTGAAAATCTGGTAAAGCCAATACTGGAGCAGAACTCATACTTCTCTTTAATGTATCAAAAGCCACCTGAGCTTGAGCTGACCATAGAAATTGTTCTCTCTTCAATAATTCCATTAATGACTTTGCAATAGCTCCATAATTCTTCATAAATCTTCTATAATAACCTGTGAGACCCAAAAATTCTCTAACTCCCTTCACATTCTTCGGAGTAAGCCACTTCATCATAGCTTTCGTCTTACTAGGATTTGTAAAAACACCTTCTTCTGAAATTATGTGTCCCAAGTACTCCACCTGAGGCTGAGCAAATAAGCACTTTTTTTTGTTTGCAAACAGCTTGTGGTTGTCAAAAATCTCCAAAACCACCTTCAAATGAGCTACATGTTCAGCCACAGAAGAACTGTACACTAGTATATCATAAAAAAATACCAAGATGAACTTCTTGAGGAATGGTCTAAACAACTCATTCATCAATGCTTGAAAAGTGGTTGGGGCATTGGTAAGGCCAAATGGCATAACTAGGAACTCATATAAATCCATCATGAGTCCAAAATGATGTTTTCTCAATATCTCTTTCCTCCATTCTGATTTGATGATAACCTGCCCTCAAATCCAGTTTAGAATAGATCTTAGACCCATGCAATTCATCTAACAATTGATCAATGACTAGGATTGGGAATTTATCCACGATAGTCACTCTATTCAATGCTTTATAATCTACACAAAACCTCCATGAACCATCTTTTTTTTTAACCAAGAACACTGGACTAGAGAATGGGTTATGACTTGGCCTCACTATCCCTGCTTCTAGCATTTGTTTAACCATCTTCTCTGTTACTTCCTTATGGCAGTGAGGATATCGATACGGTCTAGCACTGATAGGGCTTGTACCATGCATCAATTTTATAGAATGTTCTCTACCCCTCACTAGAGGTAAACTCGTTGGTTCCTCAAAGACCATAGAAAATTCTTCTAGTAATTCCTAAATCTGTTATGGAATAACACCTTCCTTCTGACCTGAGTCCAAACCACTCAATTCGACGAATTCCTCATAGTTGTTATATCTTACAAAGCATGTAGTAAGTGTCTTCAAAGATAGTTTCTTAGTATGTAAAGACGGATCCCCGACAATTGTCACCTGTCTACCTTGAAACTCAAAGGACAGCTCATGTGTCTTCCAATCCACCTGACATTTTCCCAATGTACTTAACCATTGGATACCTAAGATAACATTTGTGTTACCCAGTTCCAAGTTAATAAAGTCAGCCTGCAAATCTGGTATCTTGAACTTCACTTCTCTACAAACTCCCAATCCTTTTACAGCAATACCAGTTCCTAACATCACCTCCAGATTATTATTCCTCTTAGACTGCAGTTTAGCTTTCTTCAAAAGTCCAGGGGACATAAAGTTATGAGTTGCGCCACTATCTAACATCACCACAATCTATGTCTTCCCAATGAAACCTCTTAACTTGGTAGTAGTAGGTGAATATAATCCCAAAAAAGAATTAAGAGATAATTCCATCAACTGCTTTTGTTCTTTTTCCCCTTCTTCCTCGGCTACAGATTCTTCCCCATCCTCCTTTAATTCAATCTCACACCCATTGATGACTAGTAAAACTCTTAACTCCTTAGTAGAACATTGATGACCAACAAAATATTAGTTTGTTATCGCCTTTGAAGCATAATCCTTTTCGCTTCTTCTCTTCAAATTCAGCTGGAGACAATCTCAAGTGAGGTTTTATATCCTTATTCCCTCCTTGATAGGTGTTTCTTGGTTTCCCTGGAACTGGAATGTTTCTATTCCCCTGTCTCATCCGCCAATTCTCATTCTGATTAGAGAATAAAGATTTGAGTTTTTATCCACATTTTTGTTGATTGATTGCTCCTGATACAATCTTAGACATAATACTAGCCTCCATCTCCAATGCATTCTCAATCAATTCTGTTAATCCTTTTGGTTTTAACATCCGAACTAAAGCCCTTATCTCTGGCTTTAAACCATTCTTGAAAATAGCATCCAAACCCTCATCATCCACCGATACTACTTGAGCTGATAGATCCTCAAATTCCTCCACAAATTCGTCCACTGTCCCATGTTGTTTTAAAGAGTATAACCTCGGAAGAAGTTAATTCCCTCGAAGCACCAAACCTCTTTAACAATTTCATCTTGAATTCCTTCCAATTCTTGAATCCCACCCTACGAGTTTCCCAATTGTACCATTTGGAAACCTTTCTAGTGACATTCACCGAGATTTCTCCCAATTTCTCCTCATCAGTGAATTCATCAATCCGAAAAAATCTTTCGGCCTTCGCAATCCATCCATATATGTCTGATCCATCACAGATTGGCATCTCCAGCTTCTTCAACCATTTATCTCTAGGTCGATTCGACATTCCAATCACCTGAATTGAATCGCCAACTCTCTGAGTTTAACTAACCACCTGAGGTTGTTCACTAGAACTACGGCGGTTAGGAACGAGAATCGAGTGATGTACCTGAGCAATTTGCTCCGACGACATGGAATTAGCTCCTCCGGTGACCGGAACAGGCTCCGAAGAACGATTATCGCCTTTTAGAATCCGAAGAATCTTTTGAACCGACGATTCCAGAGCTGCGAATCTTTCCTGCGATTCGGCATATCTTGAATCCGACGTTTCCCTCAATGCTCCGATTTGATCAGCAACAGTCATCTCCGGTGACGAATTTCCGGCGCCGCCGTTGGTTCTCGTCGTCGGCATAGTGAAGACGGCTCGACCGCACCAATTTGATATACTTTACTTCTATTTTGAGTAACTTTTGTATATTTCTTTATTTCCTCTGTAAAATATTTAGTTACAAAGTAAAAAATGAGATAAGATACTACTCTTTACAAGATACTCTATTTATACCCAAGGGTCTAAGTCAACATTTCCCCTGGTCAACATCTAACTTCCACAACGACTATAACCAACTAGTAACAACGTCTTCCTTCTTTATTTGCTTCTGCCAACTCAACACCTCCTCTTTACTTCAATCTTCTCCTTGTATAAGCTTTCAAAGGTCTATCACAACATCTAAGTAAAAATGCACCAAAGAAGGCAATCATATAGCTTTTTTTCGTTGACAACATCATGGGTGAAAATGTATCATCGAATGGGTTTCACCTGTGCGTTTCCCACGTCCATGGAAAGCAACATTATTTGTGCGCTTTGCAGGCTCATAGGTTGCGTCAGAGTAAAACGTTTTAAATCATTAAACATTCACAGCTGCAAAATAACATAGATGGATCAAGAACTAAAACCGCAGAGAGATAATCAATGTCATATGGAGATATAAGTAACAGAAAGTATTCAATACAAGAAGCATTGTCAAATTGCAAAAACATCCTTAAACATGGAAAAAGTAGATACTCTCCAAAACAGAAATACCCAAAACGAGTATATACATCAAAGTTTTCTACAAGTGCAGTTGAAGTAAAGAGGCTACTACATGGAGGGTGCTAGGCAAGAATTAGATATATACCAAATGTCAATAGAAGCTTTAAGAAACTCTTGTATTTCACCAGTGTTGCTGGATGTTAGAGCAGTTGCAAACTGGAAATACCCAGGATCTTCATCAAATAGCCTCTGGTAGAAGCAAGTGCACAACAATTACTTGACTGATATCGAAGAAAAAGAAAAGCCTTTATTATGAATTACCTCTCGGCGAATATTCAGATTCTCCTGGATAAGTAGTTGGCCATTTAGATATAACATGTCAAAAGCATAGATTTGATATCACTGACATTCACATTATGGGCTCGAGTGCTCAAAATCTGATTAAAAACAAAGAAAGAGACCAAGCGATAAAAACCTAGACAGAAAGTCAAATAATTAAACTAGGTAGCTTTAGAATATCCATTAGTTTTTCAGTAATGTTGGCAAAATTAGACAGTGTCACAACTGTAAACAAACATCTGGTGTAAAAGAGCCTTATTACAGCTTAGCTAATATTTTGATAATTCATTAGCTAACAAGAAGAAAACTAGAATGTTCTCCATGTCGAAGGCCACCACCTGGCAATCCAGGATAAAGGATTTCACAAAGGGCTTCTTTAACCTACACAGAGAAGATTACATTAATTTGAGTAGAAATTTCTAACGTTTTGAACAAGTAATAGCAACAAGTGTACCGTGATAAGGCAAGAGCAACATCAGGGTACTTGGGCAGTGTTTCTTTCAGCACGTCTACTGAATATCTCGATAATGTACCATCCTCCATTTAATGTATCTGCAGATGAAAAGCCATAAGCATAACAGAATATATGAATAGCACTCATCGGCTATTACCTGTGCACGTTCACCATCATATTTGTATTCGCATGGTGTCCTCGAATTTATCAAACCTAAACTTGCAACTGCTTTTGCAAGCATGGAACACCCGGTGTAAGGCTACAAGTTTTACACACCACTAGTTAGAAGAGCACTAAGTTACAGAGAATATGAATGATGAGAATCCGGCTACTTTGAGTTGAAATGAGATCAAACGCCAAGGTCAGACATATAAACGGAACCCTCTCCCCTTTCTCCCAACAAGACACACTTTCCGGATCCAAATCATCTCGCACACAACCTGATTTGGATAATATTTTCATGTCATATCAAATCGGTATGCTAATTCATCACGTACAGTAAAAATCCCTAACTTTCTCCACTTAAAAAGCCACACAAAGATGAATTTACTGAAATCTTTGGCAATTTAAGTAACCGTTACAAACAGATATTACAAAATAAACAAAGAGGAGAAAAGCAGGAGAAAATTACCTTCTCTGACGACGACCACTGATCGTAGAAGATGAGCTCTTTGATGTTTTTGATTTGTGATACAATAATGTAACTTTGTTTTACTACTTGGGTTTTTCTTATCTTCTATTTAAGCTCTTGTGAACATTTTAGTGTTAAATCATTATCTGCCTTAATAAGCTGCCTTTGACAATACCGCTTGCAGTGACACAAATTTACTTTTTACTTTTCTCATTTAGTCTCAACTTGATTGGATAAATCCAGTCTTTCATATTCACCAAAGTGAAAAGGAGTAGTGGTGTAACTAAAGACCTCAAGCTGATGGGCATTCTTGTAGGGCATGTATGCGCAATTTATTTTTGTGGGCCTCAGTAAAAACTTCATTATTACAATGTAAAATTGAAAATTACATGTAAACTATTTTTCTAACGGTACTCTTGAGTCTTACTAATTGTTACTACAAACTATTCCATTGAAAATAAATTCTTTCACTAATCTAAATCAACAAGATTCTTTAACTTATAACATAGTATTAATCGTATAAACCCTATCACTTGAGCTTCAACATTGAAATAAGAAGCAATATATAGATAAAATGTTATTAAATATGAAACCTTTTGATCAAGATCCCAAGTCTGATTAAAGACTCAAAATTTCATTAAAGATAGAGAAGTCATCTGAAACATATCCAAAAGCTAATGCAAAACAGAACAAAAAAACTCTTTTTGATATAATGCAAACTCAGAGAAAAGGAAAGATCCTTAACGATTGGCCTTAGCAACTCTCTCAATCTCATCTTTCTTCTTGATGGCATAGCTGCAAAAGATTTAATGCTTTTATTAGCTAACACTAACTAACACAAATAAATCCAATCAAAGAGACAAATAAAGTCAACCTGTTGGAAGATCCCTTAGCAGCATTGATGAGTTCATCAGCAAGGCACTCAGCAATCGTCTTGACGTTTCTAAACGAAGCTTCACGTGCACCAGTCGTGAGCAACCAGATCGCTTGGTTCACACGTCTTAGAGGAGAGATATCAACAGCCTGCCTCCTAACCACTCCGGCAGATCCAATCCTCGTAGCATCCTCCCGTGGACCACTGCCTCACCCAAACATACATTGTAAGGGACAAGTCAGGTTTACAAATGCAATCATAGGTATTTCACACAATACCTGTTGACAATGGCATCAATGATAACTTGAATTGGGTTCAGGTCAGACAAGAGGTGAATAATCTCCATGGCGTGCTTAACGATCCTCACAGCCATCAACTTCTTACCGTTGTTCCTCCCGTGCATCATGAGAGAGTTTGTGAGCCTCTCAACAATTGGGCATTGAGCCTTCCTGAACCTCTTCACAGAGTATCTTCCAGCAGTGTGGGGTACAAAAGTAGCGTGTTTCGCCGGCTGAACACCAATGTAATCCACAAGACTAATGTCTGTCACCTACACACACAAACACCATACACAAATACAATATCAAATATTATATCAAACCATAAGCATCCACCACGCAATAACAGAAAGATTACATCTTTAGGCCAAAAAGTAACATTTATATCAAAACAGAGCAATAATGTTCGATACCCATTACATAGATAAGGCTAAGATTACAGCTAACTATAACAAAGGACTAGATCCCAGAAACCATGTACAGGAGCAGATCGGTTCGAGCTACAGTCTAAAATGTTTCAAAGAGAAAACAAAAGAGTGAATCGGTGAGGAAATTGAACCTGAATGTCATCAAAGCTCCAGCGATTGAAGAGCTTAACCTCATTGGTAAGCTGTTGCTGAATCTCAGCGTCGATTTCTACTGCAGCAGCCATGGCTGGAAGATCGAGAGAAGATTAGCGAAAAAAACGAAACAGAGAAGGAAAAGAGAAAAGAGAGAAATCGGAGAAGGGAGAAAAATGAATACCTGAAGCTCTTTTAAGTGTCGGTGGAGATGGAGGAGAGAACTAGGTTACTTTCGCCGCTGCTTTGAAGAAGGGGAAGCTCGTAAGAAGAAGATGAAGCAAAACCCTAAAATGTATTATACTAAAAGTTTGGGCTATTAGATGGACTTTATTGGGCCTAAATGTGCTTCAATATTGGGCCTTTGGGCTCAGATGGATTTAAAACATTTGTCGATTGATACATACCATAAAAATAGAAAGTAATTTTGTTTTGTTTTCGCATGGTATCGGAAATCACTTTTCAATATTTCAGCCATTTTTAAATCGTTGTTGTGAAAACACGTTTAATTGTCTTTCTAAAGATAAATGCTATAAACAAATCAGATTCCGTTTACTTACCACTATTTTTTTCCCGAAAATACGTGCACGTCTTATTTGTGGACTGGACGAACCGTCCCATGTTAAATATAAACTACGTAAGTATATGGGGAAATTACAAATATGTCATTTAAAAATATTTTTTTAAAACATGTCAAACATGCCACCTTTAAACATGTCAAATTACATATTTTTTTTAAACATGTTTGAAAATTTATTGCAAACATGCCACCTATAATATATGTATATATAAAAAAAATCATTAATTTTTTTTCTCTCTTTCTTCCTCAAAATAATTAAAACCCAAACCCTAAAACCCTACTCCTAAAAACTTACTCTAAATATAAAATAGTTAATCCAAACCCAAAAAATTAAAAAGATATAATTCTTGTAAAGATTTTTAAACGATGACATACGTGTAAAGTGGTATGTCAAGAGAGACATATCATAAAAATTCTTTAAATAATAATATATAGATATAGTTAAGAAATAGAATATATAAACTGTTGTATGCAGTAGTTTTAAATATTTTTATAGGTAAATACGAATGCACTAATTTTTAGTCAATATATTGAAATTTTATAATCATGCAATTGTTGTTGTGTGAAAATACCGACTAGGTTAGGTTTTCAGTTTTTGCTAAACCCGATTAGGTTAGGTATATAATCTATGGATGAAGAGTTCTTTTCTTACACGGTTTTATCCTTTTTCTGCTTAAATCATCATTACGTTGGATTGAATAAGTTCTCAACAAAATGGCCACCACAAAGCTTCAAAAAACAAAAAACAAAATGGCCAACAAACTGATTCGTAAGTGATAATTTATCATTCCCACCTTAAGATGCGAACAATACTTCTTCTTTGAAATGATGCCTAGACAAACCCCCTATTCAAAAATTCGCTAGGCGTTAATCGGGCGGTCGGAATGGGCTTAGCGATTAATGAGAAAATCGGAGATTGAACGGGGATTAATCGGGGATTAGTTTTACACATTTTTAAGAAAATATAATATATATTTTATTTTTGCGGATAAATAGCAATAAGTTAAGATAGTTTGGTGGTACGATGAGATTAATTATACATTGAAAACGCATGTTCGAATCTCTTATTTACCTTTTTGATCTATTTCTGCGTATTTACTTTAATGAAATACAAAATGACGAAATTGCCCTCGTCTTCCTCATAAAATAAACGATTTCTGCAACCCTAGCCACCATATATATTCAATTTTCTCACGTTATTCTTCATTTTTTTTAATTTTTCTTGTTCTTAATATCAGAATATGACAGATCCATCAAGTTTTAATCGATTTTGAACTTAAAATGATGGAGAGTGTCCGACAGCGATTAATCGGACAATAATCGGGCGGAGAGTGTCCGACAGGAATTAATTGGATGATTAATCGGCTAGGCGGCCGATTTTTTGAACAGGGGACAAACCTCATGTTTTTAGCACTAATTTTATTATTACTACCGACAATCAAACGGATTAATTAGGCCATGTATTGGTTTTGACGTGCGCCTTTAATTACAAAGGAGCGTATCATCGAGAAACCAAATCATGAGGTTTTGGCTCTAAATGGTAACAGCAGAATGATTAAATTTCTAGCAGAATCTGACAGAATAAAAGAAAGTTAAATGGTGTCAGTAGAACCATTATAACAATAGCAGAATCTCACAGAATAAATAAAAATAATAAAATTAATTTATAAATAGTTGATTATAATTTTTTTGTCAAAATAATAATTAATAAACTTAATTTATTATATATAATTATCATGTAAATCATAAAGTATGAAAATTAAGTATTTTGAGATAAATATGAAAAATCTAATACATAAATTACTAATTATGAGAACTATAATAGATAAATCAAAATTAATTATTTTGGGTCGTGTTTGGTATTTAAATTGTAATATTTTTTATGGTTTTTTATTATATTATAAAATATACCAAAATTAATAAATTATTAATTAAATTTATTTTATAAATAGTAGAAAACTTAATAGAGAAATATTTTTAGCAATAATTTCACAACCATTACTTATTCTATCACATAAGTTTTTTTTTTTACAACAAAATTGAACCAAAAATTTATTATAATCACAATATAATGTAATAAAGAAGTTATGCAGAATGTAATAATAGTTAAAATTTAACATGCATACATGTTATAAATAACACGAAAAATTACAAAAAAAACAAATAAACGTAAGAAATATTACAAGCATATGCAAAGACATATATACTTATATATTCTTATTGAAACGAATCCCAAATTTGTTGTTTTATTCCATCTCGTGTCGTATTCATATGGCTTCCTTCAATTGTTTCTTCTTGTTGTTGCACAAAAGGTTCTTCTGCATCTCCCCCATCTTCCTCGCTGTTAAGAAAATTTTCTTGTGGTATTGCATTACCAGCTAAAGCATCATCAAAGTCAACATCCGGAATTTCATATAGGCAAATAAAGTTATGCAATCCCGTTGTGGATATGATTACGTTGTTTTGAGTCTTGACATCGTATCTTGGAAACTCTGATAAAATTTTCCATTTTTTTTTCCAAACACCAAATGTTCGTTCGATCACTGAACGGAGCGAAGAATGCCACCGGTTAAATAACTCCTCTGCATCTCTGGGCAGAGAACCATTTAGAAATTGTGGCATATGATACATGTGACCTCTATACGGCGCCAAAAATCCTCGTGTGTTAGCATAACCAGAATCCACAAGATAATACTTCATGGGCGGGGGCATTGGAAAAGTCGGGTCACGCTCCATTGTGTAAGACAAAACTCTTGCATCATGCACAGATCTAGGACACCCAACAAATATATAAGTGAACATCATATCCAAGTTGCATATTGCCAAAACATTAATGCTCGTCTGTGAATGCCTGTTATAGAAACGAGTAGCCTCTGCGCCAGTCACCATAACCGTACAATGAGTGCCATCCATTGCACCAATGAAACCATTAAAATAAGGCCAATATCTACGATCACCTTGTAGACCTCGTGGTACTTGGCAGAGTTGCTCGGGAGATTGATTCCTCATTAAGCTAGCAGATAGTTTTGTGCATGCTTTTAGACATTCATTAAATTTACGTCCAACAGTCTCTTGAGCGCGTCCGAATATGAGCCCTACAGAATGTTGTGTCATGTTATGACCACATATGACAAGAAACATTGCCACATTTTCCTCCACGGATATGTTTTTTGTGCATTTTAGACCATACTCTGTCTGTAATGTGTCACATAAACGTGTGAAAACCTCTATGCGCATCCTCAACATATGTAAAAAATCTCTTGGGTAATTGTAAATCCTTTTCTCAATGTTGCACCATCCTAATCCCCATTCAGCTCCCATTGGTTGTCGACAATAATATATTTTGCAGTAATCTATCACCGGTTTGAAGAGTGCTTCCAGATATCCATGTGCTCAAGATAAATTGGTTCAAGTAGCTCATCATCGGTGAGATTTTGTAATCCGCGGGAATGTAACTCAAGTATACGAAGATCCTGAAAATGAAAACAATTTCATTTAATTAAAAGAGGACATACACTGGTAAACATTAAGTAAGAAGCAAGATAACTATTATATTTTGAATATGGAAAAACACAACATAATTATTCTTTTAGTTTCCATCATCATTGTCATTGTTTACGACATTGCGATTAAATTGGTCTGGAGATGCATTTAAATTTAATTGTGGGTTGGAGGTTGGAACTTCAAATCCTTCTCTCCGTCTAAAGTGGTCTGGAGATCCGGACCCACCATAGTGTGAAAATCCTCCGGGGTTTGGAGATCCAGCACCACCGAAGTTCGCAGTCCCTCCGAAGTGTGAAAATCCTCCGGGGTTTGGAGATCCAGCACCACCGAAGTTCGTAGTCCCTCTGAAGTGTGAAAATCCTCCGGGGTTTGGAGATCCAGCACCACCAAAGTTCGCAGTCCCTCCGAAGTGTGAAAATCTTCCGGGGTTTGGAGATCCAGCACCACCGAAGTTCGCAGTCCCTCCGAAGTTTGAAAATTCTCCGGGGTTTGAAGATCCAGCACCTCCGAAGTGTGGAGTCCCTCTGATGTTTGAAGAACCAAAACCACCAAAATTTTTAGTCCCTCCAGTGTTCGCAAATCCAGCATCACCAACTTGTGTAAATCCTCCTAAGCCCAGAGACCTTGATCCACTACCAACAGATCCTCTACTGCTTGGTCCACTGGAACCACTAAGTTGGCGTTTCCACGGACTACCCCGGAAAGTACCACTGCGATCATAACCTGTCACTCCTTCTAGAAAACGAATTCTTTCCTCGTTACTCTGGAGTAAGGCAAACCTTTTTTGCTCAGTAGGATCTTTCAAAACCTCTGCTGACGTCCACCAAAAATCAGTAAATTTTTCGATGTATCTTCTAGCTCAGTAAATTTCAACCATGATTCACTCTCATAATCCTCTTTCGGTTGGTGACGTGCATTCCACATTTGGATTGGGGCTTGCATATTTGCAAGATTTGACTGGATAGTAGTCAAGTGTGCGCCCATAGCAGCTCTCCTTCGTGGAGTTTGAGTGCTTTGTCGAGTTGATTGAACTCTTCCCCTACGGTTGTTTCTATCACCTCTATTACCACTTCCGTTGGACCGTCCTCCATGTGTGGGTATCTCGACAGGATTTGACGATGAAGAGGCACGGTTACCCATCGGTCGGTGTGACTGAAAATCTGTTTCAAAACTGAATGGTCCTTGAGTTTCTGGTACGCTTTTGGTAAAGGCTTCTTCATCATCATCTTCTTCATACTCTTCTTCTTTTTCTTCTTCTTCTTCATCATCATCAAGGTCGCCTTCCCCTATCTCATATATTTGACTAGCTAATGTCATATCGTCGTCCACAGGACAATGTGGACCATACACTTTGTGCATTAAATCTATACGTGGCAGGGGGTTTTTCTTTAACCTTGTTGCTGTTGGCGTATCCTGCAACATATGAAATTTCATTCATAAAAACAACTAAAAATAAAATTAAATATATTTACAGGTATATATGGTCAATATTCATACCTTCGCTCGGTCGTTCCACCATTGTGGATCCATGAGAATTATTCCCGTATCAGGATCGAGCGCTACACCTGAACGCTTTTTAAGCCTCATATAGGTCGTGTACAAGGCCTTAAAGTCATATACCTTTTGTTTACATTTGTCCCAACCAATTTGCTAACCGCTCATTTCTTCGAATCTTTTCCTAAATCTAGTTTTCCCATGCTTAGTAATGGGTACAATCTGTTCGTAGTTTATCTTTTGAAGTTCCTCTTCTAATAATTCGATGAATATAGTGTTCAACTCCGGCGTCCAGTCAAATCTACCCTACAGTTTTAATTCTCACAACTCTTCAAATTAACTACACTAATGTTATATAATTCAATGTATAACTTACTATTGTAAAAACCTACCTGGTTTGATGGTCCAGCCTCCGTGTTTCCCGCTCGTCTCATAATTCTACGCAATAAACATTATAAATATTTTCTGTTAATATTTTCATATAATGATATTGTAACCACAATTTTTGTAAATATTTGATTTACCAAGTATTTTGATGACAAAATATAACGTAATTATTGGTAAATTTTCCTGGTTTAAATCATCTACAATGTTTTAATAGCAAAAACATTTATTGACATACAAATAAAAACAACTACATATATATATAATTTTTTTTATTATACTTAATTAACCAATTCATTTAGGTCAACTATCAAGATACAACTATTATAAGTCATAAAATTTTTTAAATTTAATTATAACTAATCACAAGTTTTCATTTTTTTATAATTTCAAATTAACTTTATATAATTTCCATAATAATACTTGTAGAATAAGTTAATATATCAAATGCAAAAACCAATTTGTTATATTTCTACAAAAAGATACGACACATACTAGTTTGAAAATTATTGGTGGTTATATATGAAAACTTAATTATTATATATTTTAACTTAACATATAAGGTTTTTAAAAATTAATGTCTTTAAAATTTTATGTCGAAAGTGAGTTATTTTTAAAATAGATTTTTTAAATTGACTAATTGAATTTGAAGAAAAAATAGTGAAGAATTTTAATCTACTTTTATATAACTTAAAATATGGGTTAAATTTATTAAATAAGATACTTATCCACACCTAAATTAAAAATAAATGGATCATTATATCGTATAAACATTTAATTTATTAAATATATTAGTTTGTTAATATAGATTAGCGATATTACATAGTAATTTGTGTTTAAATTGAAGTTGCAAAAAAAATTATTTTAGATAACACAAATTCACGTGTGCAAATCAAAAAATTAAGTGAAAATCATGTATCCAAATTTAAAAAGTAAATTACCTTATGAGAATTTATGCCCTTTCCACAAGTAAGCGAAGCTTTGGAACATCAGAAGCTTTGGATCATTGGAAACTTTACAACTTAGCGATTTAGCTCTAACATATATATAGGCAGAATTAAAAATAAATTGCTCAAAACCATTGGACCAAAAGGGCGGTTACCTACCTGTATTCCCCATTTCATCACGTGTGTGTTTTACTCCATACATAAAAGAAAAAAAGAAAAAAAAAAGCAAAAGTCTGACAGACATAAAGTAAAAAAATAAAAAATTACTGTTGCACATGTGAATGGTGACATTCTCATAATTCTACCAATGGCAGAATGAATCTGCCTACACCATTTATACCCTTTGTCTTTATGATACGAATACTCCTTAATTGTTTATTCTTCCATGAGTTTATTATAAATGTCGCTTAAAATCCTTTCACATTAACAAACAAATAATTAAATTTTATCTTCTCTTTTATATTATTATTACTCTGTTCCGTAATTTCATCAATTAATTAATTCAAATAAAATAAACTAGCTCATAATGAGTAAGATACTTAATATTAAAACAATTCTTAAATTCACCCCTAGGGGTGAACCTTCTCATTTATCCCCTCTTCAATAATTAATTATATTTTAGTTGTGGGACTACTAATCTAATTAAATCATTTAAAAATTTAAATTGGATAAAATATGAGACCATAAACAAAAACAAGCTTAACTAAAATAAATAATAATTATGTTTTTGGTCAAATATGTGAACTCACGCATTTGCAACCTGCCAAACCATTTTTACGGAGATGCTTTTCACATGGATTTTTGTTGGTCACAAACGTAGTTCAGTTATTAATCTGTTAAATACAATATATTTACATCCGTCAATAAATAATAGAAATGTCAATATCAAAAATCTTTTTTTTTCGTAAGCGAACGGTCCTAACTGTAGGTCAGTTTTTTCATTCTTCTCCATGATGCAATACAGTAGGTCAGCTGTTTTTTTTTTTTTTTTTTTTGACATCTGACTACATATATTACTTAGGGAAAATGTTTTGACAATTACAATCATAAGAGTAAGAACCTCAATACAAGAGTGAAGCACTACTCAAGATTACAAAGGACATAAGACAGTAGGTCAGCTGTTTTCACATGGATTTTTTTCAAAAAGTATTATAAATATATATATATATATATATATATATATATATGTATATATATATTGTTTGGGTATCACCCCTTTGGTCAACCCTCATTTGTTACATATTTTAATAATGCAATTATTATTTGTCCCCATTTTTAATAATAATTTTCGCCTATATATATGTAAGAAATGTTCCCTCACGTTAACGTTATGGCTCACAGCATAGTTTAAGACATTTAAAATCACACTAATATAACAAAAATTGATGCTCCACGACTCTACATTTAAACTTTTAACAAACAAATATTGTACATTCTATGATATTCAAACTTATCGATTACAACTTTTTCAACTAATTAAAATTAATCTACGCCCAAGTCGTTTTCTCATGTCTCTGACCTTTAGTTCCATATAAAATTTTAAAGAATTACATTTCTTCTTCTTTTTTCTATTTTTTCGATTGGTTTGAACGTTAGAGTGTTTTCGAATGAATACCACGATGGTATTCTTGACATTTTCGATCGTTTGTTCATCTTGCGTATCATTTTTCTTCCCATGCAGCACTAAAATACATAGAAATATAATATTTATAACCAATAACTAGCTAGTATATTTTTAAAAGACAAATTTCATGATATGCCACTTTTCCATGTCACTTTTCAGATGTGCTATCCTTTAAAAATCTTTGTAAGAATGACATTTTTTTTTAACAACTTTTCAGATTTTTTTTTCCAGATTTTTTTTTTCAAATCTCAAAATTTTCTTCCTCCTATCTCAGATCTCGTCTCTATCTTTCTCTCTCTGCACCAAATCGCATCTCTCTCACATAACCAGCTTAAAAAACATGAATTTAAGAAAAAAAATTACAAAAAAAGGATCTCGTGGATTAAAAAGAAGAAGAATGTTCTCATAGAAAACGAAAATGCAAACAAACACACAAACGCTTTTAAATTTTTTAGGTTTGGGTTAACTATTTTACATTTAGGGTATAGTTTTGGGAGTAGAGTTTAGGGTTTGGGTTTGGATTAACTATTTTATAAGGCTTATAAGGTTTTTAGTACAAATTATAAGGTTTTTAATACAAATTTTAAGGTTTTTTAAAACAGATTATAACATTTTTTAAAACCCTAGAAACCTTTTAAAAAACTTTATAATCTGTTTTGAAAACATTATAACGACGTGAAACCCTTTTTAAAACAGATTATTAGGTTTTTAAAACAGATTATAAAGTTTTTTAAATAAAATTATAAGGTTTTTAATCAAATTATAAGGCTTTTAAAAGGTTTTAAAAGTCTTATAATACTTTGTAAAACCTTATAATATGTTTTAAAACGGATGATAATGTTTTTGAAGAAGATTATAAGAGCTTTTTAAAGCAGATTATAACCATTCTAATCTGCTATAAAAGTTCTTATAATCTGCTTAAAAACCAACCCATATTTTTTTATGAATTTTAAGAAAAAATCAACCAAAACGAAACAAAATCCATATTTTGAGATGAAATCAATCCAAATTGAATCAAAAACTAAGAATTGTACCCCAAATCGAATAAAAAACTGAGATTTGTAGTCAAATCGAATCAAAACTCAACTAGATTTGAAAGAATCAAAAACTAGATCTATAACAAAAAATGATGAAATTCAATCTAGATCTAGATCCGAGAGTGAGTGAGTGAGAGAGAGAGAGAGAGAGAGAGAGAGAGTTTTTTCCTTATTCAACTTAATCACCATCATTTTTTAGAGAAAGAAAAAAAAAGAGAAAGAAAAAAAAACTCAAAAAACAGTTTTTTGTGGGAGAGAGAGAATTTTTTTTTAATGAATTTTGTTTTTTTTGTTGTTGTAAAAAGTGGCATGTTTGCAACCATTTTCAAGGGTATCATTTTAAAAAAGTATTTAAGACTCTACACACACCTCATGGTAGTTACATGAACCGAGTAAATAATATGCATAAAGCGATACTGAAATTTTCTAAGTCTCTCTTGGCATCTATGCTTAACGCATTTTGGTTATAGCTCAGTCACATCTCTTATTAAACTAAATGCTATGGAAAATGGAAGTTAAATATGAACAGATAACTCATAGGAAGAAGGTGCATTCCTAGGCAAGGTTTGAAAATTGCCTATATGTTTTGCAGTAACATCTCTCTTTTGTCGATTAGCGTCTAGTCTTGTATTTGCTTCCTTGCGTCGTAACGCTTTCTTTTGATGGAGATTTGACTTCAGATGTTGCATTACTAGTGTTATCACCATTTGATGGAGACTAAGAGGAAACAAAACAAGAGACAAATGAGTATGGAACAAAGAATTCACCTTCTCTTGAAGATCAAGTAAAGAGTCTAATTCGGAATCAACATTTGCGCCATCTGGATTCAAGGAATGAGATTCATCATCATCATCTTGATTCTCACCATTGGTCCTTTGAGTAGACTTTTCTTCATCTAAGATAGAGACTTGATGTAACACGTCTGTTGCTGCGTTGGGTGCATAAGCCGGACAAGATCTTAAAAATAGCTAGAAGAAAATAGCTGAAATGTGGTTCAAGTTCATGTACTTGTAACCTAGGAAAAAGATTTTCGAGGGATCTCTATGGCTCCGCAACACCTTGGTGTTTATGACATAAGTTATAACACGATGAGAATTGAACCATCTATTTGATAACCCGAAAGAAACAACACTCGTGTAAAGTCGTAAGAACAATATTAAAGCTTGAATAAAGAATCCTTCCTTTATAAATGTTTAGAAAATTCCTCAAAACTAAACACAAGCTTTTCTTCCCTAGTTCTTATGATCATTCACATCTTCGTGATCTTACATATATAGGTTATAGATTTCCTTTTCTAAACGTACTCTATTTCCTTTTTAGTTTAACTAGACAATTTCCTAATCCTACTTAGATTCCTAATTCCTTTAAGGATATCGTCTTCTAGAATCTTCTTGGAGCTTATCCAACATTCACCCCTTAAGCTTCAAGTTTGTCTTCGTGAGTTCTTGAACTTCGATTAGATCCCTCATCTTCTTGAACTTTATTCTTGCTAAAGCTTTTGTTAGAACATCTGCACATTGCTCGCCTCCTGGTACATACTCCACTTCTATTTGCTCTCCTTCAACACATTCACATATAAAATGGTACCTTTTATGAATGTGTTTGCTGCATCGATGGAACATTGGATTCTTTGTCAACGCAATGGGTGACTTATTGTCAATTCGAATGACTATCCTTTCACCATTCTTTCATGTAATCTCACTCAACAAGTCTTGTAACCAAATCGCTTGCTTCGTTGCTTCCGTTGCTGCCATGAATTCGGCCTCACATGATGATAATACGACAATTTCTTGTTTCTGTGAACACCAAGTTATTGGTGTTTCATAGAAGTAGAAGACATGTCCGGTTGTACTTCTACCATCGTCTTCGTCCACATTGTGACTACTGTCACTATAGCCAACAAGCTTCCTTGGTCCACCTTGCTTGAACTTCAATCCATAACCCAAAGTTCCTTGTAAATATATTAAGACTTGCTTCAATGCGTTTCCATGTGACTCTCGCGGAGACTGCATGTATCTACTTAAGATTCCAAAAGAAAAAGCTAAATCAGGCCTTGTGTGCAAGAGATACTTAAGGCAACCAACCCTTCTTCGATACAATGTTGCATCAATCTCGGGTTCATCTTGTGCCTTAGATAACTTCAAGCCAAACTCCATTGGTATATCCGTTGGGTTACATGTATCCATCCCTGCTTCCTTCAAGATTCTACGAGCATAAGCTTTCTGTTTTATCTCGATTCCTTCTTTTCTTTGCTTTACTTCGATCCCAAGATAGTAAGTAAGCTTCCCAAGATTAAACATCTCAAATTTTGTTGACATTTCCCTTTTGAATTCCTTGATGATCTGAATTGAGTTTCCAGTCACAAATAAATCATCCACGTATGTTGTAATGATGAGAAGTTGTCCTTTTTATTCCTTCTGATAAACTAAGCTCTCCTTTGAACACTTTTTAAATCTCAGACTCTTCATTATTTGATCAAGCTTTGTGTTCCACGCTCTCGGGGCTTGTCTCAGTCCGTATAAAGCCTTAGAGAGTTTGAAAACCTTGTGTTCTTCTCCCTTCTTTTCAAACCCTTCAGGCAGATATGTACACATCCTCATTCAATTCTCCATGTAAGAACGCGGTTTTCACATCTAAATGATGTATCTCCCAACTATGTGCAGCAACTAGACCAATTAAAAGTCTAATAGTTTCGATCCTTGCAACCGGAACAAACACTTCATCAAAATTAACTCCTTGTTGTTGCACATAACCTTTTGCAACAAGTCTAGCCTTATGCTTGTTTATCGATTCATCTGCATTCCTTTTGATCTTAAAAACCCACTTGGGACCAATGACTCTAACTCTTTTTGGTTTGTTTACTAGTCACTAAGTTTTGTTCTTGTTGATTGAATCAATCTCCTCAGAACATGCATTAGTCCATTCGATTATGTCTTTAGCTTCTTGGTAGGTAAATGGCTCATCATTGAGTGATAGTAGAAGCATCTCACATTTTACATTGGCTAGAAGTACATAATCATCTAGATACTTAGGACGAGTTGTTTGTCGAATCGATCTTTGTGGTCCTTCTTGCAGGCCGTGTTGCGTCTCATACGCGTTAGTGTCGATCGATGCTTCGATAGTATCGATCGATGCTTCGTTTGTGTCAAGCGACACTTCGTTTGTGTCGAGCGACACAACATCATCACTTACATTTGCTACAGATTGATTTCTAGCCTTGAATGGCCCATTTCCATCATCAATCTCCTCACCCCATGTCAACTGAAACAAACCTGGTTTTCTACAATCTCCTTGTGCTCCCTTCCAATTCCAACCTTATGTCTCATTAAAAACGACATCTTTGTTTGGGCGTAAGCAAGGCAACCAAAAACCCTGAGATGATCAACATTCGGTTTCTTGTTTCTCAAACTTTCATGTGGGTTCTGATTTTGTAGAGCTCTTGTAGCAACATGATTGATCAAAAAAAGTTAAATGTCGTATGGCTTCTCCCCATAAGAAGTTTAGTACTCTCATCGCCTTGAGAATACTTCGAGTCATCTCCATTAGAGTATGATTCTTGCGTTCTACTACACCATTCTGTTGTGGGGTGTAAGGAGCCATTGGGTGAAGTCTAATATCGTATTTCTCACAGTATTCTTGAAACTCCTTCAAGGTGAACTCCCCACCTCTATCTGTGCGTAGAGTCATGATCTTCTTGTCGAGGTCCTTTTCAATTAGTTCCTTGAATGTTCTAAACTTCTCGAATGCTTCTCCTTTTTCTTTTAACAAAATAGTCCACATGTACCTTGTGTGGTCATCAATGATTACAAAGATGAATCTGTTTCTTGAGGGAGTAGCCAAGGTTATTGGTTCACAAAGATCTGGGTGTAACAGCTCTAACTCCCTGGATGCTCTGAATTGTGTCGGTTGAGGAAAAGCTTGCCGAGTTTGCTTTCCAACAAGACATGACTCGCAAATCTCCGTCTCGCATTCGATATTTGGTATGCCACGAACCATCTCTTGTAGCGACATATTCTTAATCTAACTGAAACTGATGTGTCCAAGTCTTGCGTGCCATCTCCATGTTTCTTCCTAGATCTTCGAAAGTAAACAAGCCGGTTTCCCAATTTTAAGGTTGATCTTATATAATCGGTTTGGTGATCGAATTACTTTGGCTAAGAGTTGACCGGATGGATCTCTTAGAGTTAGATAATCAGACTTCATTCTAACATTACATCCATACTTTGTTGCTTGTTGTTGCTTGTCCAAGGCTGAGAATGTTACTTTTTAATTCAAGAATAAAAAATAGATATCTTGTAAGATTCTTTATTCACCGATTTTTCCTTGAAAAAGAATCGACCCCTTTCCACCAATGTTAACACACGATCCATCACCAAAACAAACTGTTCCATTGATTCTCTCATTCAACTCAGAAAAATATGACTTCTCTCCTGTCATATACTCCCTCCATTTCACGAAGATAAATTTTTTGAGTTTTTGAGTTTGTTTCATGAAAATAGATTTCCATAAAAGATTGTAGTTTTTAAGAAAAAGTTTCAAATAATATTGGTTGAGATGTCTTGAAAACTGTTTATTGTAGAAATAGATGCATTTTTTAAGGATAATAATTGTTTTTCTTAATATGTGTGAAAAACTCAAAAAAATTATCTTTGTGAAACGGAGGGAGTAATTGCGGGCTCCGTTATCTAAGTACCAGACTCCATCTTCCTTGTTGGATGTCTCATACTTTATAGGTATTACTTTTTCTTCGTTTAGAAACACAACTTCATGCATATATAATGCAATATCGGTTTCCTCTGTTTTAGCTTTGTTGAGATTCTCTTCCTTCTGATCTCTAGTAGGACAAACAGAGGCAAAGTGCCCTGGTTTATCACACTTAAAACAAATTATTTGTGATCTATCTTTTCTTTCTCTGCTTCTATCTTGCGAGTTGAATCGTCCACGACCCCTTCCTCTAAAACCTCTTCCATGTCTCTAAAACCTCTTCCTCGTCCTCTTGAGTTATCGGACCTATTTTGAGAATCTGAGTGCGTCAACAACATGTTCCCTTATGTTTCTTGAACAGCCTCCTCTAGTATGCGTTCCTCATAGGCTTTGAGTCTCCCAACAATATCCTCAAATCCAGTTTTATCTAGATCGAGTACTTGTTCGAGAGAAGCTATGATTTGAATATACTTGGTTCATGGTAGGCTTTTTAGAAACTTCTTACTAATTTAGGTCCTTCTAGGCTTTGACCTAATGATGCAGACTGTGAGGCTAGCTCTGATATCTTACCTGCGAAGGTATCGATGGTGTCTGATTCCTTCATCCTTAATTGTTCGAATTCAGACATTAGGGTTTGTAGATGGGATTCTTTTACTTGCTATGCGCTAAGGTGTCTTGATTTGATTGCATCCCATATCTTCTTAGGTGAATCTTGATCGCCAACTTGCAGTATAAGATTCTCCGGGATGGACTGAAACAAAAGAACTGTTGCGAGATCATATTTTTCATCTTCTTTTGATCCAGGTTCAATCGCCTCCCACACCTTGTGAACACGAAGCAGAACTTTCATTCTCATTGACCATACGGTGTAATTCGATGAGTTCAGCATCAGACATAGTACCGCGGAGGGCACTGTTTCTCTTGTCTTTCTCGATGCTTGAGTATCACCCTTGGCTTGAGGATACTAATGTCGTCAGGAACTTCGAACTTGGCTCTGATACAAAAAAAAGTTGTAAGAACAATATTAAAGCTTGAATAAAGAATCCTTCATTTATTAATGTTTATAAAATTCCTCAAAACTAAACACAAGCTTTTTTTCCTTAATTCTTATGATCATCCACATCTTGGTGATCTAACATACATAGGTTATAGATTTCCTTTTCTAAACCTACTCTATTTCCTTTCTAGTTTAGGACTAGACAATTTTCTAATGCTACTTAGATTTCTAATTCCTTTAAGGATATCTTCTTCTAGAATCTTCTTGGTGCTTATCCAACATTGTGGATAGACAAATTAATGTATTAACTTTCCAAGAGCCCAATCAGCTGAGTCAAACAACATATTCAAACATTTATCAACAAAGAACATAGATCGATTAAAGAAAGCTAATAATTGAACTTGAAATGCAAATGGAAGGATCATTCCGATCAGATGATATGCTTCCTATTTGATAATACTGGACTTAGTCCTGCATCACATAATCTTTAAAGTATCAGCATTTATATATACAAAAAGAACGTTTTTGACTATACTTATACTCAAATTTATACAAAAGCATTCAGACAAATTGTGAAGAAGAAAAAAGACTTACTTGAAGAACCTTATACATACAAGCATTAGCACCACCTGCGACATAAGCAAACACTAAAGGAAAACGCAACATTTGCAACAAAACCGCTATCAATGTCAAACGTCCTATGTTTCAAACAAATCAAAATGATGAAGATAGGCTTCCTTCTATAGTGGGCACTGATCCAGAAGTATGAATCCAAAGTTATAGATCAATTTAGGGATGTTAAAATGGGCTCAACCATATAGGGATGGCCCTAGTCCATATACTATTTTTTAAGTTCTAACCCTTCTATTTTGATAGAGGGCTAAAAACTGACCAAAGTTAATTAGCCCTTAATTTTATTGGGTTTAACAAGGGCTAAACTTCATACTCTTTTCTTTATGAGTAAGTGTTATTTCAAGTATTATTTAAACTATAGTATACATAAATTAAACATAAAAAATATTTAATTACCCAAAAAAACCTATAAAACAAATTAACTTAGGATTTCCGGAAAACTACGTTTCCACAAATTTTCCGCCAAAAATATGTTTTTCCAGTTTTCCCGCCAAAAACTAGATCTCTGCAAAATGAAATTTTTATATTTTTACGGAAAACTACGTTTCCGCAATTTTCCCGCCAAAATATGTTTTTTGAGTTTTCCCGCCAAAAATAGGATTTCGGTAAAATTGATATTCTACATTCTACGGAAAACTACGTTTCCGAAGTTTTCCCGCCAAAATTTTTTTCCTGAGTTTTTCCGCCATAAACAAGATTTCCGCAAAATGGATTTTCAACATTTTTACGGAAAATTACGTTTCCGCAGTTTTTCCGCCAAAATTATGTTTTCCGCGTTTTCCCGCCAAAAACATGATTTCCGAGTTTTCCCACCGAAAATGGATTTTCCGTAAAATTGATTTTCTACATTTTACGGAAAACTAAGTTTCCGCAGTTTTCCCGCCAAAAAAGTGTTTTCCGCGTTTTCCCGCTAAAAACAGGGTTTCCGTACAATAGATTTTCTACATTTTTACGGAAAATTACGTTTCCGATGTTTTCCCGCCAAAAACATGTTTTTGAGTTTCCCCGCCGAAAATGGGATTTCTGTGAAATGAATTTTCTACATTTTTACGGAAAATTACGTTTTTGAAGTTTTTCCGCCAAAAACATGTTTTCCGAGTTTTCCCGCCAAAAACGGAATTTTCTTGTTTTCTCGTATAAACTAAAATAATTAATAATTTTGTTTGTTAAAAAAACATTATAAATGGCTATAGGGCTAACCCTAATTCAGCCCATTTATATACAAATTAGAAGGCTAGGAAATGGTCGGGCTAAAATAGGACTACACTAACAATATGTAGGGCCATCTTGGGCTCAAACTCTTCCATTTAACATCCCTATAGATCATCCTCTCTTTTAGTTATTTTCCTGCATAATCCCCAAGCTTAACAACTCATGTGTGGTAGCTGTAAATTTGAATTAGATTATGCTAAATGGACAAATAAGCTCAGAGCAAAAGAGGAAATGAAGCAAACCTCTCTTCAATGATGGCGGAGACTCCATAGTCTCTGAACTTTGCAAACTTGTGTATGTCAGGTAGCTAGTCTTGAGCTGGTTGTAGTAATGAAGGCTGATTGTTAAATGAAAGTGCCTTGGCTATCTCAATCAGAATCGCTAGCTAGGCGATTTGGTCACGTCAGGATCTTCTCCGAGAAAGACTGTAAAAAAAACTCTTAACAACATTGCGTTTCTAAGTAGGAAAAGGAAAAGATCAAACCCAGAATTAAAAAGAAGGAAAAGAAAGAAAGTGAGGGTCTTACCTCTAAACATTTTTTTCCTTGAAAATTGAAAAATATACCATTCACATTGATGGGTTGACGTCTTTTGTAAGCTTTTACTTGGAAGCATGAAGTGGACAATATAGAATTTAAGATGATCAAGTGGTAAAGGTGGATCAGTTTGAATCGTTTACATTAAACAAGTGGTTACAGAAACGGAGAAGATGACTCTCGAGATTCACAGAGATTGAAGAACCAAGGCAGACGTTTTGGATTCATGTTTGGCTATGGCGGGTTGAGAATTGCAGAGGAGATGAAAGGTTGATTTAGGGTTTCTGTGGAGCTTTGTTGTTGTTGCAGGTTCCGGCGGAGAAGAAGAAAGAATTGTATGAGCCAAAATCCAAAACGTGTAAACGTAGATGACATGTCATTTTAATAGCATCTGATTGGTTGTTTAAAACTGATTCAAACCCTGATTAAATTTGTGGATAAATTGCTGATGTGGAGGTAGAGCTGTCAGAATGGGTCAAAACCCACGGGTCCGACCCAACTCATCCCACTGTGGGACGGGTATAGGTTCAATAATGTAAACAAAAAAAATGGGTTTTATGGGTTGACTCATGACGGGTAACGAGTTTCGCGGGTAAAACCCATAAAAAACCACGGGTTAATTGGTTACCCACCAATTTTTAAATACATAGTTTAAAGTTTATATATATATATATATATATATATTTATATTATATAAGCTAATGTGTATATATATATCTAAAATATAATAATAGTTGAACAAAAATATTATATATAATAAAATATTATATGGCTTCCGTTTTAAAATATTAGAAAGATAATTTTGAACGCTTTGGAGAACTTACTTATATGGCTTCCGATCTTCTTAGTATTCCTATCACTACGGTAGCTTTGGAGTGTCTTTCAGTATTAGAGCTCGAGTTTTGAATAAATAGAGAAGTTGTCTTCTTTCCAAAAATATTCAAGCATTAATATGTAGTCGAAACTGATTGCGTGGATTTGAAGCTTATGAAGGTAAAGTCGTAAAGATTTAATTTATTTTTCAAACTTGCAAAATCATATACTAAATTTCGTTTATTGTTTATACTATTTGTTTGATTTATGTAGAGGATAATGGTGAACCTGAAAAAGAATCTACCACACTTCCCGGAGAACGTAGGCAAGAATTACCTTAATTCGTGTCAGGGAAGCAAGATGTTTTTCAAATTATAGACTTCTATCATTTTTAATATTATTTCTTATTTCAGTTTTTTCATTTGGTTTTTTGGTTTTTAGTTATACATGATGAACTTATGATTTCCAATTTTAATTTTTCTATGTTTTTTTTTAATTTATTGGAATTTGTTGGTGTTTTTTCTTTAAACAAATCAATTTTTATTTTTATTTTAAAATAAATATTGAAAACTCATGGGCCGCCCAAAAAACCCATGTAATATAATGGGTTGGGTTGAGTCTATAGATTTTGACCCGCGGATTTTATGGGCCGGCCCATCGTGAGAAAAAATAATGAACCCACGGTGGGATGGGTCAAATGGGTTGGGTTGGCCCATCTGACAGCTCTATGTGGAGGCCTTAAGAAGGAGGCTTTAAGAAGCCTCAAAATCATTTCCATTTATATAAGGGTAAGACCATGTACAATGGTTATGAAATTCAATCCCCTCATTTTCACTTTTTTACACTCCACATCATCTTTTCTCTCTTCGACCTCATAATTTAACTTCCACTTTATTTTTATCTCTTACAATGATTTTACTTAATAAAATTCAACTCCTTACTCCACCATTTTTATTTTTATATTATTGTTGTCTTTTATGATTACATATTAAACAATTATCAACTAAAATTAATTAGTTTTTATTTTTATCTTTTCCTTTAAAAAGATGGTTAAATTTATAAACAATAGTTTTTTTAGAAGATAATTAGATAAAATGTTAGTAAAGATTTTTTTTTTCCTATGTCGAAATCAAATGAAATAACACTCTATTTATAGAGTACAAAAAATGACGAATTTTCATATAAAAAATATTTTTTAAAAAAAAATATTTGTCTGCAAATAATTGCCTTTGAATAATTGGGGTGAGATAAAATCATGAAAATTTAAAAATGCTACAACAAATTGACATATGTCCTAATCAATATTTTTTTTCTCATAACTGATTTTCCTTCCTCTTACGCGCTATCTCTCACCTCCTCCCCACTTGCTTTTCTCCATTTAAGAGTAGGTCCATTAGAGCACCCTTAACGCAGATTTTTAGATGTCTTTCACTGAAGTATAATGAATAAAATTGAATTTAATAAGAGAAAGAGAGAGAGTCTAAAGTAAGTGATAATGTCTAATTTGAGACATTAATTTTGGCAATAAGACACGTATATGTCACTACAAGAAAAGACGAATTTGCGACGAATTTGAGTTTGTCGCGAGTGGCTCGTCGCAAACTCAAAATCGTCGCAAATTTGGAAAATGTCGCATATTCGTCACAAAGTTAGCGACGTACTTGCGGCAAACATTTTGCGACGGTTTAGTGGCGATTTTAATTCGACGCTATTTTGCGACGTGTTTGCATCTATTTTGCGGAGAAAATATTTGCGACAATTTTGCGACCAATTTATGTTGCGACGAGTTTGCGACGGTTTATTTGCTACGGTTTTGCGAGTAATTAATTTGCGACGAAATTGCAACATTTTGTAGATCTGATTAAAAAAACATTAAAACTAAAAAAATTATAAATTTTAAAATATTTAAAATATTTTTAAAAATTAAAATTAAAATACTAAACCGTTCGAGAATAATAAAAATTACACAAAATTTTTAAAAGTTTAAAAACATAAAAATAAAACCGAAAGAAAATCTAATCGAAATTAATTTGGTTTTCGATCGGTTCCTCGCCTTCGTCTTCCTCTTCTATCGCTCTCCTCTACGTTGCTGCCACCTCTCTCTTCTCCGTCAACAACTCGTGTAAGAGGGGGTTATCGTGCGCTAACAGCTCGAACATCTTATCGTAGGCCGTATCGCTAGCTTCCAACATATTGATAATCTTTGCATCTTTCTTCTGTTGTTTTTCGTGTCGAAGGACCGCCTTTTGCAACGTTGGATCAGTAGCATAGGTGGAAACGGGACAAAACGGAACTCCATGTTCATTCATCCGGATAGATCCAGTAAATGCCATCTTCCCCTTACGGTTTTTTGGAGCTATCTAGGAAAAAAAAAGACGAGGTTAAATTTTCAAACATTTTTAGTAATATAATAATTTTAATAAAAATAAAAGGTTAAGACTATAATGTAACTAAAATTTCTAATAAAAATTAAATTTTAAAATTAAAATATTTTCTTACCTCAGCGACGATGCGGTTGACCTCAAATGGTGTCACCTGAGTAGGCTGACCATCGGGAGTAGGCTAGGTTGCGAGTTCCTCGACCCGGGTAAGCACATCGCCGTGGAGCTTCTCGACACGTTGATCAATCCATGATCCATCCGGCATGCGGTGCGTCTTCTCCTAAAGCTCTGACATCGTAGCGGGACCTCCTTTTTGTAATGCCTAAAAATAAAAATATAATTTAAAATGTTATTTTTGTAATACGTAAAACAAAAAACATTAAAAACTTACAATCTGTCGCGCGTTCTCCTCATAAGATATTTGTCCAGCACAATGCTTTGACGGCTGGTCACCGTTAACCAGCGTCAATCGAGCAGAAGAACACTGGGCCGATTTGATATTGCTACTCTCCTTCTCCCAAAACGCGACAAGACCAGCCCAAATGGTCGGGTTAAACCAGCGTGGCATACAAAATTTCGGATCTAGGTTTTCCTCCCACTTGTCTTTCCACTGTCCAATTTGGTCATTGAGGCGAGCCTTCGCTTTTGCATCAAAATGTTCCCGAACATAGCCGTTGATCTCGGGGTCCCAGTAATACTTTTGCTAAAAAAAACAAGAAAAACCAAGTTAATATAAATTTAAAAATTAAGAAAGAAAAAAAAAGTTATATAATTACCACAAATGTTTTGTACCACCGGGCCCTCGTCTCCTCGGGAACATACTTCCAACTCGTATGTAGCATGGTGAAATCCCGCTCGATAATCTCCGTAATAGACTTTCCGACGGAGTTTTTCGAGAACCTGAAAAAAAAAACAGTAATTGAAAACATGTTAGGTAATAAATGTAATTAATAAAAATATAGTACCACAAGAAAATGTAATTAATAAAAATATTAGGTAAGTACTCGGCGTGCAGCACTAACGAGAAGCTGAGCAAAAGTCATATCATCCATCGACGGAACTCTACGATCGTCCTCTAGAGGAGCCTCCGGCGGTGGTTGAGTCTCGGGAATCGCAGAAGAAGAAGACCCGTCGTCTCTAGGCGCATGAAATCCAGGCCGTGGAGGTCTACGTGAAGGGTCCCCTTGTAGAAAGTCAGTGTACTCGTTTGGTGTACCACCCGTCATCTACAATTATTTAAAATTATAAAAAAATTATTAAAAATTTATGTTAAAATTTTAACATTTTAAACATCTAATCCTAACAATTGTAATAATTCTCATAATTCTAATTATGCTCATAACATATTACTAACCATTCTACTAAATTATATAATTCAATAAATAGTAAAAATTAATATTCTAATATCCTAATCCTAACAATTATAATAATTCCCATAAACCTAATTATTCTAATCAACAATATAATCCTAACCATTCTAATAAATCATATCATTCTAACAATTCCAAAAATTTAATCCTAACAAATATATAAATAAATTAAAAGAAAAAGGGAATTTTGTACCTTGAAATCGGAATTTGGAGAGAGAGGAGACGGTTTTGCGAGATGGGAGAGAGGATTGTGCGACTGTTCACGGTTCTGGGCTCGCGCTTGTATAGGAAAAGATCCGCCGCAAAACCGTCGCAAATTTACGTCGCCGTCGCAAAATTTTGTTTTCACCGCCACTTCCGTTGCAAAATCGTCGCAAAACCTTGTTTTCACCGCCACCTCCGTCGCACAATCGTCGCAAATCAGGCTATAATCGTCGCAACACCGTCGCAATAATGGTTCTGTCGCAAAATCACCGCAAACGGGGTTTAGGGTTTGTTTAGGGTTTCAAGTTTTCTAGACCAATTTTAGGAATACAAAATGCTAAATATACTTGTTTTTAGGTCCCTTATGCATATAGCGAACAAAGACGGACAATAAATGAAGAAAATTAGCAAATCGGTGTAAATGATAGATTTACCATATTTATTGTCTAAATGTATGATGTATATACTTATGTTTCTCACGGTTGATAGATTGATGTTATAATAATTTCAATAAGAAAGTTTTTATTGCTTATACTACTGACTCTTTAGTTAATATAACCCAAAAATATGATAAGAACAGGTAACCCAAAAATTATATGTTCAGGGTTTAGGGTTTAGGTTTTGCGACGATTTTGCGAGGGAGTCGTCGCAAAAGCGTCGCAAATGTGGATAGTTTGCGACGCTTTTGCGACGATTCCCTCGCAAAATCGTTGCAAACCCTAAACCCTTAACCGTGAACATATAATTTTTGGGTTACCTGTTTTTAAAATCTTCTTGCATTAAAAAATTGTGTTGTGTAGATTTTCTTGTATTGTGTTTAAGGGTTCAGGGTTTAGGGTTTAGGTTTGCGACGAAATCGTCGCAAATCAGCCGCAAAGTTTGCGACGCGATTACGACGATTTCGTCGCAAAATCGTCGCAAATATCAATATTTTAATTAAAAAAAAATTACATCGCAATTACTTTTATTAATCTTCTTTTTCATTATCATAAACATAAGTTCCTACTCCCCCTTTATTTTCCTCCTCATCTTCCTCCTCATGATCTTCTTCTCCGTGGTCTTCATCAAATTCATCTTCGTTTCCATCCGAATCCTCGAATATCACATCAAGACCACTGTGGAGCGGGTCAATTCTTGTCAAATCAGTGTTTACCTCCGTTGGGATTGACACTTCTTCGGTTCTAGCAGGTTGCACTGAGGGTTGATCATCAGCATCAGCTGCTAACCCACTGACAACTCGACCCCTTGGGTTAACTTTTAGCACAGATAGCCAATCTTGATCCCGTCGTGCATGAGTGCGTGGATAAGGAATGAAGACTACTTGCTCTGCTTGGGATGCTAAAACAAATGGCTCAAATTTGTCGGTGTAGCTCCTATTTCTTTTTACGTCAACAACTCCAAATTTGCTGGTTCTAACCCCGACACCAATGGATGGATCAAACCAATCACAACGAAATAATACACTTTTCAAGTTCAACACACCAGCATACTCAATCTCGATGATTTCTTTCAAAATACCATAAAAGTTTGTATCGCCAGGGACATGAATACCATAATTTGCAATGGCTTTATTTTGGCCATGTTCAAATGTGTGAAAAATAAAGCCGCGAGTACAATACATCTTACTCGTTTTTATGCTTGCAATAGGCTCCAAAACAAACTCATGTACCCATAAAGGCCAACTGTGTCGAGATCTCTTCGCCACCTATTCTCCAAATGAAATAGTTAATTAGTATATATAAATATACATGTATATATATATATACATATATTAATATAAAACATGCATGTTTCTTACTTTTTCCCGCATCCAGGCAGCAAAATCACGTTCTAGGAAAGATTGGATTTCTGCATCATTTAGATCAGGAAAAGCTTCTCGTATTTGTCCTTCTAACATTCTGCATGTACGTACACCCGTTAATTAGTAGTGTATATATATATATATATATATATATATTAAATAATATATTCTCATATATATATATATATATATATATACCTCTCATATGGCTGAAAGTAGTTACAATTTAGCAATATATACGTATGGGCAGCTTGCATATGCTTGAAATCACACCACGTTGTTTCCTTCACTTTTCCACCCATTCGACCAACATCAGAGAAAACATCCGGTACACCCTCTAAGTGATATGTTCGGCCAACCCCACCATCGTCGTATCGTCTACGATGGTTTCTCTTAGTTTTCACGGTTTGGCTAAAGTAGTAAGTAGAGAAGTTTGATGTCTCCTCTGTCAAACTTCCAGCAATGATTGATCCCTCAACTCTTGCGAGATTTTTCGCCTTCATCTTCAGATGTTTGAAGAACCTTTCGAATGGGTACATCCATCGAAATTGGACTGGTCCACCCAAATCTAACTCATGAGGTAAGTGTACAACCAGATGTTCCATCACATCGAAAACGGAAGGTGGGAATATCTTCTCTAAGTTGCAAATAGTGAGTGGTATGTCTGAATTCAACTTCGAGATTTTGTCCTTCATTAAGGTTCTAGCACATAAGTCTCTGAAAAATGCTCCAATACCTGAAATGGCAATCCGGACCGGAGTAAGTTAATAATTAACTAATACACTTACAAAATATAATTTAATGTATATATCAATAACAAGGAAAAATATAATTTAATGTATATATCAATAACAAGGATTAAACGTAACACCTGCTATTGCGTCGTGGATATTTTGCGGTAAAAGCTCTTGAAAGGCGAAAGGGAGTAGTCGTTGCATGAACACATGACAATCGTGGCTCTTCATCCCAGAAAATTTGCCCCCTTGTTCAACACACCTTGAAAAAGTGGACACGTATCCATCTGGGAACTTCACCCACTCCTTAACCCAGTTAATCAAAGCATTCTTCGCAGCAGGTGATAGTCGAAAACTGGGAATAGGTGCCCTACCATCCCCTGTTAGATGTAACTCTGGCCTTATGCATAAAGCCGCGAGATCGAGACGAGATTTCCGATTGTCTTTTGTTTTCCCTGCAACATTTAACAATGTGTGTATAATATTCTCAAAGAAATTTTTCTCCACATGCATGACATCCAAGTTGTGCCTCAACAAATGATCCTTCCAGTAAGGCAATTCCCAAAATATACTTTTCTTATGCCAGTTATGGTATACCCCATACCCAACATGCATATTTGCAGGATTACTTTGCCAATTACCTCCAACTTTTACAGTTTCCTGCGCACTATATCCATCCATTTGTTCTTCCAACTACTCACCTGAGAGGTAAACCAAGGGGGAGGTTTTAACAACTCGATTTCGAAACAACATTCTACTCTTTCTATAAGGATGACCCCTTGGAAGAAAACGACGATGGCAATCAAACCAGCAAGCTTTCCCTCCCGCTGACAATTGAAATGATTCGGTCTTATCTAAACAATAAGGACATGATAACTTTCCATGCGTTGTCCATCCAGATAGCATGTCATACGCCGGAAAGTCGCTTATCGTCCACATAAGGACAACCTTCATGTTGAAGGTTTGACGGTTTGACGAATCAAACGTGCGTACACCAACATGCCACAACTGCTTTAGTTTATGTATAAGAGGTTGTAGGAATACATCAAGTGATCTTTTTGGATGCTTAGGCCTTGGAACCAAAATGCTGAGAAATAAAAATTCTCTATGCATACACATTTCCGGCGGGAGATTATATGGCGTCACTATGACTGGCCACAACAAATACTGCCCACCAGACATACCAAAAGGACTAAAACCATCAGTGCAAAGACCTAAATACAAATTTCTATGTTCTACAGTAAAGTCCGGATGTACCGTGTGAAAGTGTTTCCATGCCTTTGCATCTGATGGATGAGCGACTACCCCTTCCTCACAATTATGTTCTGCATGCCACCTCATTGCCTCTGCTGTCTGCTATGATTGATATAATCGCTGCAACCTATCTGTTATTGGAAGATACCACATACGCTTGAACGAGACTTTCGTTCGACCACTAGTATTCTTATATCTTGGATGAGAGCAAAAATGACATTCCTGCAGCTGACCATCATCTTTCCAAAAAATCATACAATTATCAATGCAGACATCAATCATCTCAGACGGTAATCCAAGACTTGCTACCAATTTTTGTATCTCATAGTAACTCTCAGCAGAGTTATTACCCTCTGGTAAATACTCTTTAAACAATTCACCCCATTTATCCATGCAATTTTCACTAAGGTTATCCTTGCTTTTAATTGTCATCATCCTAGATGCTAGGGACAATTTTGATAGCCCTTCTCTACATCCTTCGTAGATAGGTTTGTTAGCAGCATCTAACATATCATAAAAAATTTTAGCATTCGAGTTTGGTTCTTCAAAAGTATTATCACTAAATGCAGCAGTAGTTTCTTGAAATGCATCATTAACCATGTCATTAAACCTATTCCCATCAGTATTTCCATACGAAGACTCATTAAAATTATCATGACCATACTGGATAATTATTATCCTCATAATTACTACCACCTTCTATATTCCCACGATAACTCGTACTTGAACTACCCGGAACATTGACAACAAAATCCTCCCCATGCGAAAACAAAACATAGTAGTTAGGTAAAAACCCCTTTGTAAACAAGTGTTTCCAAACAGTTTGAGTATCATGTGGTGTCAAGGTTTTGCATTTCACGCAAGGACAAAAAATCTTTACGTTACCGGTATAGGTGATTCCAGCATGTGCCCTTTGGTTGTTTACCGCATGGTTCAAAAACTGGTCAACCCCTTCTCTAAATTCTCTTGTCACTTTGCCGGTTTCTGGATCACGACGATTGTACATCCATCCCCGAATCGTGTATATTTCATGATAAGACATACTAATTGATGATTAAGAAATTTTTTTTTCTGTTTTCTTTGTTGTGTTCATTAATGACATACATTTGTGGTTTTATAGAATTTCATTTCAGTTTGCGACTAATTTGCGACGATTTTCCAAGAATTTTGCGACTGATTTGCGGCTAAAATATTACACTCATAAACAAGTATGAATCAATTAAAACGTGTTCAACCTAATTTCGTCGCAAATCCCTCGCAACCCTTAAATCGTCGCAAATTCGACGCACATGTTGCGACGGTTTTGCGTCTAAACGTACAATTCGACGCAAAACCGTCGCAACATATAAATCGACACAAACGCTTCGCAAATTTTGCGACGGTTTTACGTCCAAACGTACAAGTCGACACAAAATCGTCGCAAATTTTGCGACGGTTTTGCGTCCAAACGTACCCGGAACATTGACAACACAATCGATATATATATATATATATAGTACATTATTGCTTAAAAACGTAATACAAATAAACTGCTAACATAAACACATATTTATTTTCATTTCTTTTATTGATGACGTAATGTATTACTCATCATCAATTTCTTCACCACCATCCATTGTTGACCCTTCGTCAGATTCCTGGGATAACCAATTGTTTGGATTTCGATTAACACGACTGCTACTACTTTCTTCTATGAACGTTGTAGCCATGTTTTCTTTAGATATAACATGTGAAATCAAATTCTTGAGTTATGTGTAAGGATACTACTTAATACAATACCTTTAAAATATATATTATACTTAACTTACATTGCTTATGTTCTCAAGAATAATGTTAAGATATGTTGTCGCCCTGTCAAACTTAACAACTACAACCTCCTTTAGAACCAATACCGAACCCTCCTTTATGTGCGGCCCATATTTGTTATCAGATATGGCGGACCTATGAATGCTCGCTTGTACAGTCCCGGTAGGATCCTTCAAGGAAAACAAATAACATTTATCGATTACTAAATATATAATTTGTTAAAAACATATTTTCTTATAACTTATATATACATTTTACCTTTAGTATGACCATCGCGTCCCCTAATCCATTAGGTTCCATTTTATGAATCACTGCTACCACATATGGTACGTGACACCATTGTGGTTTTATTTTATGCAACTCTTTTACCAGTGTCCACCCACGTGTGTGTCCACCTGTATATATTCAACGTAGAATAAGTAAAATATAATTAAATGTCAATTAAACAATATACAAATTTTGAAATATAATTATTTCTGTTTCTTACTAATATATATTAATAATAATAACATTTCATTATACCTGTTAATTTGTTGACATTTCCAATTGTCGTCTTCCAAAAGACATCGGTGAACGATGGATCTTCTGCCTCAACAACACAGTTAACCATCTGTACATATCTCTCATAAGAATTGCATTCTTCCAACATCGATTTTCAAGTTTTTTCCTTGCCCGTTCTTCTGCTTGTCTCACACCAGCAGGACCCGGAATCAAAGATCGATTGTTATCTATATTTGTTGAATTATAGAATGTGGATTTTATAGAATGTTCATTTCAGTTTGCGACTAATTTGCAACGATTTTCCAAGACTTTTGCGACTGATTTGTGGCTAAAATATTACACTCATAAACAAGTAAGTATCAATTAAAACGTGTTCAACCTACTTTCGTCGCAAATCCCTCGCAACCCTTAAATCGTCGCAAATTCGACGCACGTGTTGCGACGGTTTTGCGTCTAAACGTACAACTCGACGCAAAACCGTCGCAAACTATAAATAGACGCAAAAACTTCGCAAAGTTTGTGACGGTTTTGCGTTCAAACGTACAAGTCGACGATTGTGCGTCGGCAAGTTCCTACGCAAATTTGCGACGATTTTGCGAGTTATTAAGACTGTTCGTCGCAAATCTGTCGCAACTAGGACGCAAATTTGCGAGGTTTTAATGCCGTCGCAAATTTCCGTCGCAAAACCACCTGTTTTCTTGTAGTGTGTGACATCGTCTGACGCATTTCAATTAAAAAACTTTATAAATTTAATTTAAACTAACCAAAAGACATTGCCCAAAGAGTCTCCAATAAGGATGCTCTTAGGACAACTCCAACAAGGACCTTAAATCCTCAAATTTGAGGTTTTTGAGTCTCCAACAATAGCCTCAAAACCTCAAAATTTGAGGTTCATTTTTTTTTTTGCATTTTAAGCTCTCTAATTATATTTACCTTTAAAATAGTCATATTAATTTATTTTTAGTATTATTTGAAACGTCATAAGTTTATATCTTATAAATATTTTATATGCATCACATCAAAAAAAATTAAAACAATAATAGAAAATAAAATATTACATTAACCAAGTTTTACACGAGATTAAGGAGAGGTTATTGGATTAGGGATTTTAATGTATTTTAAAACGAAAGTAAAATCAGTGTTATTCAATTGTGTATTCAATAGTAATAAATTAAAATACTTTGTTATTGGATTATGTATTTATTTGGTGTATTCTAAAATACAATAAAATCCCTTGTTATTCAATTTATCTTTCATTTTAAGGGATTTTAATTCTGATAGATTTTAATACATTTTGTCTTCCAAAATCTGAAGATTATACTGTTGGAGATTTAAGTGAATAATTGTAACCAATGTTATTAAAATCTTTAGGCGTCAATCGGGCGGTAGACTAGGGCCTAGTGACTAGCCGGGCGAGGGGCGGATTAATCAGGGACTAGGCGTTGCAACTAACTAACGAAAAGAACATGTTTTTATTCATCATTAGGGTCTATATACAGTTAAATTCTTATAAATTCATCACACGTGCAGGTGGCATAATGGTTAAGCGTGTGTTTTAAGTTGGTCCACCCACGGTCCGACCCTTTCCAGCGTGTCGGTCTCATTTTTAACATAAACAGAGGGATAGAAACGTAATTTACTCTTGGTCATCTTCTTCCTCCAAAAAAAATCCCTAGTCGCCGTAACCTTCTGCAACTTTTTTTTTTTTGTTGATTTTTCGCATCTATACGATTTTCTTCATTTTTCACATATCTTAAGCCCATAAGAACACAAATCTATCGTTGATTTACAGATTACGAACCATATAAAGAAGTTTTAAAGTAGTTTTTCAAATTAACCGATTTATTCACCGAATATGTGAAAATCGTTTCGGGTCACCATCACTGACCGCCTCCTCGGCGCCTTGCCGGCCGCTGAGAGCGATTTTTAGAACTTTGGTTGTAACCGTTCATACGAGGAGTTGCAACCATTCATATGAAAAGTTCCAACTATTGGATTTATGGTTTATTTTATCAATCATTGCAACCTTTGGCATATTATAAAAGCTTTAGAGAAATCAAACAAAGGGGAGAAGATCAGAAAGATATCACAACACACAAAACAAAACATAGAAACTTTATTTGTCCCTCTTGTATCTTAGCCTAGAACAAGAGGAAACTTTGGTTGTTTTATCCTACAAAAGATTTCGTGTAACCCAAAGCTTTAATAAGGGTCGAAATACTCTTTAAAGAAAGTGCTCTCGTGCACGATTCAATCATTATCCAAGTTCATCGTTACGTTACAATCTCGGAGATATATCGACCAGTGAATTTGCGGGCCAATTTCCCATCGTTCTATAAGGACCCAGACGACGATCAACATACCGTTGGAAAGCCCCGACTCTCAGCTTTCCAGAGACACCAAGTTCGTATCTATCAGAGTCCCGAGTGAAAAGTTATCGTCCCTACTTTTTGTTCTTCTTTTGATGGATTCAGACAAAATATTATAATCCTTCTTCTTCCTTTGACTTGTGCATATTGAAATTTTTTTTGTTCTTCGATTCCTATTCAAACAATTTTATCCTTGTTGAGAACAATTTCTTCCACCACGAGCCACGCAAGTTTGCTTATTGCTTCACCGTGTCTTCCTCTCTCCTTGTTCTCCTTCTCCGTTTCTCAATTTACTTCATCTTCTTCTTCTTCTTCTCTCTGACTTCCACCAGCAATGGCGAGACTTACCATCAACGATGAAAATTATTTTTTAATAATAATTTGCTATTATTAACCTATTTTTTATATAAAGAACTAACAACCAACTACTAATTTAGAGGAATACTTTACGTGCATACGTTATTTAAGGAGGAGTTATTGATTTTCGTACCAATATAATTCAACAAAATCTAACAAAATCCTTTAAAATACATATATAATAAAATACATCAAAATATCACTCTAATGTGAGGAATCCATCAATACCTAATAGAATACTCTCAAATACAAATCCAACAAAATACTTTAAAATTCCTAATCCAATAACCCCTCCTTATTACTTCAAGCAAATTTAACACAAAATAAATAATACATCCAAATTTGGGAGCATTATGGAAATAATTTAGATGAGTAATTTATTGTTATATTTGTGATTTTTATTTATATTTATATTGCGTGCTTTTATTATAAATTCTATGTAAGTTTATATTTTGGGTAATTAGCATGAATAATACCCATTTGCTCAAAAATTAAGTGTATAACATGATCTAAATTAAAATTAAGTATCTAACTTTAACTATACCTAGAATTTCTTTTTTAGCCTTAATATATTTTGAGTTTTAACCTTTTAAAAAAATCAGAAATAATAATCTAAAATTTTCACCCTAATAATTCATCTTCACATCTTCTTCCCCTCATCGTTTTCATCTCCTTTCATCTCCCACAGCCGTACACATCCTTTTATATATATATATATATACAAAGGAAACGATGGCAGAGAAAGCCATTATATTAGTCTTCTTCTTCCTCCTCTTTCTCCTTCTCCTCCTTATTTTTTTATATTCAATTTTAAATTCAATTATTATTCTTTTTCTCTTTCAATTACTTTGTCTTAACTCGTTACCATGAATCCAAATCTGAATTAAGATGATGTTTTTTCTTCTGTGTTAAACTTCCCATTGCCAATCCCTTTTTTTTTTGGGTCAAATTGGGCCGCCGCCGCCATAGAAATCGACATAGTTAGCTATATTCGAAAATCACTATAATAGGTAACTTTGTTTATGTTTATGATAACAGTTAACTATGTTTGTGATAATAGTTAACTATATATGTTATTTTTTATATTATAATAGACTATAATAGGTAACTATGTTTGTTTAAAAACTTTCATTACAACAACATTTTCATGTAGTCAACTATCTCATGGATTAAGTTAACTATTTTTTCAAAATAGTTGACTATAACTTTAAATTGATAACTATGTTTTGAAATAGCTAAATTTTCATGTAGCTAAATTTACAACAACATTTTCATGTCGTCAACTATCTCATGGAATAAGAGAACTATTTTTTTTTTCAAAATAGTTGACTATAACTTTAAATTGATAACTATTTTTTGAAATAGTTAACTATGTTTTGAAATAGCTAAATAGTCAACTTTAAATTGATAACTATTTTTTGAAATAGTTAACTATGTTTAAATCTATTTTGATTCACCCACAATCAATCCAATATCAATCAACATGATTCGTGATAAATTAGTATCAAATTGAGATCTACCCAAAAAATCATCCTCCTTTGAAGCTTTTAAAAAACCTGCGTTCATGATATCTAAAAAAAAATATTTTACTGTGCCGACATAAAGTAATAAAGATTCTTAGAAATTTTAACGAATGTTTATTAAATAGCTCGTTAAGAGTATTTTAGTCATATATTCTTTAGTGGGTGTTAGACACCTAATTTGCAATTAGGACATGTTATACACCTAATTAAAGGCCCCCAAACTATTATATACCTAATTAACCCTTATATTTTTGTGTAATGATTTGACAATTAATTTTGTTTGTATTAATTTTAATGTTTGTTTTATAACTATTTATAAAAATTCTATGATTTTTGTTGATTTTTATCAATAAAAAGGACTAAAATGCAATAATTTTATTTTTAAGGATTTTTTTAGGTTTTGTTGTTGGAGAACAACACCAACAAACCTCAAATTTAAAGTCCTTGTTAAAGATGCTGTTAGGGGTTTTAGGATGAGGTTTAGAACCTTAAAAAGCCTAAAAGAAAAAGAAAAAAGAAAATAAGGCCCAGAACCGGTTCTGTTTTGAGAGTTTTGAGAGCCTCCTAGAACCTCATACGTGTCACATTACGATTGGTTTCTGTTTTTAAAAAAGAAAAACTTTTTTTGTTTTCTCTCTCTCTGGTCTCTCTCTGAAATCAGGGGAGAAATCTCTGATCTACCGATATCTGAGATGGATTTTCTTATCAATTTTGGGTTTTGGTTTGTGTTCAGGTTTGGGTTTGGCATTAAGGGAAATCGAATGTCTAAAGCGACTCTTTGTCTCCCAAATTTCATGAACAATTTTAGGTTTTGCTTATTATTAATCCCCAAAACATATTGATTTTGGAAGAAAATTGACTTAATCTGTTTTAGGCTTTGATTAATGAAAATTGAGTTCTTTTGGGAGTTGGGTTTTGTTTGCAGGATGGTTCTAGAGGACTCGATTTCAAGACATATATCTTCTTCTTCGTCACCATTGTGCCAATATTCATCTTCGGATTTGCTAGAATTTATTGATTGGTCCGGTGTTGAATGTCTTAACCAAAGCTCAAGTCACTCTTAAGCAGGTTATTATTCTTCTCTTATTGATTGTCTATTTATATATCTTTGAGATTAGATAGAAGATGATTGCTTTTTGAATTCGTGATTCCATGTTGTTGTTGGTTTGTGAGCTGAGAATTATTTTACTTTGTTTGTGTAGAGATATGGAGAAGATGAAAGAACTTCTGATTTATATTCCTTTTAATCAAGTTATCAAACTAACATTCCTTTGCCATCAAAGACCCTGAAGAGGAAGGTAATTCGTGATTGGTGTTTTGCAGTAAGATTTTGCTTAAAAGTTGTTCAACTGGAGATAGGATTTTGGATATGTGGGGATTTTACATGTTGGTCAGTGAGATTTTACTTTTGTTTGATTATTGTAACCTTTCTTCAGGTCGCTATACTGGAGTTTTGCTTGTACTAGGTTCACATGTGTGTGTGATATGTCTGATAATTCTATGGATTCATGTTCATTGCTTGAAGATTTACCCCCTATGACTCTCGTTTAGACTATGTGGTTATGTTTCTTTGAAGCCATGTCATGAAATCATGCTCTTCCTCTTTGGCCCTTCTTGAAAAAATCTGCCTTCTGTGTCAATTGAATCATCTTCTTACAGTTTGTTATTCAAAGCTAAAGTTTTGATGCAATAATTGTGTCAATTTTAATTTTTAGAACCCCTAATGGGTTTAGACTAATGGAGGGGAACAAAATTAAATAATCCTAATGAGGTTCTCATTTGTACTTGATGTAACAATATATTATAAAAAAATGGGTTCACAACTCTTTATTGGTTCACACTAATGGAGATGTTCTAAGCTAGCTGAAAAGATTCAACTAAAATTAATACACCTAGATTTTTTTTTCCAACTAGCTCATTGTGGGCATTCATCTATTGAATATTCCATTCAACCATTCCATTCAACCACTCTGTTATGTAATTTCACCAATCTATTAATTAAAATAGAATAAAACTGACTCATAATGAGTACGATACTTTAATAATTAAAGAAAAGAACATTAATTAAATATTTTATGTCAAATATGTGAACTCACGCATTCAAACAAAAAAAAAAACAAAAAGCTGCTAAACCATTTTTACGGAGATGCTTTTCACATGGGGTTTTTTTTTTTGTGTGTTTTCACAAACGTAGTTTCGTTATTGATCAGTTAAATATAATTACATACGTCAATAAATAAAATAAATGCCAATATCAAAAATCATTTTTCTTAGTAGCCCGGATTTTCCGTTCTCCATGAGGCAAATCCAGTAGGTCAGCTGTTTTCTCATGGATTTTTTTCAAGAAAGAATTTAATATATATGTAGAGTCGTGGACCATGGTATCACCCCTTTGGTCAACAACCCTCATTTGTTAACTGTTTCATATATCTAATAAACGCAATTATCATTTGTTCCCATTTTTTAATTTTTAATAATAATTCTCGCCTATATATATGCCAGAAATGTTCCCTCACGTTAAAGTTACGGCTCATATCGAATAGTTTTAGGCATGCATGTCGTAAAATTATACTAATATAACGAAAAATGATGGTCCACGATTCTACATTTAAACTTTTAACAAACAAATATTCTACATTCCATGATATTCAAACTTATCGATTACAACTGTTTCTACAAATTAAAATTACTCAACGCCAAGTCGTTTTCTCATGTCTCTGACCTTAAGTCCAATATAAAATTTTAAAGAATTACATTTCTTCTGATTACATTTAAAAAAAAAAAAAAAAAGAATTACATTTCTTCTGATTTTTTCGATTGGTTTGAACGTTAATTAGAGTGTTTTTGAATGAATACCACGATGCTTTTCTTGTCATTCTCGATCGTTTGTTCATCTTGCGAATCAGTTTTCTTCCCATGCAGCACTAAAACACAGAAATATAATATGTATAACTAATAACTAGCTAGTGTATAATTATAAATGTACGCGATTATACAATATAATACTCTTTAGGTATGAGGTTTAGATTTTTTTTTCTTTAACCGGTGCTTTCAACTTTGCAATGCAGAATTAAAATTTATTTTATGTTTTATGACTATTTGTTATGTCGTTGATATTTTTATTAGTTCTTAGGTTGGTAGCAAATAATGTTTTAGTGTAAAAAATAATTAAATTTATGTGTAAAAACTTTAAACATACAGAGACAAATAGTAATAAACGTGCATTTTATCTTCCAACAAAACTGAGTATTCAAATTTGGTAGGAAAATTAGGTGTAGTTTTACCACTTGTTCTGGTAGTCTACTTTTTCATTACTTTAAATTTGTAGGTAAGATTAGCGAATAATATATGATTTCTTTATCTACTTTTTCCATTTAGTGGTTGATTTTAGGGTTTTACTGATACTTTAACCAATTTAAGTTGTTTTTTTATTGGACAATTCAAATTGTTTAATTGGTTGACTAAAACTAAAACCAACAAAAAAAAAAACCTAAATTTTACTAAGAAAATATAAAATTATAATGTGGAGAATTTTGATAGTTGGTGTATATGTAACAAATCTTTTAAGTAAAGATTATGATGTATGACCTACCTTCAATCACCTCAACTGTTAGTAAAATTTCAAAAAACAAAGACTTGTAGACACGTCTAAAAAACAACACAAAACAATACATGTTTTATATTATGAGAAAAAACATTTTTTCTTTTTGTATTATTATTGACCAACATAAGAAGGCCATATCTCATAAAATCATCATTGAGTTCTTTGCATCTCAACAAAGAACTTAGGGTCTAGCTGAGGCATGGCTCATATTGTTGGACCAAAAGAGACAGAGTTACAGAGAATGGAGCTCCCAGAGATTGGACCATCGTTCCGGCGTCACACGGCGAGTTTTGGGAACAACTCTTCAAGAAATGAGACTGGGGATGAGGCAGAGTATGCTCTACAATGGGCAGAGATCCAGAGATTACCAAGTTTAAAACAGCTAAGATCGTCTCTGATCGATGAAGAAGGCGAGAATGATATGGAGAAAGGGAAAAAAGTGGTTGATGTAACCAAGCTTGGAGCTATAGAACGTCGTCTCATGATTGAGAAGTTGATCAAACACATTGAGAATGATAATCTTAAGCTTCTCAAGAAAATCCGAAGAAGAATGGACAGGTAAAATATGAGAAAGAAAAAGAAGAAAAAAGTAAACTTTGTGAATCTGTTTCTTGAAAGTTTGAAAAACCTTGCAGGGTTGGTGTTGAGTTTCCAAGCATAGAAGTGAGGTATGAACATTTAAGTGTGGAAGCAGAGTGCGAGGTCGTTGAAGGGAAGGCACTTCCAACTTTATGGAACTCCTTGAAGCGGATTTTCTTGGTGAGTTTACGCTAAGAGTCAAGAACATGATTAAGATTGCAAGTTGGCACTAGCCGAGGTTTAATTCTACTCTATTTTCATTTTCTTCAGGAATTGGTGAAGATAAGTGGTGTAAGAACACGCGAAGCGAAGATAAACATACTTAATGATGTTAGCGGCATGATTAAACCGGGAAGGTAAGTCATAGCAGGAGCTCTCTTTTGATACAAGCTTTGAGATTTGGTGTAACTAATATTTCTACTTGTTGGTCAAAGGTTAACATTGTTGCTTGGCCCTCCTGGATGTGGGAAAACTACTCTGCTTAAGGCTTTGTCTGGAAATTTGGACAAAAATCTAAAGGTTTCAGGTTTTTTTTAACCAAAGTCTCTTTCATATGCTTTTAGTTGCAGATGTATGAATCATGTTTTTTTTATATTTTCCATAGCGTTCTGGTGAAATCTCCTACAATGGACATGGAATGGACGAATTTGTTCCTCAGAAAACATCGGCGTTTATAAGTCAACACGATCTGCACATTGCAGAGATGACAGTAAGGGAGACAGTTGACTTCTCAGCTCGTTGTCAAGGCGTTGGTAGCCGAACAGGTAGATTTATTCGTAAAGTCACGGTCTTTCGGAAGCGTTATCTTAAACAGTATTCGTGATAATACAGATATTATGATGGAGGTAAGTAAAAGAGAAAAAGATGGTGGAATCATTCCTGACTCAGAAGTAGATGCTTACATGAAGGTTGCACTCCTGTTGAAACTGATCTTTAAAAATTGGCGGTTGATGATAACCTTTTGTAACTCCATTGTGCAGGCGATATCGGTTAAAGGACTTAAAAGAAGTCTGCAAACAGATTACATCTTGAAGGTAGTCTGTGATACAATTCTGATTCTTGGTCCTTCTTGATTAGCTTCTTAATTATGTCTTGCATTGACTTTTCAGATCCTCGGGCTTGACATTTGTGCGGAAACATTGATTGGCAATGCGATGAGAAGAGGCATATCCGGGGGTCAAAAGAAACGTCTTACAACAGGTTTGTTCATAGCTAAGAATCCTGCAAACATGTGGCATGTCATGCTTTCTAAAAAACCAGTTTTTGCAGCCGAGATGATCGTTGGTCCAACAAAAGCTCTGTTCATGGATGAAATAACAAACGGCTTAGACAGTTCCACGGCGTTTCAGATTGTCAAGTCTCTTCAGCAGCTGGCTCACATTACCAACGCAACGGTGTTTGTTTCCCTTCTCCAACCTGCTCCAGAATCATATGACCTTTTCGACGATATTGTCCTGATGGCTGAAGGAAAGATTGTATATCACGGTCCACGCGATGAGGTCTTGGAATTCTTCGAGGCATGTGGATTTCGATGTCCAGAAAGGAAAGGTGTCGCAGACTTTCTCCAAGAGGTAAAAAAGCAAAAGTTTTGCTCTTTAAATCCCATGGCCCTGACTTGTTTTTGCTTTCCAGGTTATATCTAAAAAAGACCAAGGACAGTTCTGGCTGCACCAAGACTTACCCCACAGCTTTGTGTCAGTAGAAATGTTGTCAAAAAGATTCAAGGACTTAGAGATTGGGAGAAAGATTGAGGAAGCTCTCTCTAAGCCATATGATAAATCAAAATCCAACAACAACGCTCTTTCTTTCAGTGTGTTTTCTCTTCCAAACTGGGAGCTATTCAAAGCATGCATCTCAAGAGAGTATCTTCTCATGGAAAGAAACTCTTTCATCTACCTCTTCAAGACATTTCAGGTATAGCTCTCTCTGATTTGTCTTCTTTCAAGGTTCTAGTGTTAAATCCTGAAGAATCCTTCTTGCTTTTTATACTATGCAGCTAGTTCTATCCGCATTGTTCACTATGACTGTGTTTATCCGAACGCGGATGGGGATAGATATTGTTCACGGAAATTCGTACATGAGTTGCCTCTTTTTTGCAATCATTACAATTATGGTTAATGGTTTTCCAGAGCTGATGATGACTGTTCAACGCCTTGCTGTATTCTACAAGCAGAAGCAACTATGTTTCTATCCAGCTTGGGCTTATGCAATCCCTGCAACAGTGTTAAAGATTCCTCTTTCCTTCTTTGAATCTCTTGTTTGGACCAGCCTCACTTACTATGTCATCGGATTCACTCCTGAAGCCTACCGGTGACAACTTTAAACCATATCTTGCTTGCTCGCGCGCTATTCACATCCAAGAAATGACAAACAAATGTAATGTAATGATCTTTGATGTTTCAGGTTCTTCCGGCAATTCATTATGTTCTTTGCGGTTCATTTCACATCGATATCCATGTACCGGTGTATAGCTGCAATCTTTCAGACACCAGCTGCTTCAATGGCAGCTGGTGGTTTTGGTACAATAGTCACTTTTGTCTTTGCCGGTTTCGTCATCCCATATCGTAAGATTTTTCGCGCTCTCTTCTGTTCAGTCTTGTTCCCAAGTTTCATTACCAAAACATGACATTGGTTTGTTGCAGCCGAAATGCCAGGGTGGCTGAAGTGGGGTTTCTGGATAAATCCTTTGAGTTACGCCGAGATTGGGCTCTCTGTAAACGAGTTTCTTGCTCCGCGGTGGCAGAAAGTGATTCTCTCTTCCCTTACTTGTCTCTCATAATCATTCCAAGACTAATCAGTTTTCCGGGCATAATTGTAGATGCAACCCACTAATATCACCTTGGGGCGAACCATACTCGAAACTCGAGGACTGAACTACGATGATTACATGTACTGGGTCTCAATAGCTGGCTTGTTGGCTCTCACTGTTATCTTCAACATCATTTTCATTCTAGCTCTAAGTTTCTTGAAATGTAAGTTCAAAACTGACTACCACGGATAATAACACACAAAACTGACTACCATCTCTTAACTACATTACAGCTCCCTCATCATCTAGTTCAATGATATCTCAAGACAAGCTCTCTGAACTTCAAGGAACAACAACATTAGATTCATCACTCAAGAAGAACAACTCAATAGCTTCCCCAGTAAAGCCGAACGAAGATTCAGGTACTCAACACACAACAAACAAACTCTTTCCTCTTCGATTCCCTCAACTTAAACTCTTTCTTCTACGTTTCGCTCGACTTAATTCATTCGACGAATCAACAGGGAATATGATCTTACCTTTTAAGCCACTCACCATAACATTTCAAGACCTGAACTATTCCGTCGACGTCCCTATGGTAAAACCTTCATTTTCAGCTCCAATGTCTTTATACATACAAATCCATGGATCTTTGTTTTGGTAATCTCAGGAAATGAGAGGTGAAGGATACAATCCCAAGAACAAGTTACGGCTTCTCACAGACATCACAGGAGCATTCAGGCCAGGCGTTTTAACGGCGTTGATGGGAATCAGCGGAGCCGGAAAAACGACGCTTCTCGACGTCCTGGCCGGAAGAAAAACAAGCGGATACATCGAAGGAGACATCAGAATCAGCGGATTCCCTAAAAACCAAAAAACATTCGCAAGAGTCTCAGGATACTGTGAACAAACAGATATACACTCACCAAACATCACCGTCGAAGAATCCCTAATTTACTCCGCTTGGCTTCGTCTCGTTCCAGAAATCAATCCCAAAACCAAAATCGTAAGCAAAATCAAACAATCTGACCTAGAAATCGAAATCTGACGAATGACCTAGAAATCCCAATACCAAAATCGGAGATCTCCTTTGATGATTCCACAATCTGACCTAGAAATCGAAATCTGACCTCGAAATCGTGATTCGTGCAGAGATTCGTGAAGCAAGTTCTAGAGACGATCGAATTGGAGGAGATAAAGGACGCGATGGTGGGAATCGCCGGAGTTAGTGGATTATCGACGGAGCAGAGGAAACGATTGACCGTAGCGGTGGAGTTAGTGGCCAATCCGTCGATTATCTTTATGGATGAACCAACGACGGGGCTAGATGCTAGAGCAGCCGCCATTGTTATGAGAGCTGTGAAGAACGTTGCAGAAACTGGAAGAACCATTGTTTGTACTATTCATCAACCTAGCATCGACATTTTTGAATCCTTCGACGAGGTAATATTCGAATTAAAACTCAAATAGTAGTATTTTATAACGTTTTTCTTTTCTTTAATTATAATATATAGTTATTATTTATGTTTAGTTGGTACTTTTAAAGAGTGGAGGTCGTATGATTTACACTGGACCACTTGGATTACATTCTTCTCATGTCATCGAGTATTTTCAGGTTAGTTTTATGCACAAGAAACTAAAAATCTCAATTAACTTTTTCTATAAGCTTTAAATATGAACAATGGTTTGTTTCTGTTTTTTTTCCAGAATATTTCTGGAGTTGCTAAAATTAGAGACAATTACAATCCAGCAACATGGATGCTAGAGATTACTTCACAATCTGTAGAGATTGAACTTGATATGGATTTCGGAAAAATCTACAAAGAATCGAATCTTTGCAAGTGAGTTTTAGATCTAAACCAACTCATAAATCTAACTCATATATGGTTAATGAGCTCATATGACCAAGTGCCAATAGTTCAACTTATAACGATTCTGGCAAAGCCTAGAGTTCGTTGGTTCGAGTGATACTAATATTATATGTTGTGGTTTTGGATCTTGGGGAATTACGGGTTTCGGCTCAGAATTTCCTGGTAATTTGAAAAAAATTTATTTTAAAAATAATGAGCTCATATGTTGTTGTTGTTGTTGTTTATGCAGGAGCAACTCCGAGCTAGTTAAAGAGCTGAGTAAACCAGGACTCGAGTCTACCGATTTACATTTCGAGAGAAGTTTTGCACAAAACTGGCTGGGACAATTCAAATCTTGTCTATGGAAGATGAGCTTGTCTTACTGGAGAAGTCCTACTTACAACTTAATGCGAATCTTTCACACTTTTGTCTCTTCTTTGATCTTTGGAGTTCTGTTCTGGAAACAAGGCCAAAAGATGTAAGTTATACAAAAAAAACCCGAGTTTCGTTACTTTCTTTTGTATTCATTTCTCTTTGTGTGTTTTCTGGTAGAGATACTCAACAAAATTTGTTCACGGTGCTTGGGGCGCTTTACGGTCTAGTTCTATTCTTGGGGATAAACAACTGCACTTCAGCTTTACAGTATCTTGAGACAGAGCGTAATGTTATGTATCGAGAAAGATTTGCGGGAATGTACTCAGCGTTTGCCTACGCGTTGGCTCAAGTTGTGACGGAGATTCCTTACTTATTCATCCAAAGCGCGGAGTTTGTGATCATAATATATCCTATGATCGGTTTCTACGTGTCTGCCTCTAAAATCTTTTGGAGTCTCTACACAATGTTCTGCACTTTACTCTGCTACAACTACCTCGCAATGCTCCTAATCTCCGTCACTCCAAACTTTATGGTCGCGGCAATTCTCCAGTCGCTTTTCTTCCTTACTTTCAACCTTTTCTCCGGATTCTTGATCCCAGTAACGGTAAAATATCTATTGAACAAATCTTCATCATCTTTTTTTTCTTTTACCTTACTAAATACTTACATAGTGTTTTTGTAATGTCGAAAATTGCAGCAAATTCCGAAGTGGTGGGTTTGGTTTTACTATCTAACGCCGACGTCTTGGATACTCAACTTGTTTTTCTCGTCTCAGTACGGCGATATTCACAAAGAGATTAATGCGTTTGGAGAAACCATGACGGTTGCGAGATTTTTAGAGGACTATTTCGGATTCCAGCATGATCGTTTGGTGATTACAGCCATTGTTGTCGTTGTCTTTCCCATTGCATTTGCTTCTATGTTTGCTTTCTTTGTAGCCAAACTCAACTTTCAAAAACGATAAACCGATCACATACGAACCTAACCCATTTCCTTATACACTGTCAAAAACTTGTATAATTAAAGACAACAAGCTACTATCATATGGCAACAATAGCTTCGCTATGCAAACAAGAATAAAAGACATCAAAATGTCTTTGATATGAATTACTCTTTTGTGCAAAGTTTTAACTATTCTAAATAAAATTGAAGCCTTTCAGGTATCAGCCTCATAATCGGTAATTCGATCACCCAACTCTTCCTTGATGACCAAGAGAAAATGCATAAATCTTTAGCAGCTTCAGGATCCTAAGAAAACCAATAGTTTTGAATTTCATGAATATGGAAATGTATTTAAGACTCTACACACACCTCATGGTAGTTACATGAACCGAGTAAATAATATGCATAAAGCGGTACTAAAATTTTCTAAGTCTCTCTAGGCATCTATGCTTAACGCATTTTGGATATAGCTCAGTCACATCTCTTATTAAACTAAATGCTACGGAAAATGAAAGTTAAATATGAACAGAGAACTCATAGGAAGAAGGTGCATTACTAGGCAAGGTTTGAAAATTGCCTATATGTTTTGCAGTAACGTCGGTTAGCGTCTTGTCTCCGGATTTAAAAGATCTTCATATTTGCTTTCTTTTGAAACATTGCTTCCCTGCGTCGCAACACTTTCTTTTGATGGAGATTTAACTTCAGATGTTGCATTACTAGTATTATCATTTGATTCTTCAGGTTGTTTTGCCTGTTATTTAAAAACATTACATTAGAGAACAGATAGATCAACCAAGTATCTACAATAAAAAAAACGATTCTGAATATTTAGTGAGTTCGAGGGCGTAAAGTACTTCACCTTGTTCCTCTCGCGCCAGCCAAGCCCAAATGATAGGAATCCTGTCTTTTTCTTGAGGGTTTCTTGTGGAGAAGCTTGAGTACGAGCAAACCTACAACGTCGAAGCGAAAACAAGAAAACAATTATATTCTTAAACCATATTAACTTGAGCATTATTAGTACCTGGATACTCATTATAGTACACAACAATATGAATCAAGTTTTGGAAGCAGCCAAAGAAAGAAAAAGACAAGAGCTAAGTTCTGGTGTACCTTGGAGATGATAGTGCTTTATTTTGGCCTGATTCATATTGCAAAGTAGCTTCAAGTGTTGTTTCTGCTGTAACTACTCTCTTTTCCATTTGAGCGAGTTGAGTCGTAAGCTTCTCATTCTTTTCCTGCATAATTGTTTACAGGAAGACATTGTGCATATTAGATTTATTTTTTGGGGTAAGACCGAAAAATAGTGGTGTAATGTAATTAAGATGATCAAAGCACCTGAAGCACGTGTACTGCGTATCGTTGTGCAGTTGCGTCTTGTTCTGCACTTACCCGAGCATCTTCTGTAAGCTTTTGGTCTTGCTCAACTCTCATCAGGATCTGCGGGCAACGTTAGAAGGTAGATTAAATATTTGTACTAAATTATATCGATTAATGCTCAACTAAACGCGATTAATGCAGCACTACGCGCACTCGTGGAAAACAAATGTATGCAACAAACCTGAAGCATTGCAGCTTCTTGTTCTTTTTTGTCAGAAAGGACTTGCTTTAGTTCTTTTACTTCATTTTCCAGAGATTCAACCTGTAACATTTAAGGTTAAATTTTAGTTATTAATCAAAAAAAATATGCATTCCACACTTTTTTACTGACCCAAGTAAATTTTCCCAAAACACTGAAATACAATGGAAGAAGTCTAAATTTACCTTTGCGCTTAGTTCGAGTCTGTTATCTTCTTTGACCATCTCCATCAAGGCTATTTCCAATTCTTCAGCTCTGTTAGAGAAATAACACATATTATGATTATTAGTTCCTAAGTATTTTATGACACTCATTGCAACAAATAACATTGTTTCCAATTAGTTAGTAACAATAAACCTCAATACAGCTGATCTTTTCTCCTCCAACAATCTGCAAAGTTCAACCTTCATCCATACCACCTGCACAATAACTGTTACCGATGAAATTTAAAAAGAGTTGCATATATATATATATATATATATGTATCAGTCTCCTATTAATAAACTACCAAGAACAAGAAATATATACAAATGTATAAAACAAGAACAAAAAAGTCACCTGCTCTTGAAGATCTGGTAAAGAGTCTAATTCAGAATCAACATTTACGCCATCCGGAATCAGGGAACGAGATTCATCATTATCATCATTGGTTCTTTGAGTAGAATTTTGTTCATCTAAGATAGAGCCTTCATGTTTAAAGCTATATAATTTAGAAGCCAATCCTTTTTTATCCTTCCAGACTCGACCTTTATGTATTCTTTCCTCAACAATCTCTAGTACCGCTGGTCGATGTACTACTCTCAGTTCCTCAAGTCTAGCTTCATTTGTCGATAAATAACCCATGCATGCGGTCAAAACAAGTTGACTGCTATCAAATGTAGAACTCGCAAGCGTTTGTAACGAAGTTATCGCATCTCCTGCGTCTTGTGTAGCAACAATTGCAGGACCTAAGGAAATAAAGAGTGACTGAGTCACCCACCATATACTTTAAATCATATTAATACAAATGAAAGATTTAGAAATACCATATAGTTCCATTATAGCAAATGCTGTTCGGAACAAGACAACACGGTTTCCTTCAAAGAGCATCACATCCCACATCCGCAAAACTGGGCCAAAACACACATCACAACTTCAGCTAAAAACAAAGAGGTACAAAACGGAAGCCTTCCTGTGCCGGACGTGTAGTGCCATTCTTCTGGTATAACATAAAATGCAAAAAAAGTTTGTTAAGAACTAACCGCATTCCCACGGAAGAATATTGACAAAAATAGAAAGAAACCATGGCCCAGAGATCCATGCTACCTGCACTCCCAAGTAATCCAGATGATTAACTGCACCAGGAGAAATTATTGGAATAGAAGAAACGATCACATTGCTCTGTATAACGGGGAAAAAATCCAATTTAAATGAAGAGATATATAGGATGGAAAAAACTAACCGAGCTTTGGAAATCTTTCTCGCATCAACTCTTCAAAGACTAGTTGATCAACCTAATAGAAAAGTAAATACGGATACCGATTATGATACATCTTCAAGATAATCATCAATATAAAATATTCATACCGCACCTGAGATTCTATCATCTCTTCTGTATAGTAGCCATCAAAATAATCATCAATGACTCCAACCAAAGTCCTGAGATATTTCAGTAACACAAAAGTCAGTATATTGTGTTACTATTTGAACATATTGTTTAAATCACCCTACCAAAATGCATTTTCCTCTGGCATCAATAGAAGTAAGAGACCAGCAAAGAAGTTCATAGCCTGCAGTTTTCCAAAGTCATTATTGGTAACAGCTTTAACATATTTTCAAATTATGCACTATATTGAAAAAGCATTTCAAGCCAAATCACCTGGCAGTACCCAACAGATGGGTTGTGACAGGCATAAGCTAGAAGTATCCGCCTTAAGGAATCTCGACCATTCTCATTCAACGCAGGATGACCAGGGAATGTCCGAGGTATATCCTGTAGAATCAAAAACAAAAATAAGAACGAAAAGTGATCACGAAGTTAAAAAAAAAAAAAAAAAAAAACAAATGGAGCAACATCTACTCAACCTTTTCAATTTGTTTTTTCCAATTTCTTTGTACATCAGAAGTGTTTGGATGTTCCGTGTTATCGTCAGAGTTAGTTATTTGGGCCAACAAATGTTGATAGTACCTCTCTACTCGTCTTGCCTTTACGCCTACAAAGGATTGCCAGACCTGCATGTGCAGCAAAAGTTAGCCAAGAGAAAGTAAATTTTTATTCCAAAATGTTAGCAAATAGTATAAATTTACCTCTCCTCTAAGATCCTTTGGAACTCCCAAACGTACAAGTACCTCAAGTTCTTCGTACCAAGGGAAATATGTCTCTGGAGAAACACTACTACTATGAGCATCATTTTCTTCTTTCATTGAATCGCATTCATCTTGGTCAGATTCTCCAATGGAAGACAGCGATTTTTTTATCAATGAAGCATGATCCTCTACTTTCATATACTTTCCTTTCTTAACACGAGAGCACATCATCGTCTCTATTGACGAAAGACACGGTCTGATATGCGCCCATTCTATAACCGAACGGTTCTTCTTTGTTTCTTTTCTTCCTTTTTCATATTCCAGTCCACATTTATCCGCTTCTGCCTCGGTTTCATTTTCTTGTTCAATGCGTAGATGATCTACGGTTTCCTTTACTAATTCAGATTGTTTCTCTTCGTCAGATTCACTTTTGACTACAGATTCCTTCTTGTAAGATTCAAATTGTTTTTCCTCAACCTTCACAGTTTCAAGACTCTTCTCCCTCACATATTTGTGTTGTTCATCAACCTGAGCCTCCTCGACTTGTTCTTTCTCTTTTGAAAGCTCATCAACTGTTTCAGAGCTATCTTGTTTTTCTTTACCACCAAGTTCACATTCAGGTAACAAATCAGTATCATTTTTTCCGTTTCTTGAACCCTTCTCCGAATCACTCTCCTCTCCAGACTCCGAACCATCAGTCTGCAATGTATCCTGAAACTCGTCTTCCGAGGAAGCAGGTTCAGCAGCGGTGTCGTCTAGCCGGTCAAGAAAGTTTTTCCATTTCTCTGCCCTCTCAGTCTCTTCCTCCTAAATCCAGTAGTTCATATATAAGACATAAACCAATAATGCAACAAGAAAAACATGACATACATAACAATTTAAAGAATGATACCAAATTCTTCATTTTTTTGAATATCTAAGAGTGCAAATGGAGTATGAGGACTTACTGTATAGATGCTATGGTATTCTTGATATCTTTGAACGTGTTGAGGTCTCAAGGCAAATCCATATGCGTCCCTGAAATCAAAATTCTTTGTGAATGAACACAATTTCAATTTATGTAACCACAAAATTGTGAAAGAAATTGAAATTTTACCTGGAATCTACCTCCAGTGAGCGTTTGCTCACCAAAGATAACAACATATTTTACAAAAAAACTCTAGTTCTACTAATTCCCATTGCTTTTAATTTTACATTACACAACAACAACACACAAAATTCACAAACAATATATTGAATTAAATCTATAAACAGCTTTAGATGATTTTAACAATTACCCAACAAAGTTAACACCAAGAAAGAACCATTTTCGAATAAGATCAGAAAATCTAGGATCATCGGGTTTGGTGAATCCCCAAATGAAAGATTGAGAAATAGTCAACGTGAGAGATTACCGATTAATCAGGATATAATTAAATATACGGATTAAAAATAAAACAAAAAAGACTAATCACTTGTGTTTGAAGAAGTTGTGTGAAAATCTTTGTATTTCCTCTATCTCTCTCAACATACGTACATGACAATATATAGGGCTATCAGTTACAATTCAAACAAGATCTCCCTAAAATACAGAGAATGAGATCTCAACAGAATAAAAATATAGAATATTCTTTCACCCTCCCACAGTAAAAGCGTCGGAGCTTCTGACGGTTAAACTGCTTCTGAAATCCCTGAACAAAGTTGTTGGTAACCCCTTAGTAAAGATGTATGCATATTGCATTGATGAAGGAACATGTAGCACCTTTTGCTTGTCCCATTTTTACCTTCTCGTGAACAAAATGAAGATCGATCTCTACATGTTTAGTTCGCTGGTGTTGAACTGGATTTGTAGACAGGTAAACTGAACTGATATTGTCGCAGAAAATCAGTGTTGCAGTATGAATCGGACAATGCAGTTCCAATAATAAGTTCCTTATCCAACAAGTTTCAGCTACCGTATTAGCTACCCCTTTATACTCTGCCTCGGCACTAGACCGAGACATGGTTGGTTGACGCTTTGATGACCAAGAGATCAGATTGTCGCCGAGATAAACACAGTAGCCAGAGGTGGATCTTCTTGTGTCTGGACACCCAGCCCAATCGGCATCGGAGTACGTTGTTAGCTTATCTATTTTTGATTTAAAAATCTGAACCCCATGGTCTTTTGTACCTTGAATATATCTAATAACCCGCTTGAGTGCTTGTAGGTGTTGTTGTCGAGGGTCATGCATAAATAAACATACCTGTTGGACAGCATACGTGATGTCTGGACGTGTAAACGTGAGATATTGAAGCGCTCCGGCGAGACTTCTGTACTCTGTCGCGTTCTCAATCCGTTCACCAGTTTCAACAGAGAGCTTAGAAGCAATATCAACCGGAGTTGTGACCGGTTTACAATTAGACATTACAGCACGTTCAATTATCTCTGTTGCATAATGTTGTTGAGACAAAAGAATTCCAGCTTTATTATAATCAGCTTCACACCAAGAAAATAACTTAACCGCCCAATATCTGTCATTGGAAACTCTTGTTTGAGTGCAGAAGTGATTCGATCAAGAAGAGGTTTGCTTGACCCCGTAAGGATTATATCATCTACATAAAGAAGTAGATAGACCACGCTCAAACCGTTCCTGTATACAAACAAAGAAGTATCACACTTGCTAGTCACAAAACCAAGTTGTGAGAGAAAACTTGTGAATCGTGCATTCCATGCTTGAGGGGCCTGTTTTAGGCCATATAATGCCTTGTCTAACTTGCACACATGGTGTGGTTTTGCTTTATCAACAAACCCGGGCGGTTGATGCATATATATTGTCTCTTCGAGATAGCCATGGAGAAACGCATTCTTCAGGTCTAATTGTTTGATTTCCCAACCACGATTCAAACCAACATTGAGCACCGTTCGTATTGTTGCTGGTTTTACAACTGGACTAAACGTCTCATAATAATCTACTCCAGCTTCTTGAGATTTCCCGTTAGCAACCAGCCGCGCCTTATACCGCAAGAGAGAGCCATCTGCATCATGTTTATGCTTGAATAGCCACATAGAGTTTATAATGTTAGCACCATGAGGATGAGGCACAAGCCTCCAAGTCTTATTTTTAATTTGAGCATCATACTCTTTAATCATTGTCGGGTTCCAATTCGGATCAGAAAGAGCTTTGTGATGGTTAGTAGGAAGACGGGAAAGTGAAGAGGTGACAAGGGAGATTATTCGTTTTGGTTTTCGAATACCAACTTGGCTCCTTGTCGTCATACGAGGACGAGGTGGGGCAGGAGGAGGAGATGGTAAGATCTGAGATAATGAAGAACGAGTTGTTTGATTATGAGATAAAACAGGTTCTGAATTTGGTTGATTGTTTGTGGATGAGGGAGTTTCAAGAATGGCACCAAATATTGGAGAAGGCTCTTCAATGCTTTGTAAGAAGTCGTATTTGGTCGGTGATTGAGATAGTTTTTCAGCTGCTGGAAAAGTATGCTCAGCAAACACAACATGTCTCGAAATTATGATCCGATTTGATTTGAGATCAAGACATCAATATCCACGATGTTGTGGTGGATAGCCGAGAAAGAGACATGGTGTAGACCAAGCAGAGAGTTTATGAGTGGTGGTGTGATTGAGATTTGGAAAGCACAAACACCCAAACACACGCAAGTGGTTGTATGTTGGAGTTTTGTCAAACAATACAGAGAACGGCGTCTCGTGATGAACAGAGGAAGAAGGTAAGATGTTTAACAAATGGGCCACAACATGAAGGGCTTCGGCCCAATAAGTTGGTGGTAATTGGGCTTGGAACAAGAGTGCACGAATGGCATTGTTAATTGTACGAATCATTCTTTCGGATTTCCCATTTTGTTGGGAGGTGTAGGGACATGAGAAACGAAACGTTATGCCACTCTTGTCAAAGTGTTCATGAAACTGGGAGTTGTTATACTCTCCTCCGTTATCACATTGAAAGGCTTTGATTACCGAGTTGAATTGAGTCTTGACATAAGAAGAGAAATGCAAGAACTTTGAGAAAATTTCACATTTTCCACGAATTGGATAAACCCATAGATAATGTGAATAATCATCAAGAAAAAGGATATAATACCGAATGCCGCTTAAACTCGGGACTGGTGAGGTCCAAATATCGGAGTGAATAAGCTCAAATGGTTTTGAAACTTGAGAAATTGATTTATTAAAAGGAAGTTTCAAATGTTTACACAATTGACAAGCATTACAACAAGGCGGCAAGCAATCCTTATTACAAGAGAAGGAATTTGAGGAAATCAGAGATCTCAAAGTATCATTATTTGTGTGGCCAATACGTTTGTGCCAAAGAGAAGGAGACTCGGTAATTAAAGCAGAGTGTTGCCGAGTGGCGTTTAGATGAGACGGAAATGAATAGAGATCACCGGAGCTCTCACTGCGGAGCAGAACATTCCGAGTTTGAAGATCCTTCACAGAAAAAACAAAGGGATCAAATTCTACGGAACACCAATTATCAGTTGTGAACCGACGAACAGAGATGAGATTTTTTATGATTTGTGGTGTTACTAAGATATTTTTGAGATTGAGAGGACGAGTTTTTGAGGGAATAGATATGGATCCAGACGAAAGAACTGGAATTGCAGAACCATTACCGACAATGACTGATTTTCCGGTGCTTAAATTAAAAACAGATTGGAGGATACCTGGTGAGGATGCTAGATGAGCAGTGGCTCCCGAATCCATATACCAATTTCCAGCAGCAGGGCCTGTCAAAGTCATCGTGTTAAATGCTTCTGCGAAATCTCTTGTTGGTTGAACTCCAGTGTCAACGAGATTTGCTTGGGGAGACGATGAACGTGACCAATTGTAACCTTGTGAGTTGGGCCCCGCTGGGTATGTCATTCATGGAGAGAGATTATGGGCTTGGAAATTGTTTAATGGGCCCGGCCAATAATGAGGAGGAGCCAAGTTCCCATAGGGTTGACATTGTTGGAAGTTGTTGTTGTTGTAGTGACCTCTGTTTCGATTCCAATTGCGGCGGTTACCGCGATTGTTGTTGCCATTGTACTTCTTCGGTTGTTGCGGTTTGGTAGATTTCATCTCAGCAGTTGCGACAAGAGCACTAGACGAAGAGGCAGGATCTGAGTGAGTGGCCGATGCTCTGTGAGACTTTTTCGTTCGCTTCTCTACCATTTCCAAAATATTTGTAGCTTCTTCAAAGTCAGGGAATGGCTGGCGGTGTAACGCCCGTGATCCAAAAATGTGATTTTTGGAGACGCGTTGATCGACACAGCGGGTGTGTGTCGATCGACACCTGTTTCGCGGACGTATGATGCCATCTGGGTGATAGTGGATCGGTTGACTAAGTCAGCACACTTCTTGGCCATTAAGAAGACCGATGGAGCGGCTAAGTTGGCTACAAAGTTTGTAAGGGAGATTGTGAGGCTGCATGGAGTGCCAGCCAGTATCGTTTCGGACCGAGATCCCAGGTTTGCATCAGAGTTCTGGGGTGCGTTTCAGGCAGAGATGGGCACTAAGGTGCATATGAGTACGGCTTACCATCCGCAGACTGATGGACAGTCAGAGAGGACTATTCAGACTATGGAGGATTTGCTGAGGATGTGTGCGCTGGATTGGGGTGGTCATTGGGCAGATCATCTGAGTTTGGTTGAGTTTGCGTATAATAACAGCTTCCAGGCGAGTATTGGTATGACTCCTTTCGAGGCTCTGTATGGGAGGCCATGTAGGACGCCTTTATGCTGGACCCAAGTGGGGGAACGCAATATTCATGGAGCTACCTATGTTCAGGAAACGACGGAGAAGATCCGAGTCATGAGATTGAACATGAAGGAAGCTCAGGATAGACAGAGGAGTTATGCGGATAAGCGTAGATGTGAGCTTGAGTTCTCAGTGGGAGATCGCGTATATCTCAAGATGGCTATGTTGAGGGGTCCTAACAGATCCATAGCAGAGAACAAGCTTAGTCCAAGATTTATGGGACCATTCCCGGTGGTGGAGCGTGTTGGACCAGTGGCTTATCGGCTTGAGTTACCTCCGATCATGAAGGCATTTCATAAGGTTTTCCATGTGTCGATGTTGAGAAAGTGCCTGCATGAGTCATAGGTGTTAGTACCGGAGATTCCTGCAGATCTTCAGCCTGATTTGACGGTTCCGGCGGTTCCTGTGAGGATTCTCGAGAGGAGGGTCAAGGAATTGCGTCGGAAGAAGATACCGTTGTTGCGTATTTTGTGGGATTGTGACAGTTGCCAGGAGGAGACTTGGGAGCCGGAGGCAAAGATGAAGCTGAAGTTCAAGAAGTGGTTCGATAAGCAGGTCGCCATTTGAGCTTAGTTTTCTTAGTGGTTCTAGTTCTTTGGCATTTGGTGCCGGTGTTGTTTTTTTGATGCTTGTATTTTTGTTTCGTTGTAACGATATACGTTTTGGAGATTTATAAGATGAGTTTTCCTTATATTTCGGTTGGGGAGTATCGAGTTTATACCAGATGAGGTGACCTAGTCGCTGATGTTTTTAGGCGTTTTAGAATTTATTACGTATTACTCATGATCTGGAGACGGTGGTTTTCCAGAGTATGTATCGAGGATGGTGGTTTTCTGTATACATGCTGAGAGACGGTGGTTCTCTCCAGGAGACGGTGGTTTTCCTGTGGACTTATACTGGGACGGTGGTTTCCTTTATAGTACTGAGCGCATATTTTGGGACGGTGGTTTCCTCTATAGTGCGGAGAGACGGTGGTTCTCTCGAGGGGACGGTGGTTTCCCTAGAGTATTTGTGAGTATGGATGAGTTAACGTAATAAATGTCTGAGAAAACGTGCGTAAAAACATAGGATTAGTTCGTGAGCCTCGGAGATTAGGTGAGAGTCTCCAGTGGTATTGGTCGGTGCGGACCAGAGTGTAGTCCTTGTAGACGTGTTTTTACGGGATTCGAGGTCGAATCCAGATTAGTGGGGGAGAATTATAACGCCCGTGATCCAAAACTGTGATTTTTGGAGACGCGTCGATCGACACAGCGGGTGTGTGTCGATCAACACGGGTTGTGACTCCTCGAGGAATCGAACAGCAGGTGCTGCGTCGATCGACACAGCTGGTGTGTGTCGATCGACACGGGCCAAAAATCGGACTTAGATTTGATTTTTAGGTTCGATTTGATTTGGGCCGGTTTGGGGAACCTAGAGTTCGGGTATTTAAACCCTTCTCAGTTCTGTGGCCGCATCCCAGAGAGAAAAAGAAGAGAAAAACGTTTTGATTGAAAGAAAGTGAGAATCGAGAGATTTGTTCTTCGTTCTTCGTCGATTTCACTAGGAAGTTTCGTCAGATCATAGGAGGGTTCGTTTGTATTGTTTGTGGATTTTTTCTCGGTGTTTTCTCGTTGTGATTGTGTGGTTTCGTCGTTGATCCTTTCCCTTCAACGTGTTCTTCGTGTTCGTCCTTTTTCCTTCGCGAAATCGAGGTGAGTGCGCGACCGTAGACTCGGATTTGTCAATTGGTGAATAGGAATTAGTCTAGAATGTTTAAGGATGAACTGTGGATGATTGTGTGATAAGTGTGTGATGTTTTCGTGTTAGAATCAGATTGAAATTGTGAAAAATCGTGTTAATGTGTGTTTGAGCAATTCTGTCTCGGACAGGAGACCTAGTGTCGATCGACATCTTATGGTGCGTCGATCGACACCAAGGTAATGCCAGCATCGATCGACACCTCATCGGAGTGTCGATCGACACCCCTGTTTCTGATTTAAATGTTTTTAAATTAATTGTTATTTGATGATTGATATATCCGTAATTAGTCTGTAGACGGGAAGACCGTCTCACTAACTATTTATTAAATACTTACGCAACTCGTTTTTCCCAATTGTGTTGCAGGTAAAGAAAAAGTGTGACCGCGGAATCATGGCCGGAGGAGAGGATGATAGGGTTTATTATATTGTTGTTGTTAGTCTAGTGGAACCCGGTGTTAGGTTGCTAGATTTACTTATGAGCATTCCTGGATTTAATATTGAGTATTATTATTTGGATTATTATTATTGGAGTTATTATGAATTGTTTGGTTGTTGAGTTTTCTTTTATTCCGCAGTAGAATTAATTATTTAATTATTTTTTTAAAAAATAGACCGGGTTTGACAGGCGGTGCTGGATAACATTGGTGATGCTATCAAACTTCTCATTCAATCCGTTGAGCAGGTACATGACAAGAGTACGTTCACTGACCGCAGCATCCACATTAGCGAGCCGATCAACGATGGATTTGAGGTCCTGGCTGTACTCTTGAATGGATTGATCGCCAATCTCTTTCGTTCGCAGCTCATTGTCCAATTGGATTGCTCTTGCCTCTTTGTTATTCCTAAATTTATTCTCAATCCTCACCCATATGTCTCTTGCTGTGCCTCCGACCTTGAACGTCGCTTTGAGTAGAGGGGGAGCAAGAGTTCTGTAAATCCACAATTTGACTAACCCATCTCGTTTCAACCAAGGTTGGTCATTGTCGCCATTGGGAAGAGAGGTTCCATCCACATGACCTAACACATCGAAAGTGAGGCAGTGAGTTAGGAACAATTCTCTCCATGCATCATAGTAGTGATCATCCATATCCAAGATGAGCGGGATGTGCGATTTGATATTCGTCACTCCATACGCTCTCTCAATCACAGCAGCCCTGGGCACGAAGCAAATAATAGGGAAAATGCAGGTATCCGTGATCCGATCCGTTTTAAACGGATATTTGATTTTCCGATCCGATCCGATCCGTGAATTTTCGAGTATCCGAAAATTCGGATATCCAAATTTTTTTTAGATATCCGTGGATATCCGATTCGATCCGTGAAAAATCAAATATCCGAACTTTTTTAAGATATCCGTAACTATCCGATCCGATCCGTGAAAATTTTAATTATTATTTATTTATTTTATTATTTATTCATAATAAAAATCAAATATTTAACAAAAATGAATGAGTTGAGTATAATGTTTCACGTTTGTACATCTATAATAACAAAAATAATAATAACTAATTATATACATTAGATATATATTTTATATTATAATATATTTAACGGATCGGATCGGATATTCAGTTTTTCTAAAATGATATTTGCGATTTGCTTTGTTTTTTACGGATCGCCCAATTTAATATTTGCTTTGCTTCGAAACTTTACGGATATTTGATTTTTTCGGTTCGAATCGAAACGAATCGTGGATCGAATCGGATTCAACGGATTTTTTGCCCAGCCCTAGCAGCAGGCTGTGCAGCCATTGAAAATTGAAACAAAACAAGAAAAAAAATGAAATGAAAAAAATGAGAGAGATCAAAGGTTCAGATGATAGGCTCTGATACCATGCAAATCTTTGTATTTCCTCTATCTCTCTCAACATACGTACAAGACAATATATAGGGCTATCAGTTACAATTCAAACAAGATCTCCCTAAAATACAGAGAATGAGGAGATCTCAACAGAATAAGAATATAGAATATTCTTTCAGTGGACGCCAATGAAGTTTTGCTCCGCCATGATCGGTCATGCACGATCAAATTGTTTTTTTTTCCCCTCATTTTCCACCAAAAATAAATAAATAGAATGAGGATCTAATCGCATTCATGAGCTTTGAAACGATTATAGAAATAACTTTTTTGTATTTACTTGATTTTATTATATTTCATAAAATTTGTATCTGTTTCTTAGAAAAATCAAAATGCAAAAGCCTTGGTCATGCATGCCATGGTGCGTCCGAGTCCGTCCGAGTCGGTAGAGGTTTACAGAGAGAGAATCTACTTTCTTCCACGTGTCGTATTCTTATTCGATTGTGTGTTTAAGTTGGTGACTCCAGCTAGAAGAGAAGACGTGGACAATGTGGGATCCACACAACAAGTAATGTGTCCTCTACTTATTGACCGTAGATTTTTTTTACCAGCTTGTGATAAAAATCACAAACGTTTGATTTTTGTTTACAATGCGCAATAGCGATTAGTGGACTAATAGTGTGAGTACTTTTCGTAAAACTAAGTCGTCAATCCGCAATTTGGAGAGAACCAAATCCTCAGTTTGCAGTTTCTAAAATAGCTAATTCCAACGAAAAAGAAATTCGTGTTACTGGACTAAAGAAGATGTATTGTGTTTTCGACGCATTCTAACCAATATTTTAAAAACTTTTTCTAAGGTAAAATGGAACAACGAATGGAAGAAAAGAAGCAAAGGAGCAGAAAAGTATCAAGTCAATTGATCCATGCTTACTACAACATTTGTTGTGCACCCATAATAGTTTCTATCTGGTTAAAACTATGTGTATCATAATATTCTAATCGAAATATTTTTATGGATAGATTTTTTTTTTTTCCTTCATCTTTGAACTTTCGTCTTATTCGGGATGATCTGAATTCAGGTCTCACATACATTATGATTGATGTGGCTCATTTTCCCTGGTATATTTCTCATCCCCAAGCCTAGAAATTAATATCAATCCAACGTATATTACTATGCTGTAAAAATAACAGAAAGAAAGACGTCACTTTCTGTTCTTTGATAACAAAAAACACAAGGAGAAAGAGACAGACATTATGTGTGTTGTGTCATCCCCATCTCTATTTAGTTACTAACACTTATGAATTTAATATCACCAAACTCAAATGTGTCCTAAACCCTAATTATTAACTAACCCCTTTATTCACATGCCCCTTCTCCTTCCTCTCTCTCTCTCTCACTCCATTGTTTCTCTGTTCCCTTTCCTTTGCATGCCTTAAACCCATCAAGAACTTACCCAAAAGTAATATACTATATGACATTAGTAACTTCATCATGATCCACCATTAGAGAAACCGTTCTTGATTCTTGATTCTTGGATATTATTGATTCTAATTAAGTTGTATCTGAGTACCAAGAAAAATCATTACCAGTTTGTGATTCTTCTTCGTGACTTGAGGTTGAAGCAACAACACTTGCTTCACAAGAAGAAACATTTTTGAGCTTTGAATTTGAATCTTCTTCTATGGAGGTTGCTTGATCAGTTTTAGTTTCATGAGTTTCTTCTTCTTCTTCTTCCTTGGAGGCTGAAGTTGAAACTGATGATAAACAAGAAACTTCAGATGAACTTAATTGCTCTGATCCTTCCAAACTCCTTGACCGTTTTATGGATTCAAGCTTTTTCATTAGAAACTTTAGTCTCTTCTCTGCTTTTTCCCTTAATCTCATCTCTTCTTTTAGATGTTTCTCCAATTCTTCCATCTGTTTTCCAAGAGATTAAATGTTGTCTTTGAAAAACAAAATCAGACTTTTACAACAACAGAAAAAGCTCCTTTTTGGTCCAAGATCATACTCATGAAGAACTTAGAACATAGTAAATGATTCTCTATTGGTACTAAAGTAACAAGAATAAGTCTTTCTTGATCAAACCCAATTTTAGAAAAAGTGAAAAAGGGACATTTTAAGATTTTATGAAGTTACCTTTTTGGTAAGGAGCTCTGCTTCATCTTTTGCAGACTTTGAAACTTGTCTCTCTGAAAGTAATCTCCCTCTTAGACACTCCACAGTTCTTCGACCTTCCTTTTCTTCTTCCTCCATCTTTTTACTTCAAGATTTG